>WEKX01015491.1:0-18911 GCA_013390025.1 Pitta sordida
TTATCTACACTGTGATACTGTGATAATTACTGTCTGAGAATGCAGCACTCAGCTTCATCATTAGATGAAAGCAAAGTGCTGTGAAGCATAGAAACACATAGTTTTTCCTCTTAAAAAACCCCCAAAAACCAACAAACCCCAAATAAAATAACTCCCTTATAATCTAGGTGACATAAAAACTAGATTGAAAATCAATGCACTATTTATGTTTCAAATATCAAGGTGTAGGTCAATTGCTAGGGATAAAATCCAAGGTAGCCTCTAGGTACCAGTAGTGCAATCCAGGGACAATTAAATTTAATGTAACAATCCAAGAAACCCACACCTATTTGTCTATATGTCTAAAATATCGTGGACATCTAACATCCCTTGCTTTATGTGTACAAACCTGCTGCTTGGAGCATGAAAATGTATATTTGAACCTATCAGGTTGCTTATTCTCTGGTAGCTTTAAGTTCTGTTTCATTGCATATTCAGAGGGATTCTGTGCTAATGGAGATAAATGCCTAAATACCTCCCTCCATTTTAAAATTCAAAAGCTAAGTATTCCTTCATGAAAGTACCTCAAGTTGCTCAATTTGTTAGATATGATCTTAGCATGCCTCAAGTGCTTGCAGAAAGCCTTGAGTGCTTTCCAAATTGCAAAGGTGGACCTACCTTTTACATAAAGTCACACATTTTAAAGTAATGGATCATAGAAAGGGCTTGACTTAACGCCATCTCAGTTAGGGTGATAAAACTGAAGCTTCTCACAGCCATGCAAACACTCAGACTGGTAACTCAAGACTGTTCCCTAGAGGATACTTTAAAAAACTTGAGTGTATACTGAGTAAAAGGCACAGTAGTTTGTCAGTGGATCAATTTGATATCCAAAGCCACGTATTTCAAGAAATACAAGAGATCAGTCATATTTAATGCCATCAGACATATGTGTCCTGATTCCCAAATGACCAAAACTTTCAAAATGATCTTCAGTTTCTCTTTGATGTGTTATTCCAACTTACAGTAGATTTTGCAGCCTTTTTACACATCAGCTGTAGCAGGTGCAGAAAGTACACTAAACACTCACTTGTAGACTAGTGCCTGATCGCATAGACTTGATTTCAAAGCTATATGTTTAACTCTCAGGACTACATCTTGAAATGCTTTTCATATTTATCCTGACGGATTTTAAAACAACCCTGGTGCAGGCCTGTGAAAGGTATAGTAACTATTCAAGAAGAATGTTTTAAATACTGTTGGAGACACCTTTTACACTGCAGATAAAATTAGTTCCCCTAGAGGAAATGAAAAGCTTCTGAAGTTATTGCAGCTATTCAGATCTACATATTAAATTTCCTTGAAACTGTGTTTTGACTTCAGCTTCCATGTACTGCATTTACAGTGTACTGCACACATATATCCTCCCAAGTCCATAATGCCTTCCACTAAGCCTGTTAGCATGACAATATTTGTAACCTTTGCTGCCAGATAAGTGCTTTCTCATCAGGCTGAGTTTTGAGGCAAACTGCCCTCTCCCTTATCCCATTTCTCCCACACTAATTAGCTGTCCTTGCTGCAATACAGTGTTCAATCCATCTGTGTATTTCACTGTTGTACTGAGTGTTTTCCTTTCTAGAGGTGATGTTATCCTTTTTCTATGTTATGACATCACATAGAAGTCTGGATTATTTCTTCAACACTTCGCACAGTAGTACTGTCGATTATGCATACAATGTCACAAGAAGTAAGGCACTGTCAAAGAGAGCTATGTTTCCAAATAGTGATTTATCTGGTAATTTATTCCTTGGGCAATCAAGTGTTTGATTGGCATGATGAAAACAAAGGTAGTAAAAGCTGGGATTTATAGAGATCAGGAAACAGATAATGACTGTGATGCTGATGTTCTCAGCTACTCTTAGATCACTGTGAGGCTCAGCAGTATGTCATACTTCTAATTACCTCTAGCCGTTTTCATATCTCAACAACTGCCACCAGAAAAGGAAAGGAGTCAGCAGTAAGTGCTTATTATAGGAGAGCTGGATGGCAGTAGGCTTTACTTTGTTCTTGGTCCCTGTGGACTCAGTATACATTGAGGCAGAAAGTTTGAGATAATTTTGAAGCAGATCTGGAGGCAAGGAGAAGTGGATATGCAATATTGAATTTGTTGATCCACCTTGTCCAGTGACTGCTAATGTGAAATATCTTAAAAGAAGAGATTAATTCCACTCCTTCCCTTACTCCTCTCCTCCTGTAAATGTAAGATTGACCTTACTTTCCTAATCTGCTTCAGGGCTGTTTGGAAGTAGTGCAATGTTAATAAAGTTTGCAGGTCAGCATTTTACAGAAGTGTTTCATACGTACAGTTATACTGTGAGGCGCTGTGTTGCATATCTTGTATCTGATTTATTATCACACATAGAGTAACTGTTCCTTCAACTGTGTTACACACCTGTGGTTTACAAACTAGCCCCTACAGTATCCACAGTCTCTCTATGCAAAATTCATGTGAAACAAACATTTTACTAACATAAATATACTAAACCTCATTATTAAAGTCAGTGGAGTTGTGCCCACTACAGCAGCAGAGATTTGGGAATTCTGTGCCCATTTTGCACATTCTGACAGGTGATGTGAAAAAACAGAGGTTATTTTGCTGGAGACATCCATGATTTTTCCTAATTCAGGTTCTAATTCCACACATAGTTTACAGTTGCTGGTGATGTGGAGAAGTTTCTAATGAGTAACCTTGAGAAAATTGTCTCCCAAGCCCTTATCCAGTTCACTTGCTTAGAGAGAAGCAAAACCATGGAAGAAAGTGGTTAAGTTGTGATGAGGTAACAAACAGAAACATGAAAGGCAAAAGCAATGCTCCTTTTGTATTTGAATTGCTTGAAATAACCCTGTCAGAAATGCTGCCAACATCCACGCCTTTCCTGCAGAAGGTTTCAGTCACAGGGCAGCATAATTGTCATGCATTTCCTCTGGCAGCTGGCAGCCAACTCTGTATGGGTTCACATGATGTCTGCTTTTGTACAATTGGTTCAAAAGTACATAATATTGTGAAGGTGGTATGAAAACTGGAAGAGAAAGAGCCCTTGAATGGGCAGCAAACCCTTCCTTCCTTTGAAAAAACAAAGCAAATGACAGAAGGTGTCTCTCTTACAAGAGACAGCGCTTGCTGTTATATTAAAATTTCCAGGTTACTTGACCATACAATGTTTGATAGATACAACACTGATTTTACTGGTCCCTCTGTCCTGGAGAGAAGGCTAAGTGGAGGGTGCAGCAGATCCTCTGCTTGATTTGCTGGAGGGCAGCGCTAATGAGAAACCCCTAATGTGAAAAAGAAAAAAAAAAAAAAGCTTATAACTGGGGGGGGAAGGGAATCCAATGAATATTTAAAAATGAAGATTCAGCTCGGCTGTCCCCATAGGGAGTTTACTGACCAGCTTTTTTCTTTTAGATATCACTCCTGATCAGCAGTTCACCCTCTGTATTACAGGCCTTTCTTCTAAAGGTTGCCAGCTCTCCTTTCCAATGACTATTAGTATATTTTCCTATAGATTTGCAAACACATGCTGAATTTGTGAAACCAGTGACTAGATATTTACTGTTAGAAAGAGAGTATTTGTCTATGATTCACAAACATAATAAAGTCAACATAATTTAACAAACAAGTAATCAGAGGAAATGTGATTCATTGACAGACTTAGATGCAGTGTGGTGTCTTTTAGAGTCAAATAATAGTCTTCAATCTTTACAACAACATAATGTTCTTATAATAGAAAAAATTTCTTACGACAGTATATCAATAGATTATGTATTTTTGTATCCTGCCTTCTAAAGCAGCCCCATTCAAGGCTGTGACTGAAGAAAGCCACAGACAAAGTAGCATCAAAGAATGTTGTCTGCACCACTCCATGGCAACACAGGAAATATAATTTCTTTTAGTTCAGTGAGATCTAACAACTTCTGTGATTAATAGGCATGTTGATTAAAATCAGATCACTCATTAATTTAACTTAATGACAGGTCATAGGCAGTACCTTTTGAATAAACAATTAAAAAGGAAGAAAATATCAAAGATGATTCTTTGACAAATATTGATAAATGACTGACTTTTATGTACTGTAAATGAAATCAAAGCTAAGCATAATCTATCTTTCTTATTGTAAAAGCTTTATAGTAGAAAAATTACAATTAGGTGTCTTTTTTTAAATATCTGAAATAACTAATAACAAATAAAAGAAAGAAAAAAGGCAAAAAAATCACCAGTACAAAAGCTTTATTGCAGGTGAGAAAATCCTGAATCTCACATCTTTTGTCTGTAGAATGCAAGTGCATTTTTCGTTCTACTAGACAGGTTTATCTGAGGAAAAAAGAAAGGCAGAGCAAATTTAGTCCTGGAGAAATGAAATGTAAAGCAATATCTGAAAAAGTGTTAGCAATATATACTAGGTTCTCTTACTGTTTATATTGTAGTAACCTAATTTATTTCTGTCTACTCCTGTGTTTAAGTATAGGTATAAATGAAGCACAATATGTCAGTGAATATTACCTACATTTCATGTTTGTATCTATTGATGCTGCAGCATTCCAAATAGCAATTTGTGGATTAGACTTTGGAGTGTCAGCCCCAAAGAGGCATCTTCTAGCTGTTATCAGTATTGTTGATTTGTGACACATTCTGTTCATGCATCCTTTCATGTTAGCACTTAAAAGACATGAACTCACATACTTGAAAGCACAGGTATGGTTAAATATTAATGGAATGAGAGGAATTTTTAAAATCTTCCTCTAAAAGACTTTTAGTAGGAATTTGCATGTTGAAGTACACATGCTGCAAACACGTACAAGCAATTCTTAAACTCATAGAACAATTTAGATTCACAGAACTGCCCAGCTTGGAAGAGACCTCCAACCTAGTCCAAGCTTTTGTGGGAATGAGAGCCAAGATGAGATTATTTAACACCCTGTCCAATCACATCTTGAAAACTCTGGTGATGGGGACATTACCACATCTGTGGGGATTGTGTTTCAATGATTGATTGTACCCAGTGTAAAAAATTTTATTTCTTTATTGAGATGAAACCTCTACGAGTTCAACGTGTTCCCACTACCCCTTGTCTTCCCTCTACTCTGCTCTTTTGAGATCCTACTAGCGCATCCTGCTCTGGAGGCCCCAGCACAGGAGGCACACAGACTTGCTGAAGCAAGTCCAGAGGAGGGCCACAAAGAAGATTATAGAGGGGAAACACACCTCCTATGAGGAAAGCCTGAGAGAATTGGGGTTGAGAATTGGGGTTGAGAATTGGAGAAGAGAAGGCTCTGGGGTGAGCTGTAGCAGCCTTTCAGTACCTAAAGGGGCTTACAAGAGTGCTGGAGAGGGTCTTTTTACAAGGGCAAGTAGTGATTGAACACAGGGGAATGGCTTTAAACTGAAAAAGTGCAGGTTTAGGTTAGACATTAAAAATTCTTCCCTGTGAGGGTAGTGAGAAACTGGAGCAGGTTGCCTGGAAAAGCTGTAAATGCCCCATCCCTGGAAGTGTTACAGGCTAGGTTGGATGTGGCTTTGAACAGACAGGTCTCGTGGAAGCTGTCTTTGCCCATGGGAGGGAGTCAGAACTGGATCATCTTCAAGGTCACTCCAACCCAAACCATTCTATAATTTTATGATTCTCCTTGTGACTTCTGTTAAAGAGCCTCCATCTTCTTTGTAGCCATGCTATAAGTACTGGAAAACTGGTGAGGCCAGAAAAAGGTGAACTAAGCTCTCCTGTTATTCCATAGAATCACAGGGCTTTATTAGCTGTTTCCTTTTAAGAAGTTGGATTAAGGTCTTTGGATGTTTCTTACCTGGGATTTTTGTTTCCTGGTGACAGAATGGTTTAGTTTCTAAAATATGTTTTAATTTGAAAATCTCAAGGTCCAAACACTTCTTTGACAAAGCTCATTCCAAGGGTCTATCATCAAGAAGATTAAGTTTCTTGCACTGCAGACAAGATAGTTTTGTTTGGTTTTTTTCTTTCAGAGGTGTACAGGACTCTATTTTCACACAGTTAGCATTCCCCATAGGGGCAGATTTTTCAGAAGCATGCAGCATGTAGAAAATCCCTGATTTATATGGCCAGATTAAATACATCTGGTCAACTTGTGTGTTATGAACATTCCTGCTACCTGAACTGAAGTGACTGAATTAGTGTATGTCTAGACTGCAGGAAAATTTCCCTCAGACTTTGTATATTAATCACCAGAGGTGAGGACCAGACGGAATGATGTGGCTCTCTTTTGGCTGAGGTTTTCTTCCCATGGGTTTGAAATATGCATCTGAATCAAAGAGCAAGACCGTGCTTTTGAGCATTATTGTAGAGCAAGAGCTCTCCTGAATTTGTGGAATAGTCATGAACTCTTACCCTGATGGATGACATAACCACTTGAATACACTTTCTGTTTGTAGAAAGTGCTACGTATTACAAAATAAAGAACCCTGCTTCCTTCTGCTGGAATCTATCCTAGTATTTTAGGGCAAAGTATTTGCAGGTTGATTTGTTGAATTTTACTCTCTTTCTTGACAGCTCCTAGACTGTTTTGTCATCCCAGTGGTGATACTCCTCTCCTGGTTCTTCTTGCTGGTACGATACAAGGCAGTGCATTTCATTGGGATTGTGGTCTGCATTCTGGGCATGGGCTGCATGGCAGGAGCAGATGTCCTCGTTGGGAGACAGCAAGGAGCAGGTAATTAAGGATGGATGGGTTGTGTGGCCAAGTTCTGTCCACAAAAAACGTTGACCAGAATGTGTCAGATTGGGATCAAAAAGAAGGGAAATTTGGCAAGAAACCCCATGCCTTCATGTATCCAAAGCGCTGCAACATTCGAAGTTGGCTCTGTCAGAAAGGACAGAGGGGAAAAAAACTTGCTGCTTCCAAGTCAGCACTGCTGCAAACAGACTACATGGGCCCTGCAATACAGGTCAGCCCCTGGACAAACTGGGGAGAAAATATTTCTAGTTGAATTCTCTTTTGTCTTAGTTGTTGGACTGCAGACCTTAGTTCCTTCCTTTCCAAATCAGCTACATCTCTGAGTCATAAGCACCTCTCACATCCACTGTGTGCTCTTATTTCTCCTCAACTTTACTCACTTTTTTACAGAGATGAGGTCACTGGATAGTTGCTAAAAGACACTGAATCTGTGTAATGCCAACTGGGTTTTGCACACAGACTCAGTAAAGGTTTGGGATTTGCCTGTATCAGTGTTGAAAAGAACCTTCTTATGTGTAAAATGTTCTTTTTTTATGTGTGGCATCATATGAATAATGTGTGTGTAGCTATTAATGCAGACTAGACAGAGATAGATTTCATCGATCAACTTCCCCTGTCACATTGATTTCTCTAGTGCCAACCCAAATGATGTGGGAAGGCTGGAAATTCTTTTCGAAGATTGTCAATTAGGCACAGTTTTCATTCTTAATTAAAAGTCCTGAATTGTGAGCTGAGCATAATACACAGGGATTTAAAATTCTTGACTCAGCTTTCTGAATACAAATGCAATTGCTGTAAGAACTGCATTTGCCAGGATGCTACGAAATATACAACAAAGTTTGTGACAGAACTCACCACATCACCATATCTTCACAGAATCACAGAATATTATGAGTTGAAAGGGACCCACAAGGATCATCTAGTCCAACTCACCATCTAACACCCGTGCAGAGACTGAAAGCCCATCCCAGAGCGGTAACACAACCTAGTTCCCTCTCAGTCTAGCAGGCCACTCCAAGCCAGAAGGGACCCAGGAACATCCAGCCCCACACCCCCCAGCTAGACCATGTCACTAAGCTCCTCATCGAAAAAATCCACTTTAGTACAGTGGTAAGTGTCCCCACCTGGCGTGTGGGAGACCCGGGTTCGATTCCCACCAGGGAGACAGTGTTAAGAGTTGGACTCGATGATCCTTGTGGGTCCCTTCCAACTCAGAATATTCTGTGATTCTGATAATCTTCCTGTCCCATTTTGTCTCTGTCCTTTATTCTCAATGAAGACTTTTAGTTCATTGGTGTCATCCAGAAATAGCCCTGCCCCAGCTAAAAATGGAAAAATATACTATTGGGAATTACTGATTTCAGAGGGTTTGAGATTTCAGTCCTGTGTTCCAGAAGAAACATCCTGTGTCCCAGTAATCTAGAGAGCAACATGCTAGAGCGGGTGAGTTGTGGATCCAGCAGGAGCATCTGGGACAATGGACCTCAGCAGACGGAACAGATTGAAGAACACTGACACTTTGCCACCCCACTTCAATAATTAGATGTTATTTGCCATATTTATTGTTAAAGCATGGTTATAGCCGTTAGGTAAATTTGTCCAGAAAAGTCTGTTGACGTGAATTAACCTTTTAATNCTCCAAGTTTCTGTCTCTGGGCTCCAACACATCAGCAGTGTTGTCCAGTTTTTACCTCTCCATCTTCAGTCTTAATGCTTAGACGGATTCTGCGGTCCTGGTTCTCTCTCTCTTTGGTCCATAGGTTTTCACCATGGTCAGTCCAATTCACAAGCAGCAGCGGGATGCCTGGAAGAACATCTCTACCCCTTCTCTCGTGGGCCTGGGGCCTTCAAATCTCTCAGCCTCCCGACGCAGGTTCTGAGCTGGCACGCTACATCTTACTACTGAACTTTTTTTTTCTTCTCTCCCAAGTATGTTATTCTGCAGAGACGCCTGCCTTTATCTCTAACTTTGAAGGCCATGGCAGCACGGACAGCTCAGGCAAGAGCTGAGCTGTTAACCCCCTCGCTACCAGAGCAGCAGAAAAAACCCCTAAACCATAACACCCTGCCCCAGCTAAAAATGGAAAAATATACTATTGGGAATTACTGATTTCAGAGAGTTTGAGATTTCAGTCCTGTGTTCCAGAAGAAACATCCTGTGTCCCAGTAATCTAGAGAGCAACATGCTAGAGCGGGTGAGTTGTGGATCCAGCAGGAGCATCTGGGACAATGGACCTCAGCAGACGGAACAGATTGAAGAACACTGACACTTTGCCACCCCACTTCAATAATTAGATGTTATTTGCCATATTTATTGTTAAAGCATGGTTATAGCCGTTAGGTAAATTTGTCCAGAAAAGTCTGTTGACGTGAATTAACCTTTTAATTTGGACCTGCACAGGAAAAATTGTGTCCATGCTTATTGCTACACAGATATATTGCAGAATTCTTTGGAATGTGGTAAAATGATGATATTAATGACGTTGTCTTTAACGAGGTAAAACAGATTGTCTGGTTTAATTTATCTGAAGGGTAAAACATACACATTAAAATTCTGCAAACAAAAAGAAACACTGGCAGAAAAGAAGAAAATTATTGAAAATCTACATTAAGGGATTCTACACCGTTTATATAATATTTCCTAGGACTGGGCAAACTAAGGAAAGGAATACACAAAAATTAATGATACATTGTCAGTTCCCAGTAAGCTTCTCTGTTTATTTTGAATTCTAGAAGACAAGATCTGTTGACACCTGTATGCCCCTATTGTCACACGACTTACTGTATTAGAAGGGCACACAGAATCACACAGAATACTACGAGTTGGAAGGGACCCACAAGGATCATCTAGTCCAACTCACCATCTAATACCCATGCAAAGACCGAACCCACACCCCAGGGCTGTAAACATAAACCTAGTTCCCTCACAGGCTCACAGGCCCCTCCGAGCCGGAAGGGACCCACAGGACCATCCAGCCCAACGCCCCCACAGCTAGACCATGTCACTAAGCTCCTCATCCAGTCTTCTCTTAAACACCTCCAGGGACGGCGACTCCACCACCTCCCTGGGCAGTCCATTCCAATGAGAGATCACTCTCTGTGAAGAACCTCTTCCTAACATTCAGTCTAAACCTTCCCTGAGGACACCATGTCCTCTCGTTCTGGTGTCGTCAGCCTGAGAGAAGAGATCCACACCCACCTGACGGCAACCTTCCCTCAGGTAGTTGTAAACAGCAATTAGGTCGACCCTGAGCCTCCTCTTCTCCAGGCTGAACAACCCCAGTTCCCACCTACTGCATAAGGCAATTAAGCCTACTAACTCTTGTAGTAAGGGAAAGTAAATTGAAATTAAAAATACATCAATGAGATATTAAAAAGTATTTTCTAAACTGTCTTCAGGAATTGGGTATAATGGGCATGCATGCTCTCAATTTGCAATAAACATATGGTAGTTCTCATTTTATACTGGCTGATTTTTTTGCTCATTAATGGGAAAAACAATTACTATCAAGTACTTAGTGCTCTGTCACCTTACATGCCAAGTATATCTTAAAATAACACTTTTCAGAACTAATACCCATGGGTTACCTTCATACTTATGCTCCTGTAATACACAGATGTCTAAGTGTTTCATCCGGATTTTTCAAAGCACTTCACACTTTTAGCTTACAACAGTCTCTGAAAACCAGTCACATCAGTCCTGTTAATACGTATATGAGTGTATGCTCAGTCTAAAATGGAACACATTGAGACTTATTTTAGGTATTATGATCATCAGTAGTTACAACCAAAGCAAAGAGAAACACCTTCTACTGATGGGGGTTAAGGTAAAAATGTGAAAAAGAGACCTAGTGAGGCTGTGAAAAGAAATAGTCTCAGCCTCTTGAAGAAGCAAAGAAGAGGTATTTGACAACAAGGAGGATAGTAATTGCTAGGAAAGAAAGCAAAAATATAGTTTATAATATTTTTACACCACTATATGAAGTTTTGATCTGTTATTATAGTCACTACATCTCAAAAAGAAATAAAGATAAAATAAGCCTATATAAACAATGAAGAATGGTGAGAAAACTGTTCAAGGGCATAAAATGGCTTCAGGATGCAGAGATGATAGGTAGACCAGAACTTTTCATCTCTCAGAAAAGGAAAGAAAGAGACAGAATATGATAAACGTATGTGATGTCGTCAGTGGTATGGAGAAGGTCAATACAGAGTGATTCTTAAATATTTCTTATGCACCAATATCGTTTTGCACTCGTTTAGTTTTGTGCAACTAAACTATGCACCAATATAGTTTTGAGGTATGCAGTGTAAAGTTAAAAAACATTAAGTACTTCTTAATAGTAGGCCAAAAATATGTGGACGTCACACAAATTAATGAAGAATCCCCCAAGATCTATTAAGTTTCATGGTTTAATGAAACTTCTATCTCAGAAAATGCTTGATCTACTGAGAACTGACTGATAGAAGTCCCTATGTACTTCCCAACTTATTTAAGTTCTCCTCAGTCCCCTTGTGCTGCTGAGTTCCAGAGGAGGTTCTAGTGCCAGAACATGCTGCTCTAAACAGATCTTTGCTCCCTCTTAGGGGAAAGCACTGGAGGTTGAGGCCCACACTCAGCACGAGTGCACTTTGAGGAAAGCCGTCACAGTGTGATGCTTGAGGCCATCTATGTGAAATCTATGTAAAAATGCTCAGCCTCTGAGCTGCCTCTGGTTCACAGATTCAAAAGAATGATATTTTTGTCCCAGCAGTTTACCACAACTAAACTCTAAGGTCAAAGGTTTTTCAGAAATACTTCCTGAAGTGTCAGTGAGTAGCTGCAATAAATACCAAATGAGTGAGCTGGGTGAGGAATCGTTGGAGCTATTGTGAAATATTAAATGTGTCGGGGTATGAAGAAGTCTTGTAAAATGCTGATGCTTTTTTCAAATTTTAGAGAGCATGTTCTGTGATTGATTGAAAAAAGAGGCTAAAAGGAAAAACAAACAAGCAAACGAACAAAAATCAACCAGATCTTAAAAAGATAAATAGTCAATTCTAAAAATACTGTCAGTCAAGGAACATGCAAATAGGAATTAAGTGAGAAGCTGGATGAGTATATGAAAGAGAAATTTAGTTTACTAAATGTTTACTAATGTTTACTAATTTTACCAAATGTTTACTAAATACATAGAAACAACATCTCATCTGAGCTGAAAAATGTTGGAGACTAAGAGAGTATTATTGGAACTTACATTTTTCTGATGCTGATAGCCAGTGTTGGAGCCAGGGTATTGGTCTGTCCTCTTGTGACCATTTTTATTGTCATAAATTTCTTTTCAATAGAAATTTCATCTCTGTAGTTGTCAATCTTAACATTAGGAAGCGGTTTTTCACAGAGAGAGTAATTGCATATTGGAATGGGCTGCCCAGGGAGGTGGTGGAGTCACCATCCCTGGAGGAGTTTAAGAGAAGACTGGACGAGGAACTTAGTGACATGGTCTAGCCGGGAGGTGTAGGGCTGGATGACGTTGTGCCCCCTCCGTCTCGGAGTGGCTTGCTAGACTGTGAGGGATCTAGGTTGGTGTTATGCTCTGCGATGTGCTCTCGGTCTCTTTACGGGTGCTAGATGGTGAGTTGGACTAGATGATCCTTGTGGGTCCCTTCCAACTCATAATATTCTGTGATTCTGTGAATGAAAACTGAAGGCTTAGGAGAGCTCCTTAAAGAAAAATGTTGAAAAGATAATTTTGAACCAACTGAATTACTGGCTTCCATTTTTATTTATTTTATTTATATTTCATGAATCAAAAATATTAAGGCTTAAAAAGGCAGGAACACAAAACATAAATCAAGATATTTTAAAAGAAATCAAGGTTTCTTTAAAAAACTGTACATTTTAGTACTTCAGCATTTCTACTGAACCTTTTAAAAAAATCCATTATGTCCAGGTTTTCAAAATATGGTTCAGGAGCAATATCTGACACTTTGGTGAAGCTGTAACTCTTGAAGAAATCATTTAACATGCCATCTGTGTAGAGGGAATTGGATGCATCAGTCTGCAAAGCTAGGGCCTCAGTTTTCAAGCTGGAACTTGATCTTGATGAAGTCTCCCTGCAGCTCTCCTTGACACCTAATAATAAAAGCTTCCGAGACTTAAAAAATATTTCAAACAGTCTTAGATAAAAAAAAGTTTTAGTAATCCTATACACCGGGAGGCACTGAAAATATGTACATCTTGGTGTTCATAATAGGTACTGCTGTGTTAATTGAACCTCTTTTAAAAATCTGTTATTACCATCGCACTGTCCACACCCTCCTCCCTTATTTGTCAAACAGCTTCATGTGAGAATGAGGTCAATTGGGGTTGTAATGATTTCTTCACTCATTTCACAGGTACACAGAAGTTTTCACTTGGCCTCACATCTAAGTACTGGACATATTTTAATCTGGTTAGATTTCAAGATGAGATGCAAACTGCTCTATAGAGCTGAGTCACAATCTAGCTGAAAAAAATATGGAAATAATAGTAAAATAAAAGGGTTAGGTTTCTGAAGGGTGCCACTTGGTTTCTATATTTTTTACAACCTTTTCCGAATTTTCTTTATTCTTTTTCCTACATCAAGTAATATGCTCTCCCTTTGCCTCTGCCAGATTTCCTGATGTATTGAATGAAAAATGTTAAAATTACAGAATATTTGCCTTCAGTTTATTCAGCCCTAATATGGGCTACATAGTGACTGAAACGTGTAGGGAAGAACTTGCAAAGATTCTAGACAAGAGATGGTTGTTTTAAGACATTCTGATTTTTTCTGTTTATCCCCAGGTGAAAATAAACTGATAGGGGATCTCTTAGTACTGGGCGGAGCAACTCTATATGGCATCTCGAACGTCTGTGAGGAGTATATCGTCCGAAATCTGAGTCGAGTGGAATTCCTGGGAATGATCGGACTCTTTGGCTCCTTTTTCAGTGGAATTCAGCTGTAAGTGAACGGGTTTGAGCTCCAAGGTCATTCAAATAAGTGCAACTCTGGCCTCCCATGAGGTACTCTAGCTGCCTCTTCAAAGATAGCCACTTCCTGTGGAGAGTAGGTGTCCCCTAATTCTGGAATTTGCACTGGTTTTCGTATTTCAAGTCAGTGGATTTGAATAATAACACGAATTTTTACCTAAGCACTCTGAATCAAGGGCCAGTATCTTTTAAAAGTCATATGGAGAGGAACAAGACACATCCTACCATCTTTTTGCTGGATTGCAGTCAGCTACTTCATGTGTAGGTCTTATCTGTGAATAGTCCCACAGGGATCAGTGCTTGGCCCGCACTGTTCAATATCTTTATTGATGATATGGATGAGGGAATTGAGTCCACCACTAGCAAGTTTGCAGGTGATACCAAGTTAGGGGCAAATGTTGAACTGCCAGAGGGTAGAAGGGACCTTCAGAGGGACCTCGATAGGCTAGAGAAATGGGCAGATTCTAATAACATGAGATTTAACAAGTCCAAGTGCTGGGTTCTTCACTTTGAACATAACAACCCCATGCATCGCTATCAGCTGGGGGATGAGTGGCTAGAGAGTGATCAAATGAAGAGTGATTTGGGAGTATTGGTTGACAGAAAACTTAGCATGAGCCAGTANTGAAAAAAATTACATGACTCTGAGATTAGTTCAGAAAGATAAAACATGGTCCTCATGGCACCAGAGTTGTGGGTTTGATCCCTGTACGGGGATTCGCTTGAGAGTTGGACTAGATGATCTTTGTGGATCCCTTCCAACTCAGAAGATTCTGTGATCCTGTGATTTGTTTCTTTTCAGTCATCAGGAACCTCCTTTGATCACCACAACCTTTCAAAGATCACTGTGATTCCAATCCTTCAGTGCCTCTGGCATCACTAAATGGCCACTTCTGGCGAAGTTGCTCTTACCCGTCTTTGTTTCACAGATCATAATGAATTACAAGCCACAGCATATTTTTTATACTTCTATTGTATTGGATAAGCAATATTATGAAGGCAATGTTCCTATGTTTAAGCTGTGTCAAAATTCGTTTGCCACATCAAGACAGATTGCAGTTTATTTTCATTATATTCTTCAGGAATTGCTGATAAAAGGGACATATGTCTTATGCATGCAAAGAAACTTACAATTTAGTTATTTTGCATTCTATACAGAATATTAGATTTGCCACATATCAGTAGCAGGCAAATTAGAATGTCCATGATGCAACTCTCTAGACTAGATTAATCTGAAAAGTGCTGTTTTCCTGCAGTTTTACTATTAGTCTTGGTCTTCCATATGCCACTTTTTGGACTAAGTACTTTTTATTTCAATCTGTGTAATTCCATTTTTATACTTGCTTAAAAATAGTGTCCAGACCAGCATGCAGAGTTCTTCACAGCAGGATTTATCTGGAAATCACAGAGAAAGTGATTACCTGAGTGAAGACCTAGCTTGTGAGATACATTATCTCCCAGGGTCTGTTTGCCTGGATTGGGAAGAGGTGATTTGTTGCCACCTTCAAATTTTATATATCGGAGATTTTGATTTTAACATACAGTTCACAATTTACAAGATATTGAAGGTGGACTTTTGCAGGTTTGCCCATCCTTTGCTTTGTTTCCTGACTTTCATTGCTGTGACTCTTTGGTTTCTTCCAGTGTGTAACAAATCACAGTATGCTTCCCAAATCCAACCTGTGATATACATTTATTTTACACTGCACAGCTGCTCTGAAATGTTAATAACTCAGATAGATAAATTATTAATCAATGAAGTTCAAAAGCTTTCAGAGTATTAAGTCAGAACAGTACAAAAGGATAGAACATTTGGAAAGGTGGGCACATAGAGCAGGTATATATAGAGAGCTACAAATAAACCAGTGGGAATTGTATGCTATCATATCTGGTTACTTCCCTGAAGATTTCTTAAATACAGAGGCACAGAGATAATGCCAGAGTGGATTAGGAAAGCCTGATTGCATTTGTTGCCTACTGAGATTTTTTGTTATAAGGTTATTTATGTTCTTTTGGACAACATTTGAATTGAATGAGTGGAAGTAATTTAACTTCTGTTCTCTTCCATCAAATTTTGCCTTCTTTTCTAGTGCAATCATGGAGCACAAAGAGCTGTTGAAAGTTCCCTGGGATTGGCAAATAGGTAAGAAAACACTTTACCTCATTGAAGATAGTTGCTGAGGAGGTGTGGAGGCAATCAGTGTTTGGGGAAGCAGGCATGAAGTTTCAGAGGAGCCAATGTTTGTGACTTTTCTGCCAGTTACTGCCAAAGGTTGAACCATATGCCTCGTAATCATTCTTAAATTATCTGTCCTCCATTGCCATATTATGCCTTCCTTGTACCATTGGGTTAAGCCTATGAATGCTGTAAGATAATTATTCAGCCAGCCATGAAGTTAAACAATAATGGTGTTCCAGTTCTCAGATTCATAGCAACACTGGGACAAATAAATGAGGTAGTCATTAAGAGCCAAACCTTTTCAAGGAATGCCAAAGAAAGAAAATGGAATCTAACAAAACCCCTAAAAAAGTACTCACAGTGCATATAATAGCCTCATAAACTCATTTCCAAGGGAGCATTTCAGTATAAAAGTGGTTAATTTCTTTCCAAATGGTCCTGGTGGAATATAGCAGATGTATCCTTTAGACAAGTTTAGGGTGCATCGTGCCCAATAAAGCTGTTATGGTGTTCTGCTAAGCAGTGGCTTAGATTTTCCCATTTCGGTTTGGAAACTCAATTTATGATCTAAGACTCCCTTCTAATTAGTCCAGTGAATTATTTGCTTTAAAAGCAAATCAATATTTAGAAGAGTCCCTATAATCACTCTTTCACTATTTATGACGGTAAAAGATGTAGGTAAAAGAATATGAGTAGTATAGAGCTGATTGATAGCAGGGGATTCAAGCTTTGGCAATCAATTGACAATAGCTTGTTACCTAGTTGCAGACTGAACATCAAAATGCCAGCTCAGAAGTCTCCAAAGCAACTGATTATGTGGGGAAATCCTGAGGAGAGGGATTACAAGTTATGGAATGCAGTTGTTTTCTTTAAATTTAGTTCAGCATTTCCTCTCATCATCAAAATCTTAATAAAAACAGCACACCTTTCACAAAACACTGCACCTGGAAGATTACAGATTATTGTGAGTTGGAAGGGACCCACAAGGATCATCGAGTCCAACTCTTAAATCATGCCACTGCCTACCCGGTGGGAATCGAACCCTGGTCTCCTGCATGGCAGGCAGGGACACTCACCACTGTACTAAAGTGGAGTCAGAAGTAGTAGAAATTTGATGGTTGAGCTGTAAAACTAAGTGACTAATCAGTTTAAAGTATCCATGGAGAAACGCACTCAACTACATGCTGTAAGTGTATTTGCCTTTGTTAATCTGAGATAATTAGCATAATTGCATCAGTGTTTGTTTATATTTCATGGTAAGGAGCTCAGGGACAAATTAATCTGATACTGCTGGAACTAGCAATGGTCATAGTGAATTAATCTACTATCCCTGTAAATGTCATATATCTACTTCCAGGAGAGTTCTATTCTAACTCAGTATCAATGCAATGTGCTGTTAAAATAAAGTCCTACTTCATCTGTGATGCCACTGAAATGTCATTGTAAGTTAGTCACTAATTCTGAAGAGTCCATGTGGTTCATAAGGCTGAGATCATCTTAGCAAAAACATCATAGATATGTACTTGTTGAACATGGAATAAATGGTAACAGTTCTGTGTAGTTCTGTGTTATTTCCTGGCTTCCACTGCACTCAGTGTACTTTCCATTGCATTGGCAGTGATAAAAGATTGTCAAGTAGTGATTGACAAATCTGTGTCAGGGAGTTCACAGCCTTGTCCTGAGTAGTTATGCATTGCGACAGACTCAAACCTGCAGTCCAGCAGAGTTAGATCATCGACCTTCTGAATGGTGATGATAAAGACACAGCAGTCAACCTAATAGATAATTCAAGGTGGCCTGTTGCCATCTGCCATAAATAAAGAAGAGATGAGCTACCCTTCAACTGATGCAAACTGTTTTTGAATATAAAGGTCTAAAACAAATCTATTACATCTATTACACTTAAAACAGGCTGTGGTCCTCCTGGTTTTCATTTTGGAAATTCCCCTGATACATATCATAATTTTCACACTTAGTATGAATCAGTGTAGCTCTGTTTGAATCCTTGAAGGTTTAAGTATTAATATTTGCTGGCAACCTGACTGAAAGGAGAATGATTATACTGTTTTGGCTGAGTGGTTTCATACGAGACCACAGCACATTTTGTAGTGATAGATGAAATAGTAAAAAATAAACTCACATCAGTTTTATTTAAGAGAAAAGCCAGTTTGAATCTCCAAGGAACTACCCATTGTTACAGGGGGTGTGAATATTTCTGAATGGTCTTTAGTCCAAGACAGTATGAAAAATCATAACTGATTCCATTTCACTCCAATTAAAGATTGCTTTGGGAATAAAAACACAAAGGCAACATTGATGCATCATTGTACCATGCAACATTCAACCAGCATGCTCAGGAACAAAACCAGAAGTTTTCGAGGCATGTTGGTCCTGGTGGTACTTGGGCTATTTTAGAATGGTGCCTGGAGGCAGATCCTGCCCATCTGTGTGGAGATATCTCGTCTTAAGAGAAATGGAGAAATACTGAGGGACTCGGGCTTGTTCAGCCTGTGGAAGACAAGTTACCTACAAGGAGGCTATAAAAAGAACAAAGACAGCCACTTTCCATAATTTACCAACAGTCCTGGCTTACTGGGGTTGTGCCACAAGACTGGAAATTGGCCAATGTGACACCCATCCACAAGAAGGGTAGGAAAGACGATCCTAACAACTACAGACCAGTCAGCCTGACCTCAGTCCCATGCAAAGTCATGGAACAGATGGTCTTGTGTACCATTACACAGCAACTGCAGAACAACCATGACATTAGATCTAGTCAGCATGGATTTCGGAAAGGCAGGTCCTGCCTGACTAACTTGATCTCCTTTTATGATCCAGTGATTCGACTGGTTGATGACAAAAAGGCGGTGGATGTTGTGTACTTGGACCTTAGCAAAGCCTTTGACACGGTTTCACACAGTAAGCTTCAGGAGAAACTTGTGAAACTTGGGCTGGAAAGGAGCATTTTATGCTGGGTTACAAACTGGTTGGAGGGGC
>WEKX01015491.1:18938-36587 GCA_013390025.1 Pitta sordida
TTGCAGCCAGATGGGTGTGGACCTCTTCTTCCAGGCTGACGACACCAGAACGAGAGGGCACGGCCTCAAGCTACGCCAGGGGAGGTTCAATCTTAAGATTAGGAAGCGGTTCTTCACAGAGAGAGTAATCGCATACTGGAATGGGCTGCCCGGGGAGGTGGTGGAGTCACCGTCCCTGGAGGTGTTTAAGAGAAGACTGGACGAGGAGCTTAGTGACATGGTCTAGCAGGGAGGTGTAGGGCTGGATGACGTTGGGCCCCTTCCGGCTCGGAGTGGCCTGCTAGACTGTGAGGGATCTAGGCTGGTGTTATGCCCTGCGATGTGCTCTCGGTCTCCCTACGGGTATTAGATGGTGAGTTGGACTAGATGATCCTTGTGGGTCCCTTCCAGCTCATAATATTCTGTGATTCTGTGAACCTCTTCACAAGGTTGCATGGCAGGAGAATGAGAGACAACGGACAAAACCTGAAATGAGAAATTCAGACTGGATAAAAGAAAAGTCTTCGTATTAAGGTCAGGCAGGCAGCAAAGCAGGTTGCCAAGAGAGGTTCTGGAGTCTTCATCCTCAGTCTTCAAGACCAGGCTGGGCAAAACCCTGAGAAACATAATCTGATCTCACAGCTGAGCCTGGTTTTATTGGGGTTTGAACTAGAGATCACTGAGCTCCCTTCTGTCCTGCATCAGTCCATGATCCTATCATCCCAAGTGCCTCATTATATTCAAAGCCAACCAGGTAAAACTGTTGACCTTAAGCATCAGGGTAAACACAAAGAGATAAAATGGTATCACTTTCACCAACTTTAGATACCTGGGATGTGAACTGTGGCTCCCTTTGCTATTCGCAGCAGTACATAGGCATGGTACCAATCATACTGTTGGTGTCTAAAAGAGACTGAACAGTCTGCATTCCCAGTCTCTTCACTGACCACCAATACTCAGTATGTGCCCAGAGTTAGGTCTAGGTGTAAATCCCACCCATAGCTGCCTTCAGTCCAAGACAATGCCAACACACCTGAAAGAAGACAGTTACAAATTATGAGCTTCTCAGGGTTTAACACAGACTGGCTAATAAGCAGATTATTACAAAAGTACCTCCTAACTTGCCAGGTTTTTTCCTTCCAAAGCCTGCTACACACAATTGATGCTGGTGACTCAATGCCTGGTTAGACTCTGCTCTTAGTGCCTGAGACTGCAGCACTAGTGGCAATTCCCAAGGCTCCTATTTGCACTGCTTGGGTACCTGAGGAGGCTGAGGCTTCAAGCCTTTGAGTTAAGATACATTTTTAATCTGAAAACTGGCCCTCTAAGAAGCAATATCTGAATATTATATGATGTTATTTCCAGTTTGCTTATTATCACCACTAAATGCCACCCAGTTAGTGGATTACATGTACTTTTAAGCTGTAAATAAAAGGCCACTTTATATTTGTCTCTGATAGGACAACTACAGTTTAAGCAATTTTCCACTGGAACTGAAATGCCCCTTGAAAAAGCAGCCTGTGAAGTACGTGTAGTTGGCTGTCAAATAATGTGAACACCAACGCAGTACCACAAAATTATGCTGTTAGTTGATTGCATAAACCAGCAAAGCACCTGAATATGCATGTTAAATCCAGAGTCACTACTAGAGGTTTGATGGACCAGCTGGTGACTTGCAGACCATACTTTGTCAATGTTGACTTTGAGTCCAGAATGGCTTTTATGTCTGGAAGAAAAGCTGACTTAATGCTCCTGTATGCAAACAATTTGCCATTGACCAAAACCATGCTCCAGTTTTCAGACACTGCCTAAGACTTAGTTCTGTTGTTATCACTCTACAATACACACCTCAGAAATTTGCTATCTATTGGTAAAATCAGTTCTTACCATGATTGCCCACATTCTGAATATAAATGCAAATTCATTATCATGCCATAACATACATGGACACTGATTGTTTGTGACTGCTGTATTTATTTCAGTTGAATGAACACTTCAGTGTTCAACCTATCAGGACTCAAACTATCACAGCTGATTTTGTCCTTTAGGTAGCTTTTTAAAAGAGCTTTTAACTAAGTCCTTCCACATGCAGATACAAATTATATGGGAGCTTTTTTTTGCTCCCTTCTAATCCCTTTCAGGCCTTTGACAATCAGATTTTCTCCAACTTCTAGTCAATAACAACATGTTCTGAAAAGCTGGCATGAGTCTAAATTTAGTCTTATGCACATATCAGCTGGGAATACTGCAGCATACGGCAGCCTAAGAATTATCGTTTGCATGAGAGCAGATGAATAAAGTGCTTGCTGGGTTTTAACTTCATATTGATTAATTTGCCTTGGGATTTATCAAGTAATAACTGAAGCAATGAATTCTTTCCCAGTAAGTTATTTAAGTTTTTTAATTAATTTAGATATTTACTGTATTTTTTTTTTTTTTATTTTATTAGTGTCTAACAGTCTAATTTTGTGAGGCACTCTGTAAACATGTACCAGGAAAGAGTCTCAGCTCTGGAAAGTTTTATTAAGGAAGGCAAGCAAAAAGAAGTAGAGGAACAGAGGTGCAAATCTATAAAGTGATTTATCAGTTTTGGTGGCAAAATAGGACTAGGACCTCTGACACTTGAATGCTGTCCTCATGCATTCATCTATTTGCTCATTAACTCCTCTGCAAATAATTTTGCATTCATTTTCTGGGTCCATTCCCAGAAAATACTGGGTGCTTCATCCAGCTCAGCTGAACTCAGCCGATGCTGGGGACATTCAGCTCCATAAGAGACTAGATCTGATATGTCCTAATGCATCATTTTGTCCAAATTTATGTTGTACATGAGGTAGTCACTAGTAGTATAAGACACCGATTTAAAACAACACTGCTGTTACAGAGACCGCAGAGGACCTCATGTCTACTGCTGATGTGGTTTTATATGGTTTTATATATGTATGTGTATCTAATTAATTTGTACTTTTCTTTGAAAAAGCATGATTTCTACTTTCTAAAAATACAGCTTTCTTCCTCTGCACACGAGTCATTTCTGCAGGCTGTGAAAGATCACTTTGATTCTTGTTTCTCTTCTACAGGCTTGCTGTATGTTGGCTTTAGCGCCTGTATGTTTGGCCTCTACAGCTTTATGCCAGTGGTCATAAAGAAAACCAGTGCTACTGCCGTCAACCTCTCTCTGCTCACAGCTGATCTGTACAGCCTTTTCTGTGGATTATTCCTCTTCCACTACAAGGTATGTGGAAATGAGACGTGTATTTGGGTAATAGTATGCATGAAGAGACAACAATGCAGAACAAGGAAACAAAAGAAGCCTCCAGGCTTAGCTAGATCTAAGCAGTAAAAGTGCAGTTGACTTTTTTACTTAAGGCTTCCCACACCAAACACAATTTTACTATATGATTTCCGGTTTTTCAACAGAGCTCATTTGTTCTTATTGTTACAAATTTTGAACACCTGTTCATCAGCCACTGTGCCATTAATTTCTTCTTACTTTATTTATAAACTGCTATGAACAGATCTAAAGGGGCAGCATGAGAGAAGGACTCTTCCAAAATTCTCATAGTTGGTTTGTTTGTTTGTTTGTTTGTTGTGGGAGTTTTTTTTGCCTTGGAACAAGGTTTTTTCATTCATACAGTTTATGAATTTAAAACTAAATTGTTCAGAGATTACACCTTTCCTGTCAGCCAAACCAATGCCTTGCTTGTCATTATAAATGCCAAAATATGCAGCAGATTTTTGTTGAAGTTAAACTTTGGCTTCCCAGGTCCTCTAATATCCAAAACACTATGTTGTACAGAACCACATTTGACCTCCATTTACACAGAATGGCACTTCTTCTTTAATTGTGCCATGTTTTTATCTGTAGACAGATGACCTCTTCAGTTTCTTTCTGGTTTACTATCAGGTAGAATTTTATCTGAGGAAGCAGAACTGTGAAATGAGCGACTTGCACTCAATAATGAAGTCAAATATCTTAGCATTAAATGATCTAAATTAATTCCCCTCCTAGGACAGTGTATACTTGCTTGTTTTCTAGCTTCTAAAAAGTTGTTTCATTTCTATCCCAGCTGTTGCTTCTGCTGATTCCTGCGCTGGCCAATGAGCACAGCCTCACTTCACTGGGAAGCAAATGGTTTTATGCTGAACTAGGATCAACTTAGTGGTTTAGTGCCCCTTGCAGAATAGAATTTTATGAGGCTTTCAAGAAACGGTTATGATTTTTCCTTTTACCACCAGACAGATTTATTACACCTATAGAAGTAAATCTATGGAAATCCATGGAAAATGCAGGAAATGAGTTTAACTGGGCTTTCAAGCCTCTGAAACCAAACTGAGAAGATTGGCGTTGAAGTGTTTTGATGTGTTAGCATTTCATTTTCATATAATACAGGCCTGCAACCTCACTATATGCAGGACAGTGAGTTTATAAACAGATGCATCTCTGGTCTTATGCCACATTCAGATATATTCATAGTACATTGAACTGTTCCCAGGCCCATGGAAGCTAGAAATACAGCATGCTGATGGGACACAGCTCTGGTGATATACTTGTAATTCAAGATGTTAATTGCTCAAGGTGTTATGTGTTGTATCAAAATGAAAAAAACCATGACTTTTAATTTGAGATTGATTACTAGATTGTAATTCATCTTTCTTAAAATTATATGCGTCCCCCAAACGAAAGCTATCTTTTTAGTTCTTCTCTAATTAATAATTGATTACAAATATGCCACTGGATAGGGAAATGCATCTGGCCTTTTGGTGACTGAGCATTTAAGTATACAACTCCATATCTTCTGTACTTTTTTGTTGTTTTTTGTTCTCACCATATTGATATAAATTATACAATTTTTATGTTGAAAACTATCTGTTCTGTCATAGCAAACTATCTGTTCTCATTTCACCTTCTTCTTAAGCAGAAGTAACAACACTGTCCTTGCCCTGTCAGAGACTTCAATAGCCATTTTTTGCCACGGATGCACAGGAAACACTGCTGGGAAATTCAAGGCCAGTTCTCTGGGTGTACAGGGTTGGAACTTCTGTATAAATACAGGGGAGATTTTTGCCTAGGGGTGTTCTTTTTTACATTTTATTCTCAGCCTCAGCTTTATTGTTCTGAACTTTTAGACTTCATACTTTTCCTTTGCAAGTTGTATGGTGTTTTTAGTCATTCTAAGCAAATTGGGTTCTCACTGAATAATCTAAGCAGTTTGTTTTCCACCAGCTAAGGTATACATACTAATTGTGTTCTGGATCAGCACGTCCAGTCGCACTGTATTATATCATTACCTAGCAAGCCAAGCACAATCAATTATATTGTGTCTTGGCAAATTCATTCATTATTTTATCCAAGATACAGCTATAAAAATTCAGAATTTCTGGATATAGTAGCAATTCCCAAATGAAGAAAATGTATGTATTTTATAATAAATTAGGGAAGTCATATATCTTAATTTAGACTCTTGGAGAGTATCTGTGACACAGGACTTGGATAAGCAGATAAACATGACAGTCAAAACCTTTCAGGACCAGAAATTTGAAATTATGCTAGTTGCAACTTCATTTGCTGACATTCACTGGTGCTTCTAAAAATTACTTTTCAGTATTAATTCTAACAACATCGCTCTAAGGGAAGGGAAGGGATGACAGCACTCCCATTATATTAAGAAACAAGTCATGAAGGAGACTGAGTTTTAACCTAATGAAGAGAGGGTACAGGCTGGGGGAAATAGGTTCCAGGTTCTTTTTTGCAACCACAAGCCCTAAGCAATGCCTATGAATTGAGGATTTACATAATCTTCACCATGGTGAATATTTGGCCATTGCTGGAAACAAAAGAGAATAATTAGGAGCCTCCATTAAAAGCATGTACCTTGCCATCTTGATCCAAAGCACTGAAGCCAGTTTGAGCTTTTCTACTGTTTTCAGTGGACTTCAGTTCATTTTTCTAAATTAGGAAAGCTTGTCACTCAATGAATAGTCTTTAAAAAAATTCATTGTTTCATGGCAATACAGATTAAACCCTTGCATTATTGTGAGGCATAAGCATATTATGCCTATATGCTTCAGACAGTTCTGAGTTTTGTTGCAGCAGGATAGATACCATGTCTGTAGTTTGGGAACAGGAGTTAAAAAATATTGGTTTGGTTTGAGAAAGGATTTTTTGTTTATTAATTTGACTTATATATGGCAGGCATCCATAAACATCTGAGAGATTATTCCCAAACATCTCACCAAAGTGAGAAAATACTTGAAATCGTATTCTCACTTTTTTTTTTTAATTCCCTGCAAGTATAAGCTGAAGTCAGTAAGATCCTTTTCTTCACTTGCACTTGTTAGGGTACTGACACCGACTAATTTTAAATTTTGATGGGTATGTTGTCAGTGGTGCATCATTATTTGAAGTAGAGCAGGCAGAGCAGGCTAAGCAACTATGGCTTCCTCAGTCATACGCTATAGGATATTTTCCTGATGAGCTTGGGTATGCAAGCTGGGTATGCAGACTTTCCGTTTGAATGGAATTTAATGTCATATGGATTTTATTCTTGTCAATGCTTCTAAGTCTTTGATAATAATGAGGATATTACTACTTAGTTCTTTATGCCATTGGTGACGTGCAAACACCTACAGTCATGTTTTCTTTCCTTTTTCAACATACTAAATTTCACAGAATCACAGAATCTGTTAGGCTGGAAAAGACCTCTGAGATCACAGAGGAGTCCAACCTTTAATCCAACACCACCTTGTCTACTGGACCATGGCACTAAGTGCCCCATCCAGTCTCTTCTTAAATGCCTCCAGGGACAGTGATTCCACTACTGCCTTGGGGAGCTCATTCCAATGCCCAATCACTCCATCTGTAAAGAGCGTCTTTCTAAGGTCAAACCTAAACCTTCCCTGGTGGAATTTAAGACTATGCCCTCTTATCCTGCTGGTACTTGCATGGAAGAAGAGATCGACCCCCACCTGGCTACAACCTCCTTTCAGGTAGAAAGCAATAAGGTCTCCCCTGAGCCTTCTCTTCTCCCGGCTAAACAACCCCAGCTCCCTCAGCTGCTCCACATAGGGCTTGTGCTCCGATCCCTTCACCATCCCTGTTGCCCTTCTTTGGACATGCTCCAACACCTCAATATCCTTCCTAAATTGAGGGCCCTGAGCTGGACACAGCACTCAAGGTGTGGCCTAACCAGTGCTGAGTACAGGGGAAGAATCACTTCTCTGGTCCTGCTGGCCACACTATTCCTCATACAGCCTAGGATGCCGTTGGCCCTCCTGGCCACCTGGACACACTGCTGGCTCATGTTCAGTTTCCTGTCAATCAGTACCCCAAGGTTCCTTTCTGCCTGGCTGCCCTCCAGCCACTCTGTCCCCAGCCTGTAGTTCTGCAGGGGGTTGTTGCAGCAAATTTGCTAATGGTAGACTCAATACCGTCATCCAGATCATCAATAAAGGTGTTAAACAGGACTGGACCCAACATTAGGTCTTCTCCAACCTAATTGATTTCTCGCAGTGGTACTCTTTCTCAACAACTCTGTTCCCATGAAACTGTCTTGTCTCCATGCCTTTCATCTAAGCAGTATTTTAAAATCTTCTCTTTCACATTTTTTTAATTTTGTTTATTTCAGTAGTTAGTTATTTGAATTTTCTCCCCCAGACTATAGTCAGTTAGATGTCTATATTTGAAGAGCTACCTTGAGGTGGAAAGGAGTTAGATGTGTCTTTAGTCACACTTGAATTCATGTAGCAGAAAAGCCCCCATCCATTCACCCTTTGTGTGGTGGTGCAGAATGCCATACAATAAAAAAACTATGAAGTAAAATAACAGAAAAGAGTAGAAGCTGGAAAATGAAATGTCTCCCACCAAGAAGGTGCACAGTCTGACAGATTTTTAACAACAGAGCACAGATATGGCAGCTTTTTGAAAATACTGCACTGTTAAAAGATGTCTCTTCCTTTCACAGTGCTATCTTGCAATAGATTCGTTTGTTGCAAGGCATGAATAGTGAAGCAGGGATGCTCACTGTTTTGAAGCCATCAAAAAGAGTGTAAATGATGTGGCATTTATATTGCAGAAGTTACGATAAAAGCTTCAATTTCAAATGTTTTTTTTTCAGACACCAGCTCATCATAAATGTCAAGGTTTTTAGGTTGTTTGAAGTGCTTTCAGTTTGGGATTTTTTTCCTTTGGTCTCATGTTAAAAGACTGCACATAACTGAGCTGATTCAAAGTTTTCTAGCAAAATCCATTTTTGTTGTAAATGCCTAATTATCAAAACAGAAATGCTAAGTGAAAATGCCTTGATTTTAGAATACTCCAAAGGAAGCACACACACCCCCCCCATTTTACTGTGTGTAAATTTTGAATTAAATCTTTTTGTGTCTCAGTATCACATCTTCCTGCATAGATGAAGAGTTAGAATGTTCAGCTCTCACTGGAATGGGCTGCCCAAGGAGGTGGTGGAGTCACCATCCCTAGAGGTGTTTAAGAAAAGGTTGGATGATGTACTAGGTAGTATGACCAAGATATTAGGGTAGTGTGTTATTGGTAGGATGGGTGTTGGTAGCAGGATGACAACAGGTTAGGTAACAGGTTAGGTTAGGTAACAGGGGATAGGTTGAACTTGATGATCTCTATGGTCTTTTCCAACCTTACTAATTCTGTGATTCTGAGTCGATCCCACCAGTTTCTTCTGTCCCAACTTCTGCCCCTAGGCTCAACAATGCTTCAGACACATGGGGACTGGAGCAACCAAAGGGATGAACAGCATTGTATTAGAATATTCAATGGTATCCTTATATTTAGCCTCCATCTGTCAGTCATTCCATTTAGAGTTAATGATTTGATATTATGAACTTAAAGATACTCAAAAAGCCAAGTGTCACAGCAACGGGCTATGAGCACTTTGCAACAAGTCACGGTCATCGCACATTACTTTGTTTAAATTAGTTTTGTGTTCCAACATAAGGGAAAAGTTGTTCAGAGATCTCTTAAATACACCACAGAGTACATTGTGAAGTGTAATTCGTATACTCTGAAGTAAATAAATAGTGTTTTGGAAAAAGAAGTGAAGAGTCATGTGCAAGGTAAAGGTAAAGTGCTTATAATTCCTACCCAGTGCAAGAGTTCCAACATATTAGGGGAAATCTTCCTGTTATTGTAAATAATTGACTCTTATAATGATAAATCTTCAACGAAACCATATCAGTTTTAGAGGTGCTGGTAAGTATAAAATGTATAACATCAAAGAACAAGAAAATGGATTGAATTAACTGAAGAAAGAAAAAATATTGTAAACAAATATCTGCTTCTTTCTTTATAACTTTCTAAATGATGCTCAATGAATATGAAAATGAAGACCAAGTTTCATAATTACTTGTGGAGGGGAAAAAAAAGAAATTAAATGAGAAACTTAGCATTTCCCTAGACAAACATATTTTTGAAGACAGCAGATTGCAAAGAATGTCTTAGGTTGCATACCTCAGCAATAATTTACAACCAAGAGGAGACAGCCAAAAAAAAGTAATGAATTAGCAAAGCAGCAGCTCCATTCAAAATCTTAAACAAGAGTCGTTAACTGAAAATCTAGAAGACTTTCAAATTAGATGTTATTTCTACCTTAGCATATGGAAGCAAAGGCTCGAAGTTCCTCAGGGATGTAGGCAGGATCATCTTTGAAAGAAAATTGTAAGGGGTAAATGCAATAGCTCCATTATAAATTTGGAGATTTATTTATGAAATTTAGTATATCTTTATTTCCAGAAGTGATGAAAAGAAGGTAAAATATTTAGGAACTATGCTAAGAATCACATCTGCTGTCCACATGTTCTGTTTTGATTAAATGACTGTTACTGCAGGTGTGCCTCCCACCAGCCTAATCAAGGGATGCTACAGACACAGGGAGTTAAGGTATTCCCATGAGCTTCTATTTCCTACCAAAATGGAGGAATGGCTTAGCAGGCAGACAAAATATCAATCAGAAGATGTCATTTCTACATGCTTTCAATCTAAGCAGTAGAGTATTTTATTAACTGTTAGAACATCTACAAAAAGTGTTTTCTTTTTGTCTGAACTCCCTCTTCACACTAAACTGGATGATTCCAAACCCATGATTTGGGATTGATGTTTGTCATCAGCACTGCTGACAAGCAACTTCACTGGCTGCAGTAAACTTCTGGAATTATTCTCACTCACCTACATGTATTAAGTTTAGCAAGCAAGAGTGTTTAAAAGTCTCATAATGGGCCTGAAACAGATTTGTAATAGCTTTAACTGAAAGTAATCTGAATTTTATATTTTAAGGACAAGAGGACAAGTTGTAGATGAGAGCTTCAGATGCAACTGGACAAACCACCAGTTTAAAAGATCGTTAGAAGTAAATAGAGAGAAAACAAGGAATAAAATTAATCACCAAAGAAAACTAATATTTTGCATGTGAAAAAGAAATTAAGTCTAATTACTGGAAAAGATAAGGCAAGCTTGGCAATGAACAGGAACATGAAACAAACAGCAAGAAGTTCTTCTTGTATATGAAGAGAAGAAATAGTTTTGCTGTGCAAAGATAGTGAAAGCCAAAATTAACTTTTAGCTTGGCACCAAAGCAAAATTGGGATTTTCTGTCATATTCAGTAAGAATGAGAGTTAAATGTGAAGACAATGCATAATGTTTAATAGAAATGGAAATCACTAGATCAGAGGTAGAAACAGAACACAATAGTCTGAATACTTCAAAGCTTATGAATATAGACAGTTGGGATGATTTTATATGAAGTAGACAATGAACTAAAAGCAGAAGTAAACACCAGGGAAGAATAATTAGGGAAACAGAGATAAATGGAAAATTGGATAAAATGCCACCTGGTTTACAAAAGATAAATAATTCAGTCTAAGTCGGATGTCTGTCTGATAATCTAACAGATTTTTGTAGACAAAAGGCAAATGATAGATATAATCAATAACGCTTTTGAATGGTGCAGCATAGGAAACTAACATTTAAGCTAAAGAACAGGATTAGTCCCATAAAGATTGGATGCTAGGTGAGAAACTGGCTAATGAGGATAAAGGCAAGGCAATGTGTTGAGAGAAAAATAACTTGCCAGAAGGAACTCACTGATGGAGGTCCCAAAGAGTTGATGTAAAGATCAGTCTTGTATAGTGACTGTAGTAATAGATTTGGGACCCGCAGTAGGAAGAGGAATTAAAATAATCAGGCAACAATTACTGACTGACACCGAGAAATACTGTGAATCACAGAATCTGTCTGCAGCAACAGATGGGAAGAATTTGAGCACAGTTGTGACAAAGCTGTTTCCAAATGAGTCTGTCTCTGTATTCCTGGTATTGATGGAGGAGTGCTAATGCCATAGGACAGGAAAACTCAGGACAGCACTTTGCTAGCAGTATTTACAAAACTTTTTGGTGAGCTCAAGAGGGCTAAACAGAGCTTTTTCTCTTATCTGCTCCAAAGCCTTGACAGAGTAACCTTGAATTTGATTACGCTGAACAAAATTAGCCTCATATACAGTAACAGAGACTCGAGTACAGCTGCTACTATATTAATTATACAAAAAAACTCGAAAAGACACATGGCAATTGACAGCTTATAGAGCAAACCAACAAAAAATTTTGAAAGGTAAAATTGGGGAGGTGAAATTGATTTTACAGGTTCACAAGTTATTTTGAGATGGAAGGGATCCACAGGATCATCTAGTCCAACTTCCAGGCGAACGTCCTCCCACCAACTAGACCATGTCACTAAGCACCTCGTCGAGTCTTCTCTTAAACACCTCCAGGGATGGCGACTCCACCACCTCCCTGGGCAGACCATTCTGTCTGTGAAAAACCTCTTCCTAACATCCAGCCTAAACCTCCCCTGGCGTAGCTTAAGGCCATGTCCTCTTGTTCTGGTGTCATCAGCCTGAGAGAAGAGTTTCACACCGATCTGGCTGCAAACTCCCTTCAGGTAGTTGTAAACAGTAATGAGGTCACCTCTGAGTCTCCTCTTCTCCAGGCTGAATAACCCCAGTTCCCGTAGCCACTCCCCATAGGGCTTGTCCTCCAGTCCTTTCACCATCCTTGTTGCCCTTCTCTGGACCCTCTCAAGCAGCTCAACATCCTTCTTAAACTGAGGAGCCCAGAACCGGACACAGTATTCAAGCCTGCTGAACACAGGCTCATTTTTTCTCCACATCTGATGTCAGAGGCAACAAAGAGAAACAGAAGAAAAACATTCCCATCTCTCCTGGAACTCAGGACAGGAAGTTAAGACATTTCACACAAGCATTTTGCCCTAATAGGCACATATTTAGAAAGGACAGCCCATTATTAATTGTTTCTAATGATACCATGTAATAAGCATGAAATAATGCAGATTTATGCAAAAACACTATTTGCCTTACAGCTGCATATCTCAAGCTTAATATGAGCCAGCAGTGTGCCCAGGTGGCTAAGAGGGCCAATGGCATCCTGGCCTGCATCAGGAACAGTGTGGTCAGTCAGACTAGGGAAGTTATTCTTCCCCTGTACTCGGTGCTGGTCAGACCACATCTTGAATACTGTGTCCAGTTCTGGACNATTTTCTCAAAATATCAATTTTCTATATATATTTGTTTTATTTAACCAATTAATTCTAGAAAATCTATTAAGTTTCCTAAATTTTGACAGAATTTATGGTGAAAGTTTTCCGGTAATCCCTCCTCATTTTTCTCCCATATAGATAACCTTAGCATCCAAGAGGTAAGAAAGCTTAGGACTTTCCCACTCACTGCCTTACCAGTTAAACTGTGCCCACCAGCAAACATCATGCAAGACCTGAAAAAGATGGTGGTGCTACATGACAGAAAGCACTGATCACTATATTTTACCCACAGTAAAACATTCAAGTAATGGAACAGAATCTTTGGGAATCAATTGAAAAATACAGAAAATGTGTCATATGATTGCTTCACATGATGGTTTCTATGTAACATTTGTGATTCGGTATAAGCCACAGTAATGGGCAGCATTTCATCTGAGTTAAATCATATTGATGGTGCAAGCAAGCCTCAAGAATTGAGGAGTATGGCCTTTCTGCCATGCATGAAATTACAGGAAAACCTTCCTTTGGCTTCTTTGTTTTCACTGAATGTTTAATATCTTTATTGATGATCTGGACGAGGGAACTGAGTCCACCATTAGCAAGTTTGCTGATGATAGCAAGTTGGGAACAAATGTCAATCTGTTAAAGGGTAGGAGGGGTCTGCAGAGGGACTTTGACAGAGTGGTGAGATGGGCAGAATCCAATGGCATGAAATTTAACAAGTCTTAGTGTCAGATTCTGCATTTTGGACACAACAATCCCATGCAACAGTATAGACTGGGGATAGAGTGTATGGAGAGCGACCAGGCAGAAAGGAATCTGGGGATACTGACTGACAGCAGGATTAACATGAACCAGCAGTGTGCCCAGGTAGCCAAGAAGGCAAATGTCATCCTGGCTTGTATCAGGAATAGTGTGGCCAGCAACACCGGAGAAGTTATCCTTCCCCTATAATCAGCACTGGTTGGAGTGCACCTTGAGTGCTGTGTGCAGTTCTGGGCCCCTCGGTTTAAGAAAGATGTTGAGATCACAGAATCACAGAATTAGTAAGGTTGGAAAAGACTGTAGTCTAACCTATCACCTGTGTCCAGAGAAGGACAAAGAAGATGGTGAAGGGACTGGAGCACAAGCCTTATGAAGAGCAGGTGAGGAAGCTGGAGTTGTTTAGCCTGGAGAAGAGGAGGCTCAGGGGTGACCTTACTGCTCTTTACAACTCCCTGAAAGGAGGTTGTAGACAAGTGGGGGTTGGTCTCTCCTCCCAGGCAACCAGTGACAGAACAAGAGGATACAGTCTCAAGCTGCACCAGAGGAAGTTTAGGCTGGATGTTCGGAAAAAATTCTTCACAAAAAGAGTTATTTGCCATTAGAATGGGCAGCCGATGGAGGTGGTGGAGTCATCGTCCCTGGAAGTGCTTATGAAAACACTGGATGTGGCACTTAGTGCCATGGTTTAATTGATGAGATGGTGTTAGGTAATTGGTTGGACTTGTTAATCTCAAAGGCCTTTTCCAACTTAGTTTATTCTGTGATTCTCGGATTCCGTAAATGACAATGACGCCAGTGTCAGGCTTTCACTGTCATTCAGGCAAGCCATATGCATCTTACTTTGGGTTCTGGCTGGCATGAGCAACAGTGATGTGTTGAAACATGCCTGTGACTCAAGCCTCCTTCATCCAGGGATGATCAATGACATGGAAGAACTAGCTACACATTTCACTTTGCTTCCCAGCTGTGTTCAGAGGACAAGACAGGACCTTAAGTCACTACTTAAGACTGTATCCTCACAGTTTGCCTAATAAATAGCTGGAGGTCATTAAAGTGTGAAAATAATGCAATCCTGCTAGTCATGGATAGATTTGCTGCCCAGAAGTTAGCAACATTACTGAAGTGATACAGCACCCCTTACTACCCTTCTCAGCCAGAGAGCCAACACTTCTACTCAGGCATTCCAGCTTCTTCAGTTGGTGAGATGACAAGGCATGCTGAAGTATGTCAGTGGTTTGAATCCCTTTCACAGTATCACAGTATTAGCAAGGTTGGAAGAGACCTTGAAGATCACCAAGTCCAACCTGTAAGCCAACACCAACCCATTGTCTAAAACATGGCACTAATTGCCTCATCGAGTCTTCTCTTAAACACCTCCAGGGATGGCGACTCCATCACCTCCCTGGGCAGACCATTCCAATGAGCGATCACTCTCTCTGTGAAAAACCTCTTCCAGATTAAAAATCTGAGAAATCTGGAAGGACATGCATAGATACAGGTGGATTAATTCTATATGTTCGAATGCAGTCTGGGAAACTCACAGCAGCCCTTCTGATGTGTGATGCCATTTCAGGTTACAAAATATGGTGTATCACTGTCTGTAGTTTCTCCAATTTCTGATGATGACAAAGATATATAATCGCCAGCCTATAGCTTAGTTCTGCAGTCTATTTGGAAAGATTTCTATGTTCCTGGGAAATTCTTGGCCTGTAATTTCCAGCTGCTATCAGTGATCAGTCAACAGTCAGGACTTTGTGCCTCATCCCTGAAGGTAGACAGCAGTAGCTGAGGCTGAACCAGCAGATCATTCTCCTGACAAAGACCAAGTCAAACCCTTAATCCCAAAGGTACATCTTTCTCATAGGCTGGGACAAAAATATTCAGCAATAGTTTGAGTCACAGTCTTAAGATTCAGTCAGATCCTTATGGGTCTCATCCAACGGAGTCATCAGAGACCATGGATGCTAGCTCCCATTCCTATTAATAAAGTTATATTGCTGTAATATCCTGCTATGCAAGTGAAAGCACTGTGTGAATTCACAGCTCTCAGGGCCCACATCCGTCCTGGTCCTGCTGTTGGCTGCAGAATGTGTGCATCCCACTGCGCAACTTCTGCACTTGGTCACAGTGAACTTGCTTGACTATATGGGAGGGGAAAATAGAAAACTATGGAAAGAAGCTCAACTTCTTGATCAATTTATCAAACCTAGTGGAAATGTCTCTTTGCTGTATAAAAGATAATGAGGGAAATTTAGTTCTAACTCCTTTCGCTCAGCCTGCTCAAGCATTCATGTGTGAAATTACACAGAAACACACAGAATCACACAGAATACTACAAGTTGGAAGGGACCCACAAGGATCATCTAGTCCAACTCCCCAGCTAACGCCCATACAAAGTGAAGGAACCCCTATTGGCCTTAGCTTTGATGAGCTGTGCAGCATATGCTACAAACTGAACTAGTCTGGAAAACAGCAAAACAACAAAGCTAATCACACTGCACAGACCTACTGATGACAGTAAGATGGTGGTGGGAACTGCCTGTCTGGAGAGCATAGAGGCTGTCAGCAGAAATAGGACACTAGATGAATTTCACCTGTTACGTACATTTTTTCCCCTCTTCATCAGTGTGATTCTGAGGAGATCACGTTTCCCTGAGACTTAAAACTTGAGTTAATAAACCTGATTTCTTTATTCATTTTTGTCAAAATGTGGAGAATTGCTAGATAAGGTAGAGAAAAAGGTAGTTATTCCATTTCATAATTTCTCACTGAATATGTGAAATGTGACAATTATAATTTTTCAGTTAGTACTAAAACAAAAAAATCCTTTTAAAGACTTGAAAAGCACAGTTGGCTTGCCATAAGCTAGGAGTTGGGGTTTGTATCATCTACCAAGAAATTCAGTCTGTGGCTGCTGTTTTGAAATACAAATGGAACTGGAGTGCTGCAGCTTCAATAGTCTGCTACTGCAACTGTTTCCAGTTCAATGGACTGAGTAAAAGAGAATTTGCATTTTCATAACCATTATAATAATGTTCATGATCTCTATCATATTGGCTGAGCAAAAAACCAAACTTAACAAATCACTGAATTTCTTTGTCTGTGTGAGCTTTTCTGCAGACTCACATCTGTCTCATTTTGTCACTTTGGATATTATTTTGCCCTAGTGTCAGTGATAACATGGATGTGGACATCTGTGACAGTCAGAATTCCTTGTCTGCAGGTTCCCTCAGCAGGAGTCAGTCAGTCAGACAGTCAGTCAGTCAGACAGTCAGTAAGCACAGCTCCTAGCGAAGAAGGATTTTCAGGCTTTGCCTTCTAAATTCATTATTTGTTTACTGAAGAGTGATGCACTATCTCCAGACCTAGATGGGAATTTACTGCCTTCTAAACTGTTCTGCTTTCTATTTTTTCTTCTACTGTTACTGTCAAATCACTAGTGAAGACCATGAAATCAGATGCACTCTTGGTTCCCCATCAAGAAGTTTCTTTTGCACTCACCTTTTCACGGGGATTACTTTAAAGCATGTCTCAAGAGTAGTAAAGTAGTAAAAGTATTTTGCCCATCATGACTTAAGGATATATGAAAGACAAGTTTCACATGCAGAGTTAATAAGAAATAGAGGATAAAATCTTAAAAAATGTACTAGGGAGTAAATTTTGAAAGGTTTAGTAGTTCACTATAGATTTTTAAAAATCCTAAGTTTTCAGGGGCCTTTATGTTCATCTGCTTTATTTTAGAAATCTTGTGATGCTTGACTTGCTCCCAAAATGCGTATTATTGATTCACTTCCAGCAAAAACGCTCTATATAAGCTAAATTTTGATTTGTAAACCTCATCCACACTGTATGTATCACTGCAGATATGTTTGGGTTTTTTTTTTTTTTAATATCAAAGACTTTGTGCAAGGGTAACAGAAAGTCAGAGTATATTTGTATATTACAGTATATACACTGTATATATGCTGTGATCAGCTGAATCTTTCTGCTGCAGTGTTTTTCTGGTGGGGTTCTGCAGTAGCACATACTGGAGTGAGGACCAAGACCCTTATTCCTGCAGTTAAACCATCAGGTACCATTCTCTCATCTGCTAAGTCACACTGGGTGGATGCATTCATGTACTGAGTCCCTAAGGAATGTCTCTTAGATAAATATTGGCCACGTCCACTTGCCCAGAATCAGTGTTTGTTTTGATAGACTGAGCAAATCGTGTTATACGTGTTATCTTGTTACGAGGAGAAAGCAGAAATACTCAATGCACACTTTGCCTCTGTTTTTAATAGCAAAACAAACTGCCTGCAAGACAACTGGACCAGCAGTGGCATGG
>WEKX01015491.1:37193-52562 GCA_013390025.1 Pitta sordida
GCCAGATGGGTGTAGACCTCTTCTTCCAGGCTGACGACGCCAGAACGAGAGGGCACGGCCTCAAGCTACGCCAGGGGAGGTTTAATCTTAACGTTAGGAAGCGGTTTTTCACAGAGAGAGTAATTGCATATTGGAATGGGCTGCCCAGGGAGGTGGTGGAGTCGCCTTCCCTGGAGGTGTTTAAGAGAAGACTGGACGAGGAGCTTAGTGACATGGTCTAGCTGGGGGGTGTAGGGCTGGATGACACTGGGCCCCTTCCTGCTCGGAGTGGCCTGCTAGACTGTGAGGGATCTAGGTTGGTGTTATGCTCTGGGATGTGCTCTCGGTCTCTGTACGGGTGTTAGGTGGTGAGTTGGACTAGATGATCCTTGTGGGTCCCTTCCAACTCATAATATTCTGTGTGATTCTGTGTGATTTGTCTAGGATTTGCTTTGTATGTTCATCTGAAAATTGGCAGGCACTTAAAATGTACCTTTTGCATGCTGAAAGTTAATGGTAGTTTAGCGTAAGTTATTTTCACCACAGGTACTAAACAATGTCTAGAAAAGGCTTTTACTTTCTTTCCTAAATTCTTCATGTTTGTAAATACCATTGTGTGATCCATATCGAATACCAGTGGTTGTGAGAACATTTATAAACACCCAGATGTCAGAGCAGAGCAGACATGGTAAGATCTGAAGGGCTCATTATATGATTTCATCTGACTACTCAGTAAGCTTTGGCAGATGCTTTTCACATTAGTGATGAAATCTGAAATGTTGTTGTAAGTAAGGCACTTCTCTTCAAAGGAGGTCTCTGCCTTCTCGGAGGCTGATATCCCTCTTCCCAATTTTTATTCCATAAATTCATCTTTATTCAGTAACTAACTGTCATTAATCTCTTTTAAATGGGCAAGAAACTGAAGATCATCTAAAATCATTGTGACTCACAAAAGAAATTCACAGATTAAAAATCAAACCCTGTATTAAATAGTGTCAGATTTTTAAACTAATGACAAAGTCATACTGTCTCTCAATAAGCTTTGTGATAAGTAAGCTATTGTACATATGCACCTATATGTGTAAATACAAAATCTATAGTAAAACTATGTAATGATATAGAAACACAAGTTGGTTTTTAGTTTGTTTAATCTAGGGTGTGTGACAGTCATTAGCTAATCTGAGCTAAACAGTTTCTGACCATGTTACTCTGAATAGTTTACAGTTATCCTGTTTAGCATGGAGGGNAGTTACAGTTACAGTTAGCTTACAGTTATCCTGTTTAGCATGGAGGGAAGAAGGATTTGGAAAGAATCACAGAATATTCTGAGCTGGAAGGGACTCACAAGGATCATCAAGTTCAACTCTTAAACGGCACCGCTGCCTCCCTGACGGGAATCGAACCCCAGTCTCCCACGTGAGAGGCAGGGACACTCACCCACCACTGTACTAAACAAACAAATCTGGATGTTTTAAAAATATTTTTTCTTAGGGGATGTACATTTTTGTGAAAAGTGAGAGAAAAATGAAGCACAATGTAAATTTCTCAAGTAGCTTTTGAGACAGAGGAATTATATACTTCCTCTCTGCCTGCAGTTTGGTACTACAGTTGTGTAGACAGTAGCAATGAGAAATCTTTCCTCACTTCATTCCTTAGAGTAGCTCTTTTTGCTGGTTTTGGGTGTGTTTCTTTTTTTCTGTCTATTGATAGTCAATCTCACTAGATGAGGTTTGTGAGTCAGGATAAAAAAACCCTCCAAAAGCTAGATGTAGACAGGACAACAGTGTGCCTGGAAATCCTGAAATTCAATGAAATACAAAGATTTCAGCTGGAGTGTGAGAAGCACAGTACAGTGAACAACAGATTTTGTATTTGGACAACTGTGTCTGCATCCTCCCATCACACTGCTGGATTCACTGCTATTTTAGTCGGAGGAAAATACCTATTGATTTCAAAGGTGTTTAGATCAGTCTGACAGAGTGTTGACAAAACCCAGAGATTTCTCATATACCTGCAGTGTATGTTCCTATATGTATTAACCTTATTTACTACCCTTCTACTTTAGTGTTGCAGAGAGCTGCTGCAGAAAGCAATTCAGCCTGAAACCTTTTTTCTAAGGAAAGTCAAGATGGAATCATCATAGGGCTGTCAGAATCCAGGTCTTTTTTGCACTTGTTGTGCACAGATACCAAAGAACAAATGATTCACAGACCTTTGTTTAGATTTCCCCAGGCTATGTCCAAAGCCTTTCTCCCAGTCTGGAGAGCTGCCATGAGGGATGACACTACCATGGCAAAAGAGCTCTTTGGCAGGAAGGCCCTGAGAGAGGAGTGAGAGGTATGGCCAGGAGGGGCATATGGTAGAGCTGGAGCCACAAACTAAAGCACAAGTGGATTGATTTTGTCTGAGCAGTCCCTAGAGCAAGAAAAAGGAGCACATTTAGCTGCTGGAAGCCCCACAGATTCCTCACAGCAGGACACAAGGCAATCACAAATCTGGTGGGCACTCTGGCTTTGCAGTGGAGCAAGCCACTGGATGTCTGGGATGAGAAGTTCAACCATAAAGTGGGAATGAGGGACAGTGGGAAACTAGGAAAGGGAAACTAAGTGCATTTGGCTCTTGAGTTTTGCTTCACCTTAGTCAACCTCACTGATGCCAAGTGATACTCAAGTCTAAATGCAAGGTGAAAGTAGGGACAAAAGTTCAGAGACCAAAATTGAACTGAAAATGGAAGGGGGAAATCAACTGGAAGCTGCATTGAAATTACTGACTTGGGTTCAATTGCCACATGAGAGAGATCTAAGCCTAAACAGTTTGATGAGAGCTGTGTCACACAGGAGGAATCTTTCAGCAGATGCAGAATGAGGCTCAACACTGTCTTTGTGAGTAGTGGGACAGCTGGATGGCTTCATCAAATTGTACTGCCAGACGACACATGAGGACCTGGTGAGGTACCCATAGCAAGAACCCAGTATCTAAAGCTAATATCCAATGGTCTGTGCTTTTGAAACCCTGCCCTTGCCTTTAGCTTTATCTGCAAGCACTAACAGACTGCCAGAAGAGTTCTTTGTGTTGTATTTTTAGTCCAGACACATATGTCAGAAAATTTAAGCTGACCTCTGATATAGTGAAGCTGTGTGCCAAAATACATGTACTTGAGCTTTCCATTAGGTGACCTCCATATGTACTTTCAAACCTCACGGTGTTGACCCAGAGCATGTCTCACGGCTGAAGTTCATCCTGTCCAAACTCACATTACATTTTCTGGCATCGACTTTCTGTTCACAAGCAAGAGAAGCTGCAGACAGGCTTTTTAAGTGCCTTTATTAAAATATATTTTTAAGTATATATATGTTTTAAATGCTTAATGACATGTTTATTTAATGATATTTTTATATTACCAACAGCATGTTATACTTCACAGACGTGCTTTAGCTGTAAGTAACTTCACATTTTTCCACTATCTGTCAGACAATTCTAGATGATGGTACCTCAACACTGAACCTAGAGAAATTTGGACTCAGAGAAGTAGTTGGCTTGCCTAAAAGCACAACAAAATCAGTTTTGGGTCTGTGACCACAACCCAGCTTTCCCAGTCTCACCTGATCAATATGCCTGGCCCATAGAAAGGCACTGGCTAGTTCTTGGTTGTGAAGGACAAGGGAATTGATGGCAGTAAATTAACTTTCAAAGAGTCATTCCCATAAAGAGTCAAGATCCAAGTGCTAGGGATTTTGTTGTGTTCAGTGAGTGCCAAAACAAGGATCTGCGTGCTCTATCTATGGGTCTTCATGAACTCAGAATGATTGGTGCTGTGTCTAATGGTTCTACTCTTATTTCTGCTTAGTTTTCAGGACTTTACTTGTTGTCATTCTTCACTATCCTTGTTGGGCTCATGCTCTACTCCTCCACATCCACCTACGTAGCCCAGGATCCTCGGGTGTACAAGCAGTTTCGAAACCCTTCAGGACCTGTTGTAGACCTGCCAGCCACCAGCCAGCTGGAGCCTTCAGTGACATACACCAGCCTCGGGCAGGAGACAGAAGAGGAGCCTCATGTTAGAGTTGCTTAAACCCAGGGCTGTTGGTCACTTGCTGACAGTGGAGCTCGTATATCCATTATCTCTGTATTGTACATAGAGAAAGGTATTTACCAGGTGCAGTTACACTGGTGAGCTGCAAGGTAGCAAATAATGAAAGCGCATTAAAACACAAACTACTTCTTACTGGGTGTCCATTGCAAGGAGATGCCATCCCTCGTTTATGATATGAGCAGCAGGTTTGCAATACAAACTGCTGTGTATGAATCAGTTAATATCAAACTACCTGTGAAAGATATTAGATATATGAGATTAAATTACAAAAAGAAATTTGTAGAAGGGTGTTTCTGCACCCACTGAGTGATATTATGCCTAAGCCACACCAGTTGTGGGAAAAAAAATGCCTTTTTACAGCGTGCAGTCACTGTTAATTTCTCTCTAAGATTTGTTTGTTTGCACAAAACAGATGGGTTAGTCGTGGTAGCAGCAACCTGACACATTTTTGCTAGCACTTTGGATTTGGTGAGGGAAATACAATGAGTTCATCTGTACTATCTGTCTAGTTGCCCTTTCTAGGTAATCTATTCCATGAATCCGGAGAAGGGACAACTTACAATATCTGTCTCTATTCTAGGAATAGGTATAAGGCGAGCATTTTAGCCTTTCTATATTTGCAGAAGTGAAGTACTCAAGCATTGACCTCTCTGTGATCCATGGCAGATTTCCTAGTGGTTGAGGTTCTGCATCAGGTGACAGGGAGTTAGTTTCTCTGTAGTCGTGACTTAACACAGATTTCTTACTTTTTAAATTTTAATCTGTAAAAAGAAAAACGCATTTTCTAGTTTCCTATGTATTGTACCTCTCCATGGTAAGATGACATATCATGTGGATCAAGGCACTTATTTTAGATACTCAGTGCATCGAGGGCGCCTTCTGCTGTTCCAGTTTGCTTAGTCTCCTGTGGTTCATTATTCTAACAATAGCTATGTATTTAGAAATGTGTCAGTTTTTCACCAAAACTCACAAATTTTAAAAATCAGGAAGATTAAGCGAGAAATTCACTAGCTGAAAGACTGGACCATCTGCTGGTGTGGCTGCAGTAGCACCAAGGCACTCATACCGACAGGGTGCAGCCAATAATTTTTCAGTAACTGTGAAGAGACCAGAAGAATTCAGCAGCTTTCTGACATTCCTTGGGACATCTGAAAGTAAAAAGGATGTGCTCCATGATTCTATACACAACTGTACTTGTGCCTCAGGAGCCTTATTAGAATAGGGGAATCTTAGTCACCACCATGAAAAATCCATCTTTGCTTGTATGTTTTCTCTTCTGAGAGCCCAATAAAAGGAAATCATTATTTCAATAGCCTTCATTTATTTTTAATTTAAAATTAAGGAAAAGAGATGATCTTATGTCTAACAGATAGGTGAGAGATCTAGGAGAAATAGGTTTTATTCACAGATATGCCACACCTTTGTATGATCCTTGGCATGATTTACCTTCTGTGTGGCTGAGTTTTGCAATCTGTAGATACAGGAATAATGATATTTTACCTACCTCACAGGGGTGCTATGGGACCAAGCTGTTCTAAAATGCTTCAGGATCTTCAGAAGGAAGGAGTTTAAGAAGCACATAACAGTGCTGTAAAAGTGTGTATACATTCATTGTATTTGAAAATGGAGTTTATGGCATAGCTGATGAATATTTTGCTTGTGGGCATAGAAGGTGAATTTGATTTGAATGTTATTCTGCTGAAAAAGACTGTCTCAAATGAAAATGTAGGCCTTTGTATTTGAAAAATACAACTTAGCTATTTCTATTTTAAAAAGAAGGAAAAAATCAATCTGTACTCTTGAGATTAGAAAGGTCACACAGTTCAACCAAGCAGGATGAATTTCTGCTGGCGTAACATTCATCTTTGAAAGACCTGCTCTGCTTTAATATAGTAGGAACTTCCCTGAAGCGGACTGTGAGAAGTCTATAAATGCATAATATACACGAAGCAGCAAATGCCAAAATGCTGTTGAACAGCAGAAGTATATCATGTCTTATTCTTGCTGTGGAGAAGAGGTGATCTCTTTCCCATTGTGTTTAGGCTGTTTGCCACGATCCTGCTGCACATGAGGGAAGGGTTTGCGCTATTGCCAAATCATACCCAAAGCCAGCCCAAAAGCTTTGTTAAGAGGGCTTGGTACTAAACTAACAAATGTATGATTTTTTTTCCCTGCCTTCCATTTATGTAAGCTTCCTAGCATTCATGTTTCCAAATTTTTTTCTGAAGCCGTTGAGGATTAATACAAACAAACAAACTAAAGACAAACTAGAACCAGATCGCCACAGAAAGACAGAGACCATATTCTGGACATATTAAGGAAAGTCTAAATCAAAAAATAAAGATTACCTGATACTTCAGGGTAATAAGATCCTTGGGTCAAGCCCTGTGAGAGCTTCGACTTCAGGTGGATTTCATACATTCCTCAGGAGCAGGGATTTTGATTACAACCACCGCAGCTCACTCAGGTACCTGGAGGCACACTGGTGGGCACCTGTCATCTCAGTCTTTTTTGCTACCTTTTGTACCAATTAAATACCTTTCTCTGAACGTTAGTCCCTGTGTTGGTCTGAGAACCTTGAGGATCGTGTGCGTGTGTGTTTCATGTTTACAGTTCCTTCCTTTTGCATAACTCTTTTGATTAATTTCCTTATTAGTATTTATTTTTAAGCCAAATGTTTGTAGTCCTTCAGCCTCCCCCTCCTCATTTTTCTGACACTAACTTGTAGATGTTTGTTGGAGTCTTCTCCGAAACAGCTGGGCAGGAGGTGTCTCCCAGCCAGGTCACTGGGCTGGGAGTTTCTCCCTACAAGGGTTTGCGATACAGATGTCGGAGACATGCCACCTGCAGCAATCTTACTAGGCTACTTTAAAAGACTCCGTTGTACGGGAAAAAATTGCTACTCACACAGGAGGAGTTTGATGTGCAAAGTGGGTCTGCTTCGCTGTCTGTGTTTCCCAGTGAACAAGATGGGTACTTGGATTAGCACCAGTATGCTGGTGCTGAATGGACCTCTAAGGAAAACAGTAGTATAGCTTTACAAGTAACTGTGTTGACTGAAAAACTGAGGTCTTGTGAAGGAAAACATTACTTCTACCTGCTTGTTCTCTGCAGCTGGAGACCTCAGTGTGCACCAGCAAAGGCTCAGCTATCTAACCGGCAGCTACTCTCTATGTTGCGTAGGACGTCTCTAGCTCTGCGTAGCTCCTTACCTGGAAAACTGAAACTCTGTTACACTGCTGGCCCTGGGCAGCCCTTAGTAAGACTGATGTAATTTTCTGCTACTGTATGAAAACCTTCACCGGGAGATAGACCTTTGTCTTTGTTCCAGCTATAAAGTTTCAGAACACACGACGATAGACCAAGCAATTGAAAATTTTGCACCACTGTGTCATAAGAAGAAGTTTCAATGTATAGTGTAGAGATTGCTAACTTGTGCTATTAACATTTTGACGAGCGTGTAGTATTGTTTCCTTTCCTTTTTTTTTTAAACCATTTAGCATTCCTGAGCTAGCTACAAATAAAAATTTTACCCCATGGGTAGGATTTTATTGTTAAATGCCATAATAAAGCACACTAATCTTGACACTGCAGATGGAAGTATGAACCAAAACCAAAACCTGGAAAAAAAATAAAATCCTACATTGAAAAGCTGAACAAACCTTTCTCCATTTTGATATTTGCATGCACCTATATGGACCGGCTGTGGCAATGTAATGCCTGTATAATGTTTTCAAATAAAAAAAAATAAATGCTTTATGAAAGCCTGGTCGTTGGTTTCATGCCTGTTCCTTTCTGCTGTCTTAGCCTAAAACAATTTCTCAGAAGAGTAAATCTTGACTACAGGGCATAATTTTTCACTGTGCTGAGGACTTCTTTCCCTTGTGAGAGGGTTGACCTAAAACTCTTTCCAAGGTATCTACGAAGAGATACCATCAGGCTTCTTCCAGTATCTTGCCTGGCCCCAGACTGCTGCTCCAGAAGGATAAGGGGATTCCTGCATACCCTGTGTCTTATCCTGCCATTACCCTACGACAGACTCAGGTATTCTGATAGTATTGCCCTTATTTGGACACAAAAGCACTCTCTCCGCTACCTTACAGAAATTATTAATCGATCTGAGGAGATTAATTGGTCTGGAATAAATCTGGCAAATGTATGAAGTTAAAGGACTACTCTGCCCTGCACTACAGTAGTGTTCCCAGAAGAGTCCTGAAACAGGAAAAGAAAGTATGGACACAAAAATTAGGCATAGGGCGAAAAGGAGTGTCAGGAGGAGCAGATTTAGGAAAAGAAAGAAAATGAGACTCTTTGAAAGCCCACATGGAAAGGGAAAGTAAGATCCCTGGTGTGTGAGAGCAAGAGATTTTGTGAACGTGTATTCATCCACCTCTGAGAATATTTGCCAGCATATGCATCTCTCCACCTCTCTTTGCCTGATGTCTCCATGGGAAACTTTGCATCAGTATTTCTCACATACTTCATTACTGGGAGTAAAAAGGCAAATGGAGAGTGGTGAGCTCATTTCCAGCCTCTCGCTGCACCATAACTACACAGAGCCCCAGGTGAAAATCCACTTTAGTACAGTGGTGAGTGTCCCCATCTCTCATGTGGGAGACCAAGGTTCAATTCCTGTCAGGGAGGCAGTGGTGCCATTTAAGAGTTGGACTCGATGATCCTTGTGGGTCGCTTCCAACTCAGAACAATGTGATTCTGTGTTACCAAGCCAGCAGAGCTGCTGGTTGATGTCTGATTTTCCAGTGTGAATGTTTCCGAAGTTATGAAGAGTTCCAGAAACTGACTTGCTGTACATGGATTTATCATACAGTGGATTTGCATTTTCCTCCAAATCTGCACGAGAGCCTCTCTGGCATTACAAAATTATCCTTTCATTGCCTGGCTAGAATTCAGCCTGGGTGCTTGAATAATATGAATAGTAATTGCTTAGAATTACCCTAAAAATAGATCATAAATAGGCATTAATGAATCTTTCTGTTCTTAAATCAAACATGTATTAACACTGAAGGACACTCAATCAGCTTAAAGCTGCCAGTCTGCCTTTGTTTTTGTTTATTTAGAACTATTTCTCCAAAACATTACAAACGCAAAGCTGAATGTTTAACAGCAATATGTTGTGGCAAAGGCAGCAGTGCTTTTTACAGTTAAAAAAGTTACTTTATTACATCTACTCTACAGTTATAAGAAAAAATAAATAAGCCATATCTTTGCAAAAGGGAACACCTGTGCTTGTGCAGCCATAGACCAGCTCCCACAGCAGTTACAAAATGGGTACCAAATGCCAGCAATGCAGCAGTGATGATAATACTGGAATAGAGTATTATCCGTGTCATCCTCCTCTAGTTTGAAGTGCACTATGGTATTTATTGTTAAAAATTCCTGCTATATAGAAAATATTAATTCTGCTGGGTCACTAATCAATGATTAGTCAACAGCCTGACTGTGTGCCACCAACAGGAGACAAACCCCCATAAAATGACCATAAAAAGTCAGTTGTAACCCTCAGGTAATTTGCGTTGCAATTAGTATTTCAGACTCAATAAAATGCTCACAGTGTTTCTTCTGGCCAGATCACTGGCTGGGTGGCACGGAGCAACCTCAACAAAGCCTTGGAAAGCTCCACAGGTGCCCCATGATCCCATGAGGTCTCTTGGCTGGGTACGGGGAGGAACCCCTACCACTGTGCTGCCTCACACATTTCCCTCAGCAAGGAGGAGCTCCTGCTACCACTGCTGCAATATAGCAACCAGGTGGAGGTAAAAGATTTGACTCAAAGAAAATCTTGAGGCTTAGATTTGACTCAAAGAAAATCTTGAGGCTTGAAGTGGAAAGTCAGTACTCGGTGCAGTCCTTTCTGCAGTAAAACCATACATTTGCTGCTATTTGGGGGCATACTTTTTCTTATCCTAGAAGTTCCATTTTAAATTGAAAACAATGCCCTGCATTTCTCTGGTTTTCATAAGGTCAGAATTTGGTTCTTTATCAATAATGTTATGGAATATTGTCAATCTTACATACCGTAAAATATTTGTAAATTGAAACTAGGTGAAGCTGATTTTATTTAATTTATAAATTTTATTTTACTTAGATTCTGATTTCTAACCTTGAGCTATAGTTGACTTTTTTGTAACTAATTACGTACTATGCCCTCAGGCAATTGCCTAGTGCTATGCTGATCTTAATAATGCATTATTAATTTCTTCCTGCTAAATACATTATTTATACTAACCACTGCATTTTATTCCCCACGTCTTGATAGCAGCAAACTCATCAGATTTTAACATAACTGCAAAGTTGTCAGTTTAAAATCTTCCCCTCCTTCCCATGTGCAGTATATACGTGCTTGTCATGAGCAAAATACTGTATTTACCATGGTTAAATAACAACTATTTATTCTAGACCTTACCAAAGCAGAGAAAGATAATGAACATATACTGAGTTTACATGATCACTGAGCATTGAAACACTAAGAGATTCCACAACAATGCTAGAGATGCTTCACATATAGAATAGCTTGAATTGTTACAGGTGCAGAACGCCTGTGAGCCCATGGATCAACGTTATGTGAGGTCATGCATATTTAACTTCACACTGCCTATAATAGCTGGCATTACAGAAGCCTGGTTTCTTCCCAGATCCATAGAATCTGGCAATCAGCACTTCCATGTTCTGAAAATGACTGCTTGCCTAAATGAACTTCTTAAGTGAGAAGTGGGGGAACGAAATGGACTAATAAAAAAAAATAATCTGAAGATCCTCATTGCATGACTCCCTGTGAACCATGTCTTGAATTATCTAATGTAGTTCTTGGCATTGTAAACAGATTTACAGATGGTAAATAGGTCACCCATGTATAAAACCATTGGAATTAATTTCATAAATATCTGATGTCCCCGTACTTCATCCCTGAGCCTACACTGTAATTAAACAGAAAGGTACCTATAAAAACAGTATCCATAACTTTGCACATTTAAGACTGTTGCAGCACAATTGATTTAAAAACTAATTTGTTGAGGAACCTTGGTTCTCCAGGACTGGCTTTGACTTTACATCCTCGGAGCACACTCTCTCCTTTGGCACTACAGTGCAGTGGGCCATACTGACCAGCAGAGCATTTAAAAAAACCAAAATTTGAGTCTTTATTTTAGTCTTGAGCTTTAATACAACATACAACAAAAGGGAGCAGGTTTGAAAGTGAAACAGGTATGTAGTGAAAGAAAATAAGAGGATAGGACCTAGATTCCTAGTATCTGCCTTCTGTCACAGAGTCTGACAATCTTCTAACACAAGTCACCATCCACTAATCTCCATGTGGCCAAAACATCTGCTAAGCTCATCACAATTTTAGTGTAAGTTAGTCAAACTCACTTCTGAATCCCTAACCTGAATGAATTAATTCACAACTTCAAGACCTTTAGCTATCCTGCCTCTCCCTCCCAGTCAGGTCCAGAGCATGGGTACTCTGCCTGCTTGCTGACATAGCGTGCTTGTAATTATATAAACTATAAAAGGTATTGATAACCCATTCATATACAGAGATTGGCTTCCTCTCCTGCAGCTCCTGTTTTCCACTCCAGCCTCTCTGTGGCCAGTCTCACCAAGGAAAGGCTTGATTCCACTATAAAATAATAAGAAAAGAGACCAAAAAAAAAAAAGGGCAGTGCTTGTCCAAGGTATAACTGCTTCTCTTTCTCCTTGTACAAATGCCTCCTTTGATCTACATTTGGTGCAAACATGAACTGTGACCGAGCTGGCATTTGTCATCACAGGCTGTGAGTACTCATCCCCCAAACCTCAATCTTCATTTTTATTGCAGACCTCAAAATTTGTGAGAAAAGGAGAGACAGACCCAGCTGAGCTCTTTTTATTTCCTCTGGGTGTAGGAGGAAGGCTGTATGCTTGAGACATCATGAGAAAGCTTGTGCTGCTACAGCTACATGAGTTCAGATTTTGTGGCTAGATACAGGGCCATGCTCTGCAGATCCAACAGCCTTGCACCTTCTACAGGTTTACTTTAATTGGAATTATTTTAGTAAGATGCTGAGCTAAAGAAAGTAATTGCAGCAGCTGCACTAGCAATGACTTGTCTCCACTGCTATAGAAGGATAACCACTGCCAGCTACAGCACTGGTATTTCACTGTGGCAAGGGAATACTGTAGGACTTTGCTCTGAGTATCTATCACAAAATACAGTAATCCCTTGAATTTCNGCTTGCAAGCAACTTGAGTCCTTCAACAACCTTGAGTCCTTCAACCGATTTTCCTTAAATCGCAAGCAAGATGTGCTGCCCTCCTGTCCCGCAGGGCATGCTGGTCCCATCCCCTGGTGAGGCAAAGGCACTCACTGCACATGTCTGGTGCTCATGTGACTCAGAAAAACCCCATGAAGGACTACAGGAAGGTGATGACACCTTTGTGGGGGGAAAAAATGCAAAGAACTGAAGCCGCGAAATTTGAGCTGCAAAGANGTTCGGGTCCAGAAAAGTCTCACAATAGCTGAGTTCCACAAAGAAGCAGAAAATACATGTATAAATGAGCATCACCCACTGGCCTGCCCCCTCAGCCCCTGTGAATATCACCCATCCCTCCACCATGGGGTGACCCTGGCGCTGCTGCCACTGCTTACAACAAGCCCGAGTGTCATTCACACCCGCAAGTGCAGCTGTAGGCCCATGCCATTCACAGCCACGAGCACAGCTTTAAGCCTGCACCATTCACAGCCACAAGCATGGATTTAAGCCTGTGCCATCCCCAATAGAGGGAGTCATGGGCTGATGGGGATGGACACTGATGCACTGTGGCCAGTGGAGGGAGCCCCAGGCCACCAGGCACGGATGCAGCCATGCTGTCACCAATGGAGAGAGTCCCTCCACAACCCCGGGGCGAGCAACCATAATAAACTGTTGACGCCATGTTATAAAGCTTCCCCACCATGTAACCTTTCCAACACTCATAAGGGAGTGAATTCTGAGTGGTCCCCAAACAAGTGATTTGGGGATTCAGAAAATTNGTCCATAACAAGTTACATGATCATTAAAAATATATTTTAACTTGTGCATTTTTCTTGTGGGCTTGAGCTACCATTCTTTTTGCCCACATATGGCACCATGAGACCTTTCCCACATCAACATTTGAGACTTGGAGCAAAATGCAGATCCAAAAACGGGGGGGAAAAAAGGCTTGGGCAGCCCAAGAGACTTTAAGTCATATCAAATTCAGTCTCGCACCTTGCTCACGTGTTAAGCATTCCAGGCAAGATGACGTCAGTAAGGTCAGGTCCAGACTCCTACAGCCCTCCTGTGGTGGTGAGGGAGAAGGCTTACAGTCGTGAAAGGCAGTGGGCAAGAGAGGAAAGTGATGATTATGGACAGAGGGAGAGAAATAGAGGGAGTCTCTTTGGATGGAGACGGAACATTAGTTATGAAGGAAAGAAAGGCTGGGGCAGAAGGGAGACGGTGATATTTAGGAGGCAGGAGAGGGATGGGAGCAGGGTTCATCACCTCACTTGCAACCCAAACACTGCAGAGCTTTCCCTAGGGGCTCTCATTTCCATTCTTCACATACCTCCCTCTGAAAGCACAGTGAAAATAGAATAGGCAGCTTCTGCTTAGGAGCTATGTCTTGCAGTGCTTGTGTTGGATGTGTGCGTACCTATAGAAAAGTACTGCCAAAGCAAATGAACAACCATTCCCAGATATTCAAGATAGAAAAAAAATTCCTCAATCAGGAATTATAGTTTGGAAAGAGGCTTTATTTTTGTTGTCAGAAAATATATTCCTGTTGCCTTGCTTTTGGTATTTTTTCCCTCCAAACGGCCCCCACCCCAAGCTAATTTTTAAAAACATCTATCAGTGTATGAGGGAACATTATTGCTGCAAAGGATGTTTGTAGTTTGTGAACATGCAAGAGGGTCAGCTGGTCTGAGATCCACGATTATTTGTTTTTTCTGTATTTCACGGTGTTGATATTCTCTGTCTTCTGGCTGTTTTTTTGCACAAGCTGAATGGCAATTGGTAAGTGTATTTGAGGTACTGTAAGAGTGCCTGGAGTTTGCCACTGACACTTTGGTCTAATGAGAAATGCCAGGCACCTTATGTTGGTCATTTCAAAATATTTTGATTGGAACAATTTTAAGATTTCTAAAATAAATCATCTAGTTACATCAACATTTCTGTACAAAAACAACACCCAGATCTTATACTCAACATTTTTCTCCTGCTTGCCTCATCCTTGGCTTGCAGGAGACCTAGGAAATAAAGGTCACTTCTTTCACTGTTCATATTGCAGAAAAGATGAGAGGAGAGGAAATAAAGGAAGAAATACTGTTGGGCCTCTGTGCACCTTGCGTGTGATGGTTTAACCTCTGTAACTGTGGGTTCATAAAACAGTAAAGCTGCAATTGCTCTGGTCTCTTCCTCTCCCTTTGCCTAGTGATGCATTGGAACCTTTAACACCAGAGCCAGAGGGTACACATATTTAATGAAGCAAATAAAGAAAAAAAAGAGTGAAGCAGAACATATGAGGACACACTAAACCAAAGCTTTTAACCACTTTCCAAGAACTAATCCAACCAGTAAATGTCATTAAAATGTTTTGAAAAAGTAGCACAGCTCAAAATCATGGGGTTTCTGATTTCCAGAGGTCTTGCACTTACAGCTGGTTGTCTGAACCTGGCTTTTCTGTATACAAAGGTGATTTTCACTTTAACAATTTAACAGGCAACTATATGTATTACTTAAATACAAGCAAATTTTTTTTCAGCCTATTGAGACTGTGGCTGATGATGTCCATTTGCAGACTGCAGATATTTGGGCTATCCAGCAGTGCTTCAAGGGAAAGTATATTTTCTTGGTTTCTTATAAAGACTAAAACTTTGAATTGTCACATGAAGAAACATATTACTTATCACTAGATCTGAATGCTTCTGTTATGCTTGCAGAGCTATACAGAAGAGCTTGTATAAAACAGAGCTCTGCTTCGTGTATCTCGTGGGTGGTATTTGTACTGTGCCCATTTGGCCTTCATACATCTTCTTACTGAGGCAAGTGATCAGTTCTAATTCTGAGTGATGGCAGAGCCAAGTTGTTTCTGGGTCTTGCCACTGTGATGATTTACTAATTTAACCTGCCATTATTTAATACCTATTTTTTTCTGTATATTTACATCTCTGAAGTATTCTTGGGATACAAATGTTCCACACTTATAAAAGCCCTTAAAAGACACAATTGAAAATGTCAAAGTTTAAGAGGGATGTGGAGCTGCTTGAGAGGGTCCAGAGA
>WEKX01015492.1:0-129959 GCA_013390025.1 Pitta sordida
GGTGCATGGAAATTATTTTTCAATTTATTGTGGCTCTCTGAAATCTCAGCCGTATGAAGGCCACGGGTCAACTGTCCTTGAAGAGTCTATTGAATAAGTCTTTGTATCAATAACTTGAAGGACCTTCAGGTAAAGTTATCCTACCTACAATAATTTATCACTCTTCTGGATCACTGTAGAGACTATTTGTGGGATTGGATGACCCTTGTTCCTCTTACATTTCTTTTCATGTCTGAACCAAACATTCCCTCTGCTCAGAAGGCCCAGCAAACAGTTTTCTGACTGGAAGGCATTTCTGTGAAAAAACTCTCCCTGATGATTCAAGTTTGAAAATGTAAAGGAAGTGCATCCACCCACAACATTGAATTCCAGAGATCAAAAATGAGGATTCTATAGTTAAGAGCCACAAATGAGATCCTCAAACCTTCACCGAATGTGAGCAGTAAAGAGAAGGGGCACTGGATTACTATAATTAATATGTTTTTGTGTAAATTCCCTTACCAACCTGTGGAACTTTGCACCAACAGGTTGTCATTAAGTGAAACACAACTCAGGGGAATTGAACCAAACATTTCTGTTCCAATTTCTCTTTTGGGAAGTCTACAATGCCTAAATAACAGGGATTTAAGTGGAGTCAGTTGCGCAAAATTTCGCTTACAAAAATAGAACCCTTTCATATCCCAAAATCAAGACGTCACTGCTGGTGCTGGTTTATCCAGTGTCTCTAAATGAGCACCGTGTGGCAGATAAAATTCAGGTTAAGGACCAGTATCATGTTAAGATTACTGCTTAATCACTTGTGATCTCACCATGCCCTTAAATATGTTCCAAAACAGAGAATGTTGGCTAGAACGTATTTATGAGTCTCTGAACTTCAGTCCCAGAAAGATGTACCAAGACTGAAGGAAAATCCTTTTCTTCAAGGTGCGGGACAGCCAAGAAGAGTGAAGCCGGAGCTGATTTTCCACTTAAGTCTCCCTTATGTCTGCACCTTTTACAAGTCATTACATCTCAAAGGACCAGAAATATATATTCATTTCCAGAACTCATCTTGGGCCGGTAAAATGCAACAGTGACTTTTCACACAGGCTGGAGCCTCCACAGTCAGTGTAGCCTGTAGTGATTTTTCTGGCAAAAATTTCACTGACTATAATTTTTTATAAATTATAGTAATAAAAACATGCTACCAATAGAATATGCTACCAAAACTGCTCTTCTTTTGAGTGCACGTGATGTCTGTGTATGAATGGGAATGTCACACACAGAGCAGGGTAGAATGGCCCCTGAAGTGTTCTAACTCAGTATTAATTTCTCCTGGTGGGTGACTTTGCCCTCATAAAAATAATAAAACTGTGGTAATTTATAAAATGCGAAAGGTCTCTGGAAAGGTTGGTATAAGCTGTTATTCTAACCCATTACCTTTGTGAAATTCCATTCAAATTAGAAAAATCTGGTAACTGAAACATACTCATATAAACTTCTAGACTTTAAAGTATAAATTGTAAACTCGCCTCAGGCGCTGTACTTTTGTTTGGTTTTTTAAAGTAACTTTAACAACAAAAGACACAAAGCAACTCAATGGGAGATGACTTAAACTGCTTATTCACCAAAGCAGTCATTTGAAAAAACAGCTCTAGTTTTTATCATCGTTTATTTAATCCTACTCTTGCAAATGGGATTCTAGTTCTCAGCTAAGGAGGACACCGTGCTGCAAAAATCAGTCCTTTAAGTGACATTAGTACAGTTTAGAGGCATTAGTTTATCCTAAATAGTTAAAAGTTTGTTACAAGATCATCTCTATTTCAATAGATACAGAAGTGTCTATTACTATGACAGAAGTCTTAACTGTTCTCTTACCTCAGGGTCTTTTCAGTCTGCCAGCAAACTGTGAGTCTTCAAAGCCATTTCCTATTGTTGTTGGTTTGTTGTAAACTAACACTTGAGAAAATTTACAGCAAATGTAAAAAACTTATTCCCTCTCTTTAGTTCTGTATTCGAACAAAAATCCTTGAAGATAACGTACTTAGAGGTAAATGGAAAATGGAATAAAATCTATCATGGATTTAACGGAGTTGTAGGATGCCAGAGAAACCTTGCAAGGATTTTTATTAAGATAATTTAATTTCTAGATAAATAAAATTCCTCGTATCTAGTTTAGTCTATATATCAAGGCATTTATTTTGATACCACGTAAATTTCTTTGTCTGATCAGAGAAGATAAGGATGGTGGCATGGAAGTGGCTGAAGAGTCTCTCCTCTAAGCCAGACAGGATGGAGTTCATCTCCAGTCAGTTCTGGCAACATTCAACCAGAGCCATGCAAGGGGGTACAAGGAAAACCTCAGCACGGGGAACAGGCTGCACCTCCTGTCCCCAGTTTTGGGGAGGGCCACTGGGTGACATTCAGCTGCACAGATTTCGAGGCCACTTTTGAGGTGGAATCTGCAAGAATACACTACCAGCTGAAAAAAATACTATTAAAAAAAAAAAAGAGTCCACGGTATCAGTCAAACCCTCACTGACTGAGAATTTCTGGCGTGATGCCACTACGAAAGACAAAAGTGACACAAGCTGTGGAAAGTGAAGTATTTGCAGCAGAGATAGTGAAGTGCTAAAAACACTCTAGAAAACCAACAATGGCAGATGTCTAATAAAGCTCGTCCTTCTGGAAATCTGTGTTCAATAAGGTTCACCAAAACTGCAAGGGATGCAAAGAGGGCAAAGATAGGCACAGGGGGGAAAAGTGATGAAGAGGCCGTGGTTATTTTATGGCTACTGAAATGTCACCTGGGTGAAAGGAAATACATCAGGGTCATACTAATGAGGTACGAAAAGAACACACTTATGAAGTTACATGTATAATCAGGATATGAATACATTCAGCTTGGATATTAAGATAATATATCATCAGAGAAATGAGTGTCTGCAATAAACTTGGGCTGAAATGTGTGACAAAACATTGTCACGTTTAGACAAAGAGGATTACTCTTGGAACCAGAGTAGGAGAATGTCTGTCCAAACAAATAGGAGAACGTCTGACCCACAGGATTTAGCCCCATAGAAGCTTAACAGTGTGATGCAAACAGGGTTCCAAGAGATGTCAATATGCTGCTTATAGAAGCTGCTACTCTAGAACAAGTAGATAAACATAAACTAAGTAATTTCCAGAGAGCGCACCGAGCGTCTGGGACGTTGATCTCTTTTACCAACAGAGCTGCTGGCAAAGATTCGAATTTTTCTGTCACTCAGCAGAAGGGCAGCGCTGGTGTCAGATGCCAGGCAACAGCATTAGAAGCAGCAGCAATCCTCCAAAACAAGACAGGAACATTACAGCATGTGTGCAATGAGTCAGAAAAAGCTGTAAATCAACCAAACACCCTCTGGAACAAAGAAACTTTATATTCCTAAAAAAGTTGTCATGGACTGAGGGTCTGGGAAGGCAACACATTCCTTCGCACTGTATTTCATAATCCTATGCCATCAAATTTATGTTGCAGTTTTCCCCCTTCCTCAGTGACAGCAAAAGCAACTTCCAGGTGGCTATTTCGAGGCACATAACCCAGACTTAGACATAAGTTTCGTTTCTGTTCTCAATTCTGCCACAAATCCAGGGTATGACTACCCAGAAAGTAACTTATTTTCTTTATATTTATCTAAAAAAAAGAAAGAAAAAAACCCTTTGATGTAAGACTGCTTTTTTGTCCAGCAATTATTTTAACTCAGCCTCTGTAGTGCATTTACCNATAAAAGTCAGATTTGTATTGTTCCTCTAGTATTTACATGAAGTATAACAATGAATTCTCTCTCTGGGTCACCAGCAGTTCATCTGCACAAGAGCCATCTGCATCACTGCATTTCATCTGTTGCGATGCACAAAATGATGTCACGGGGAACAGAGTGGCTAACAGCTTCTCCTCTAACTCGTTGCTCTATTTATGAGGACTGATGACAAAATACTAAGAGGCAAATAAGGAAAAAAGCATGAAATGCATCTACAATAATAGGAGACAATTACATGTCTCAAAATGTAACCCCTTGCGAAGTCAGTCTGTCAAGGAACTGGACATTTAATTATTATAATCATTCCAAACAAGAACCAATTGAAACTGAAGATTCACTTTTATCTAGAATTTTGCTTATGAATTTTAAGTATGTTACCTATTAGGATAAAGCCAAAGCTATGAAAATCCAAGTTAATTACTTCCCTTCCAGTAAGCCTTCCTTATGCAGTACAAGCCTGCTCTCCTATTTTTGAGGCATCTGAATGAATATTTTTCGCTAATGGCTAAATTCTTTCCATATCGAGATTCAAAGAGGCAAGGAATATGTATACTTTGTTATTCCCCTAGAGAATGGATTTATTTTAGGGTAAGAAAAACTATGCCTGCCTTCAAATTTTATCTCTTCCTCATGCTTTCCTGCCACCACTTATGAATGTAAAAGTTAAACTACCTAGAACATTCTAAGGAAATAAAGCTAATTACACAGCTATAACCAAAGTATGCCCTACAATAATTGTTACTGATTCGCCAAGTTCCATCTCTTCACCTTCATACAACCTTGATAGTTACTGAATCACAGTTGAAAATACACTAAGACAATTTACTGACACAGTCCCATCAACTCAATCAACATTGGGATCAGCTTTGTATTTTTATGTTGTACTGTACGTGAGAAGTACCTTAGACAAATCCATGGAATCATTTAGATTGAAAAGACCTTTAAGATCATCTGTACCAGATCTAACATTGGCATTTTCTTTCTATCACCCCCTAGGTTACATTCATTTAAAACAGTTTTACGTCTCTTAGTGTCATTAAGAAGTGTCCTTGATGCATCACAGAAGTTCAGGTGTGTGATTCCACAAATTCCAGCCAGGTCTCATATCCTTGGGAATCCAGGATGCAGTTCAGGCAGAACCAAATCTCCTCCATTTTTCCCTTGCAAAACTGTAATGTACCACTGTATAGCAAAATCCAGGTTCAGGAATTGCAGTCACGGCTGAAGAGAGAAGCCTTGTCCTTTTTGCTGACTCATTTTGCAAGTTCAAAGAATGAAGTCAATAACATCATGACAAAAAAGGGTCTCTGTGTGACAGCCAAGGAACAGCTCCACATGCCATAGTTCTGGTGGTGACCCACAGAATTAGTCTTTGCTACCGTGTTACCTATAAAAGAAGAGGAAAGAGTTACCTACACAGAATCAGCCAGACAAGGGTGATAACAGGTGCTTTGTTGCAGCAAAGGAACTGCAGACACGAACACGCCATGAATTAATCTGCCCCAGCCGCGCCTTTATACTGTGCAGAGAGGCAGGATCTCTATGTAAATGTTAATGACGCTTATTCAACAGCATAAGGAAGATTTGCAGATAAAGAAAAGGTTGTTCACTATTAACTTTGCCACCAACAACTCATGGAAATCTCCTCCCATTCTATTTTGCTTCGTGTCATTTTCAACACCAATGCCTAGAGCACAAGTGTACGATTCACATCCCAGAAGACCATTCATGCAAACTGCTGCCCGTTCCCAGCGGTCCATCGTACGTATGGGAGGGAACAAGGGACCAGACAGCACACGGTCTGCAGAGAGCAGAAATTGTTTTGCAGCAGAATTGTCTCCCAGACAGCACCTCTCCCATGGGATCCCAGTGTCTCATCCCCTCATCCCACTGAATGCACACTCAGCCAGGGCTGCAGGGACGTGTGTTTAAGCCTTAACGCACACACAGGGCACCAACCCAGTGGGTTTGGGTACACAGTGAGGAGGGGTCCTGTTGGATTTCCCATCTTGGAAACAGATGAGAAAAGGCAGCCTGCAAGGAGAAAAGCTTTGTCAGCTCTGCTCTGTAGCATCTAAATGTGCCACAAAACCAAACAGACACGCAGCACAGAGACGGTTTTATTTGCTACCCTGAGGGAACTGATGGAAGATACGAGCTTCTCAGCTTTTCACATTTTAACTGTCCCACTCAGCCAGTAACTGTTCATCTAAATACTGAGTAGTGTCAGCAGTCTGCTGTGCTTCAAGATATTTCAAGTTACACTATTTTTACTTATTTTCATGGAAAAAAAGAGATAGAGGACTTAAAATTGATTAAATGGCATTTCCTCTTTCAGTGTATAATTAACCTGTGGAAGTCACTGTCCCAAGCAGCACTGATCCCAGGGTCTTAGAAAGCTTTAAAAATTGATTACAAATTTAAATGATAATGAGATCATCTCTGGTGCATAACAGAGGACAAAAAATAATATGGAATGGATTTCAATGCTTGTGCTTTAGACATAAGGCTACTATTGTACTGGAAGAAATTTATGTACGTGTACATTTTCTGTGTTTGTTCCCAAGGGTTTTGCTGTGTCTGATTTAAGGATCCCAGCACCGAGACTCACAGGTGGCTGCGTGGTTTGGGCTACTGGTCTGACAGTTCATACAGTTCCTCTTTGTATAAAATTTTAATAATGAAGTTAATAAATATTTTGTTTATTGATCTAAGTCAAACCTTTGATTTTAAGAATAAAAGCCTAAGTTACATCACACTTTCCTTTTCCATGTTAACAAGGGAAATTTTCTTTCCATTCTGTTTTCCTTCCAATTCCATATTTGAATTCTGTTCAGAATCTGGAGTTACCATTGCTCATTGTATTTGTGCAACAATTATATCTTAGTAGACAAAAGAAAACCACCCACAAGACAGGCAAAATACCTGCAGAGGAAATCCAAGTGCCAGGACAGACTCTGCCGACAGCTTTTGCTGTCTAGCAAGCAAATACCTACACATGAGCTTGTTATCCAGGGCTTTCTCAAGGTACAGGAGAGAGAAGGATATACTCATGGGAACATTCTTGTGGATGGACAGTCATGCTGTGAGATCACCCATTTCTCCCCATGTGACCTGTCAGAATCCTAAGCAACTTTGCTTGGATAGAAACATGCCTGCAGCCTTGGCACAACAAACCCCAGTGAATCCCCTTAGTTTCACACCTCAGCACAAGTATCAATTCCTTGCTTATCCTTTCGATAAAATACCCCTCAAAGAAAACTGAGATAAAAATCAATGCAAAATGCACGCCACGTCGCAGTAAAACAAGAAGAGTTTAGTGAAGCAGCATTTGTCCTCATATTGCTACGCCCTGCCCTCTGTTAGCTCTACACAAACTTAGTGGAATTGATGAATTTGCACAGGTCTAATTGAGGGCAGGATGATTTGTCTGCTCCAGGTTTATGAAGACATCCCTAAACTCATCAGAATGCAATAGTACTGTGGTCTATACTTCACTGGTTGCAATATTTGTCTCAGGTAATAAAAATAAATGATCCATGCCAAATTTACCTTTCTATTTGTAAACTCCCACTTCAGACTGTCTCTTTTCCCTGAGTAAGAGCAAAAGTCATGAACGTGAGATGTACGACTTATGTCGTAAGTTGACCTCGATGAACTAAGAGGCCACTGTTCATAGGAAGGAAGAGGCTGCTGCATGAATGAGGACTTGACACCTCAGGCCTTCAGTCATCAGTGCTGATATCTTTGTTCTGCCCCCATCCCTCATACTTATTGAAGGCATCAAGGATATTTAACCCTGGCTCGCTCTTTTCCAGAAAGGTCCTTTTGATATAAGTTGCCAGCTCTCTTCTGGTACATCCAGAAATTAAATTGTCTTATTCAATATTTAAAACTACTACTTCTTCACCAGTCTGATGCTACAACACAATCTCTTGTCTATAGTAGTTAAAAGTCAATGCCTTCGAAAAAATTTAAACGTTAAGGGTAATCTTTATATTGCAATAACTTAATTGGTCCACACTGATTCTAGAGCATGCAGGCCAAATTTCAGGTGTATTGTCCATCACAGAAGAGCAGTCTGAGCCAGGCAAACTACAGACTATGCCTTTGGCACCTGCTAAGTGACAGTGGTCACACAATCACAGAATGGTTTGGGTTGGAAGAGACCTCAAAGATCATCTGTTCCCATCCCCTCTGCCTGCCATGGACAGGGATGCCACTGCCTCTGGTCTTCAAAACAGGAATAGAGTTTTTCAGACTGGTTGTCTTGGTCAGATTTTCCCAGTGTGCCTGGCACTGCAAAGTGCTTGTAGCTGAGCTTCAGACCACTGGCATCCCAACCACAGCTGCCCTAACCTTCCAATGTTCTCTCTCATCCAGAAATTAATGGAATTTTCATTCCTTGGAACAGCCATTTTTAACAACATTTGGTGCCTGTATTTGCTTATTAACTCAGACTACCCTAATCAACAACATTCATTCCCAACTAGAAGAGGCTGTAAAGGGAAAAGCTGAGCATATGTCTCTCCTTGCTATTGCTTGCTAAAGACTCATGTTTCATGATATATTTAGACATGCAGTTTGATATGACTTGTTGAACTTCAAAGCACTGAACTCATTTTAAATTGTTAAGCAGACAGAGAACATATTTACTCCCTGCTGGTCATTAATAAAGAAATAAGATGGCCTAGCAAAAGTTTGTTGTATTTTTAAATAGACCATATACAGAATGGTCTGAAATTAGAAATTATCCAAACCAACTTGCTTTCCAGTGGTACTCAATGTTGCACAGTTCCCACTGCCACCAGTGCTGGTTCTCAACAGCTCCCAGGTCGGGCTGGTACTTCAAAAAATTAAAAGGACTTTCCAGTATCACAGGAATTTACCATTGTCACCTGAAGTCAAAGACCTTGGAGCTAAGTACTTATTCTGCAAGTTGAAGAATTTGCCCTGGGTCATGATTATCCCTCTAACACTGGTCAAAATGGAAGAGTTTCTTTGCTCACTGAAGTCTTAAGCAGAGCCTTTTTCAGTTTGGCTCCAGGACTGAGAGGGCTGTTCTGACCCTATATTTCCCCCTCGGAGAACAATTACATTAATGTCTGCACTCCAAAGTATTGAGGAGGCCAGTACTGATGCTCACACACCACAGATGCAATGCCACAAGCAAGAGCAATCAGCAGTCTGCCACCTTTAAATACAGGTGATCTCTGTACTTGCCTTTGTGGTTTTGACTTTATTTCCACTGCTGCAAGACCAACCTGAATAGTCTGGTAGTACTTTACAGTCCTCTCCATCCAAACAGGGGTTCATATGACACCACCACTTCTGTAGGACAATGGAAGCTAGAAAACAAACAGGGAAGAGAGACAAAACCATCAGTAATAAAAAGACACCGTGTTCTAATAGGGAGGTTGTGCTATGCCTTGTTCAACTGTTTGGCTTCAAAAGGCAGAACCAATAATTACTGGTTTAACAGTGAATCACACTGGTTGTGTTTGAGCTAACAAGGTGGCTAAAAACCTCCACCAGCCCTCAGAAGGGTAAATGCCACATGCAAACGGTGAAGACGGGCAAGCACCAGCAGAGACTTCCTCCAGCATTTAAACTGACCCCTGGTAGTACCTTCCCATCTCCACTGACTGCAAAATGACTTGCCTCCTCCATTTACATGCTTCAGTCAAGTACCTCCTGTAAGGTGGAAGTGTTTAACCCAGGCTTCTTGTTTAACCCAGATATGCATATGCAAGACTGGACAAAGAAGTGCCAGTTTCTCCCTTCACTGGGTGAGAAAATGGCATTGCACAGAGATACAAGCATGTGAGGAGTCTCAGCGATTGTACAGGTAAGAACATGTAAACCACTGACAAGCATTAGATTATCAACTCAAAATCTACCTACAGTTACACTGCCAGTTTTGCAATTTGTTTTGGAAAAGTACAGTAGTACACCTGACCGTATTAATTTTATACTCACAAGCCAATTTCTATTAATAAAGACCGTAATACTTATTTTTACAAACATAGTCATGACTTTTTAAACCTGCTGTTAATAAGAGAGATGCTTCCTCACAAACAGCTGCAAGCATCTTCCATTTCTCAGTTTTGTATTGTTCATGAGACTCATCAAACCCCAAGAAAATTATTATGAAATATATCAGTTCACAATCCTACATAATCTAAATTGGATTTCAAAATAATACATGGCTTAAAATGTTGATTTAGATAGCCTGCATCATGCTACTATGTGCACAAATTTGAATTATAGGCTTTAAAAGATAAGACATTCAAAAGAGATGGTATTCTGTGATTCTGTAATGTGGTCTACTTCATGTAAACAACTTTTTTTCCTTTTAATTTTAAGGCACATTTGTACTTCTGCAGCCTTTAAATTAGGATAACAAACAGGTGAACTCACACCAGGATATTGTTGAAGTGTTCATTCAATTACTTTTGTTTTGCACTTTCACTCTAAGCCCACATGAAAAGCACTACAAAAACGTCCTTCTGGAACAGCAGCTTGGCTTTTATAAACTCATCTTTCAGTCTTACATTATAAAATATATGTGTGAACCAATCTGATCTTTCAGTTGTCCTTTGGGTCTTGGATCCATTGGCATTAATGCTGGTTGATGACAAAATGGGTTAAACTTCACCGTGCTCCCAAGGAGGTGAGGGATCATTCCCACTCTAGACACATGATCCAGTCATCTATTTTATCTCGTCTATCTATGCTACTTTACAAACTTGTTTCTATTTTTATACCACATTTATTTCAGGTAAGAACAAGGTAGAGCGAGATAAAAGGAGGCACCATGATCCGTCCCAGTGGAGCAGGGATGAGAAATGGCAACCCACAGGTGTGCTGGGGCAAGGAGAGCTGGGTAGGAAGCCCAGGTACCATCCACCATGTGCATGGGCAGCAGCAGAGAGACAATTGCTGCCCTACTGCCACTCTTCACTGCTCCTGGATAAGGCCTGAAGTTCTAAGAAAAGAAAAAATACAACAAGCCAATTGCTCTCTAAAATATTTTCTTTTGGTTAGAAAAAAATACCCTTTATGCTTTGGGTAATCCTTCCCTTTAAACTCAGGGCAAACTAAATTGAACAAGCCTGCATTCAGGAATATGTGCTGAAAAGGAAAACTAAATGTCTGTAGCTGACTGTAATATGCAAATTCAAGACACAAACTGCTCCTGGTTTTCAGTGTAGAAGCCTACTGAAGGATATGTATAGAGTGGGAGAAAACTCATCTAATCCTGGAGCTAAGGAAACATGGTTATAGTTTCCATGCTACAGAACCCACTCTAGTCCCAGATGCCTGTGAAAATAAGCAAAGTCTGCTAAAGCATTACCCTAAGGGGTGAGGGGGAATCAAAGGCTTCTACTTTAAAGATCAAAATCTTACATTCACAATATTTTGTTGCATTTAATTTCAACCATATGAAATAAAAAAATCATATTTTATCTAAAAACAGCTACTAAATTCCTTCAGCAAGTGTTGAGTCAAGCTTCTACAGTACTTACATATTTCTGCCATAGAATGACAGTGTCACCTCTGCAGTCATTAAAGAGTTTAAAATAATACCTGACTTCTACTATCTGTTACGTGTAAAAGCATTTCTGCTGTTTGATATGCCACCTAAAAATACAGAAGATACTTCTGATATAATAAGAAAACTTCTTAACAAATTGCACAGTTAAAATTGATTTTATTCCTGAATTACAGGGCATAAAAAGACCAAGGATCTAAAAAATAAAAATCTACTTTCTTCAATACGTTTTTAGAACCTCATAATAGGTAGGGGGGAAAAAAAAGAACAGAATAGGTTCACATGTACTTAAGAGTTATGTTGAAACTAAATATTTCTGAATATTAGATTAAATTGGACTGAAGGGTTTGTTTCATATTTAACTGCAGTGATTGTAATTTTATGTGCAAAAGAATAAAAACAGAAAGGTCTTGCTTATCAACTAATGAAATGGGGGATTCTGGTAACTTTGAGATTCTCAAATAAATAAATAAAATAAATCTGTCGTGGAGTAGCTTTACTATGTCAACAAGAGCAACTTCTCCAGGGAATAGACCTGGACTAAGGCAGCTGGGCTACATTTTTCCTTCCTTAGGCAGGTGTCCTAGCTCAGACACTAGGTGCACTACCTAGACTAGAATACTTGAGATTAAAACTAACTAAATAGATTTGGGGCGTCACTGTAGCACTGGTGTTCAGCATGGAAGCCCATTAGGCACGTTAAAGAGTGAAACGTTGGTCAAGAGAACAGCTTTGAGTATCAGAGGTCCCATCACTATTTGCACTTCCAGAGTTAGGGCTGCATTTATCATCCAGAGAATGTTTAGCCAAGCTGCTAATTCTTAAGACACCTGGAAGAGTTAATAACATGAGCTTGAATTTCTTGGTTTATATGGTTTTCAGACTAGTTTTAAATGAGAACTCATGTGTGAAAAAATGAAGGAGTTTTACTGGCATAGACATGAAATGAACGAGTACATATATTAAGAGGATTAATTACACGAAGATTTATGCACAGACTCATTATCATCAATGCACAGAGATGCTTCCAAAATTAACAAAAGGAAGGATTATGCTTTTGAGGCAGTGGGAAGTCAAACATCAAGGAGACTAAACTTCTCAAACAATCTTAATGAAGCAGAGTGAGCAGAAGGCTGCTTACCTTCCACACACGAGGGTTGAGCCCGCGTCGTTCCAGCCACCTGCCCTGGGAAGCAGGAGCACTTCACCGTCTGGGATCGCTCCTCAATCCGGTTCTTATTGCAGCAGCGGTGCACGGCCACAACCTCACACGTCCCTTGCTTGACCTGGTGCTGGCCTAGCAATTGCAGAGACAAGTGATGGAAAGCAAAACAAAACATCAGCCCAGCAAAAAAAGAGACACTTGGTACAGTCCTACAGGATATTGAAGCTCCCCAGTGCCAGCTTAAATCCCAGGAAGACAATGAAATGAAGCATCCTGTAGGATCTGGCACATTCCTTGAGTTTATCCTATTCTTCCTAATAAAACTTAGTTCATCATAAGTCAATTTTTCAATTTATCTTCCCCAGCCATTACAGAGCCAGGAGTAGGAGTAGTGAATTAGATGATGCAGACAAGATGTACAGACACACTCCCCTTTCCTTTGGCTTCCTATGTTCCATTAGGTTTTATATTTCATTTTTTCCTTCATAAATAGACAAGATGGACAGGAGAATATTGAATTCAAGAAGGACGTAAACAGTAGGGAAACTTTCCAACACAACAACATGCAAGTACTATTTGTTGCTTGCAGACAAGAACAACGTGGGCTGAAAGAAAAAAACACATGAACTATATGGATTCTCAAGTTCCCTCCTAGATCATTCTGAATAACCCATGATAAACTTTCCATCCCATTGCTCTGCTCTCCAGTGCATTTCCTCACAATTCACTGTCCCTCATTTCTCTGAGTTTATCCCTTCCTCTCTCCTCCTTGCTCCTGCCTTCACATCTTGCCTCCACTGCTCCATACCTGACCGTTTTCTTCTGTCACCAAGCTTACTCTCTATCCTGCCTAAAACCTTTTCTCAGAAACTCCACTTCACAAACCCCTCTCCTCTTTGCATAAGTCATTTCTATGTCCTCACTTCCCTGAACAGCCTCTCAAGGGCTTCATCTTGCATTTGTCTTGTCTTATTTAAAGCAGAGCCTTGGAAGGCTCTTATCTATGTTTGTAAAGCACCTTGTAAATTAACAGCACTACAGAGCAGGGGGAGTTATTTCATAAGTGAGCTAGACAGGGACAAGGCTGAGAATAATAAAAATAGTCACCATCAAAGCAGTAGAGCTCCTGATACGAGAAGAAGAGACAGTACAGATATTGGTGTAGGTGTGTCTGATATCAAAGGCACAGAGACTGTAAAAAAGGCAGGGAAAAGGGAGAGCAACTCTTCAGGAACATAATTCTCCATATCTCAACCCTGGAGGATTATCCTGTTTCTTACTCACTCCATGTCTACCCTGCTTTGGGTTTATTGTTTGGGGTTTTGGTTGTTTTTTGGGGTTGTTTTTTGGTTTTGTGGTTTGGGGGTTTTTTTTGGAGGGGGGGGGATACATTACAGTATCTGTTGCTAACTAATATCAGACACAGCCTTATAAATGAAATATTATTGCAGCATTAAGATCACTGTATATTTTGGGAAGAAAATTAGTTGAGTAAGTTGAAAACCTTAACCTTCAAAAAAAAGTTAGCAATACATTTTAGGCTTCCAAGGAGATTTTCAAAAAAATAATATATATATATCTCAAATATATATACATATAAATTCTGAAGAGGTTGGCAATGTTCCTTACTGTGTATGGTTTGGTTTCACAAGCATTTCATGGGAAAATGCTTAGCTGCCTGACTTTTGTTGCCAAACAACCTCAGCAGACAAGAAACTATGTATATTCAATTTGGAATAGAAATTTAGTCTTCTGCATGTGCACTCAACATGCAAAAAAAATTATATATACAGAGATTTATATTTTTTTTAGGGTTTCTTTTCCTTGCGGAAAAAGCTGCACTGCTTTAAAGCAAAACATGCCACAGCAGAAAAAATGTATAAGGTATTTTACAGAAAGTTGGCAAAATACTGAAGACATCATAAAAGTATCTTACAGAGCTACTGTAATAATTTTATTGGCAAACTACAATTTTTCTGAAAGTACCAAATATCCATATTATAATAAAGATGCTATTAGTCAGTAGGACAGTAGCTTCTATGTAAGTCAATATGAAAAACAAATACACAAAAGAGAGAGGTGTCATTCCAAATTACGGTACCACAAAACAACCCACATGACAACGCCTTGAGGTAAGATGACACAGGGTTCTGACAGAAAAGATTTTGTAAAATGAGGTCGTTAATCTAAGTGAGTATATTTGTTTAATTATCTGTTTATTAGGTCTCCACCCTGAGTTAAAACTCTTTAGAGTAAATAGAAAAGGTTTCCATTGGTTTCCTCTGGTGTTTACTGTGATTTTCCTGCATTCACTGGAGTCAGTAACAAAATTTCTATTGACCTCAGAAGAGGCCACAGTTTGGACCATCTCTTGAGAAAGATTTTATAAGGGAGGGAAGAAAAAACAAAATTTTGAACTGCCCAGGCCACATATTTTCATTTGCCATGTATCTCATCTGAAAGACCAAGTGGCCAGATCTTCTTTTTAATTAAAGTCATTATTCACCAGACATCAGATGCCAAGATAAGAGCAGAAGAGCTCTTTTCCAGAAGGTGCATCACAAGGATGGACTAGATCGAGGGCCAGCAATCAGTATGGAGGTGGGAGAATACCTATTTTCAAGCTCAAATCCTACTTCCTTTAGGTGAACAATCCTGTTAAGCCAATAGCAAAATAAATCAAAGAGGTTGGCCCTGAGCATACAGCCCCAAAAACCTGGGGCTCTCTTTCAATGACTTTGCTTGAATTTTAAAGCAATGACGGTGCTGCCCTGAAGTACCAGGACTCACCAGACACACTGTTGTTTGCAGAAGGCAAGATTAAGTTACCTCCTGAATGCACCCTTTGGTTTAGTAGCTGTTTTTCTGTCACTTATTCATGCTTTGCAGCTCCATAAGCATATAAAGGAAAGCGTCCCTTCTTTGTCTGCTGGCAAGGGTGGGGTGTTAAGGTTTGAAAGCACTGCTGCCATGCAGAGCAAAACAGAGCTCTCCTCCCTCGTGCGCTGTTCTTATGGAGTACAACACTAAAGGAACTAAAAAGCCACAAACATCTGCATGCATCATTTGCATTAATTGGATTGCCCTTGTAATAGCCTTTCCCCTCCTACATGTTCTCATCAATATTTCCTCCTGCATGTTCGCACACATCTAAACACTTTGTGTTTTGTTGAACACCTCATTTCTTAATATTCAGACACATCTGTGAGCAGGTGCTGAACAAGTGCTGAGGGTTAATGTGGCGGCTTTTGTCAGTGTTCATTTGCAGAAAGGCTTCACAATTAAGAAATCTCGCAGAATATCTTAACCAACCATCAACTCTGTCTATTCCTGCCCAGATCTACTGAAACCTGTTATATCAACATTCAGGTACCCCAAGACAACAAAAAAGAAAGAATATAAGAATACTCTCCTGTTTCAGTCTTCATCTTGCTCTAAATAAATCCTTGTTTCAGGTTTAAAGTACAGTTAAGGTACAGCTGAGAATGTACAGACAAACACTCAAAACAGCCTTAAAATATTTCATCAGTGGATTCTCTGGAAGCCAAGTCATTAAAGTAGCAGGAACTGAAGAGTTTTTAAAATGTGACGATCACAGTAAGTAAATTCTACACCAGATATATCAGAAAAGTCATTTCAGGGAGAACTGCAATGAGAGAACAGGATAAATCCAGGCTGTGGAGAGCAAAGCCCATAAATTCATAGCTCATCACCTGTAAACCTATTCAGATCTGCAACTTCAGGGCTGTTGGTATTCGCCGTTGAAATTCAGTTACACCTTCACATTTAAATAAAAAAGAAAAAAAGTCTCCAAATAGAGAGACATTTTATCAGCAACACTATCAGAGAACTGTTCCTATCACAGAACACCTCTGGAATACCAAAGACAGGAGGTCTGCCTGCCAGGCCCTGTGGAGGACAGGGGATGAATGTTGAAAACTATGGGGTTCTGTGTTAGTTCTGATCAGGAGTGTGGCACGTGTGTTGCTATCCATATCCCAGTTTCTGTTCAGCTTATCTTCCCTAGAAATACCAGCGCTATTCAAGTTCACTAAGGACAATTTATCTTTCTCCATACAAGGCTCAGACACAATAGGACAGGGCTCCCTAATGGAAACAACCTCCAGGGCACTCCCTGCTCTGCATTTTGCTGCCTTCCATAATGAGATACCTAGAGATAACCACAGCCCTCAGGTGCCCAAGACCAGATTGCCATTAGTGACCTCAAGGAATGGCCACGTCAAGGTTCTGTGACCATTTCTTTGCTCTCTGTGAGATTTTCAGCCCAGGAGAAGTTACTCTGCATTGCTGCAAGATAGTCCCTACAGTGTGCAGAGAACATAACCATCATCCCTGAAGAACAAGAAAGTACGAACCAGGAAGTTATTAGGCTTGCACATTACAAGCCAGCACAAGTGCTGTGAGTAAAGTTGACTCATTGATTACTACTGAACAGTTCATTCTCAGTTTAGTACTTTTTTTCAACTAATGTATTTGACAAGACCTTATTTTCACCTTCTTCACTGAAGTCAGAGGGCAAATACTCAATTAATGCTTCTGAAACTCATTGAAGTGCTCAAATGAAAATAAGGAAATTCAATTATTGCTAATAAAATATCAAACATCCTAGTGATGTACTTCAAAACTACAAGGAACATATCAAAAAAAGAGGAAGGCTTTCAGAAGGTTACTAACCAATTCTGTGACTCATCTCTGTGACTAATCCTAATCACTCCCAAGGAGTGCTGTTTCAATGCAATATACATGCAGGCTTCTATTATAAATTCTGAACAACCTCCTCTTTTCTAATTTCTTAGCTAAGAAACATAAGGAAAAGACAGATTTACAGGGAGTTCTTATCTGTTTCATGAGCTGCCACCACTGATGAAGACAGTGATTACACTGTGGTGAGCAGTACATCTAGAGAGCAGGACAAGATGAGCCCAGCTCAGCCCATTCCTCAGAAATCCTCAAAACCACCGAGCTTGGTCTGCATAAAATCAACTGCACTGTTTATTTAAAGAGTAAGAGGATGGCTGTCAATAGGAAAATGATCGGCTTTGGAACCAAATATTGAGGACAATATTAAGACGATCTAGTGAGTTCAGAAGTCAGCACCGATCCTGTTTGGGAGAGGAAAGTGCTCTGAAATATTTGGTCCCAGTTCATCATTCCATGCCTTCATTCCATGCTGGTTTTTGCTTACAAATACATGAACTCACTGAAGCCCACAACAAAAGGCAGATTTTAACCAGCGAACCAGCCCTGAGCCACCTGCGTAGGATAAGAAGTGACACCTGAGGCAAAAAACAACTCCCAAAACAAGTAACTAATTACAGAGGAACTCTAGAGGTAGAGTAAATGTAGCTGTACATTTGAAAACAGGTGAGTGACCTCAAACCCTGAAAATAAGACCCAAAGAGTCAATGAAATCAAAAGCATAACCCCTCAGTGCAGCTGGAGGAGCGTGCTGACACAGCTGGAGAGAGCCATGTAACAGTGAATTCTTGGGTGAGTGTCAGAGGTCACATCCATATGGAGATTAAAGTCCCCTGGAATAAGTAGCATAGGTGACCTTACATCAGACAGAAACACTGAGACTCCTCCAAGGAATGAAGCATTAAATCTGAGCAGCCAATAAATCAAAACAGCTGAGAAGGTGCTGCAAATGGGGGAGGGAGGAGGAAAAAAGCCGCTGCAAATGGAAAGGTGGACAAAGGGTGACCTGGAAGCAAAAACAAATTAAAACATGGGTGTCTCTACCTGCCAGGGCGCTACACGGAAGTCAATCAATAAGGGCTCCCTTTCAGCCAGGCAGTAACATTCATCCTGGTTCAAGCACACACATCACTCGTACAAATGAAATCTAAGAGCCTAAAACCTCATTATGTACCTCAGAGTAAAGCAGTGCTAACTAATCATTTCCTGCGGGGAACTTTCCTCTGTGTGGCTATTTTAGGTGAGGCAGAGAAGAAAATACAAAGGAAAGATTCGGTTTTCAATCATAACTTGTAGCAAATGAGCAACATTGTGTTCTGTAATATAGAAGTATTTCCCATGTGTCCCATTAACATTCACTCTTGCTATTACACGCGGACCACTCTTTTTCCACTCATTTGTTCCTTCCTTCACAAATTTATCATGAGAGAAAGGGAAAAAGAACGAAGCTGGTTCCCTGGAGAAGTTTCTGCTCGCCTGAAGAAAGCAGGTACACACACATCCATACAGGCCAGGGTTACAGTTACTCACCAGTTTGTAAGCAAGAATTAAATTCCCTGCCTCAGTTATGAGAGCTGTTGGCCTCTAAAAACAGGGCTGTTCTTGCAAAAGAAAAAATCAAAAATAGCATACCTGGAACAACAAACTGGGAAAAACTACTCCATCCACATGGATAATGAAGCCATCCTGATCAAGGAGTAATTAACACAGCCCTTGCAAGCACCAGGAGCTCACTGTTCCAGGAGTGTGGTGCCATTTGCAGATGCTCTCCACACCCAGGCTCAGAACTGTGTTTGTACAGCTTATTGCTGTTCCTCCATGGCATGCCAGAAGTTCCTTTAATAGTACAATAATCTTAAGGAATTAAAAGAAACAATAAAAGAAAAACTTTTAATCCTCTATCGTGTGTGCAGCAAAATCTATTTTGAGGATTAGACCTTGTGCCTTTCCAAGCATTCCTCCATCACCTGAAACACCTAATGATCATTTTGGGCTTAATTCTGTAAAACAAACATTTGTAATCTACCGAATACCAGAGGTATTTTTAACCCAGTTCAAGGTCATCCATCAGACAAGAATGGTATTTGTTTAGAGAATATGAAACACTAATTGTCATCTAAGTCATTAGGCTTGCAGATTAAGTAAATGGAAGCTGCCAGAAAACAAAGTAGATGTTTGGAAAAGAAGCATTCCTGCATTTCAAGGGAAAACTGAATCTTTACTCTCATGTCCAAGTAGAATCAGTAAAACTGAGGAGGGTAACCAAGGCAATGTGTATCCTGTTCCATTTCAGTGCTCTAAACAACTCACATTTACAAGGTAAAGGGAATCCTGATTTTCTGCGTTTGTTTTTCTTTAATGCAAAGGTGTGTTTCCCTCCTTAAATTAAATTATTTTTATGGGACTATAAAGAAATAGGGCTGTGCCTGAATTTGGTAGTTAGAGGCAGACAAATAATTGTTCATTAGTTAACCCTCATTTGAGAATCTGATCCGGAAGGGTCCAGACACAACTGCTGTCATTAGATGTGTCGTTTATGAAAGTTCTGTTTGCTCTGTTTGACAGTCTTAATTTAAGAGACTGCTAAAGTCAGTGAATTTCCCTTTGCACTAATTGCTTTGTGTTTTTTGAAATCATAAAGCAGCATTTGCTGCTACTAGAAGAATTGTCTTTTGCAAAAACCAGAACCAGCAGATAAGGCTGCAAATTCGGATGATAAACTTCATTGCTGAAGTGAGATGAAATTCTCATGCAATAGGCAAATAAGGCAAATGGAATTTTGAGGAATGTTACAATCAGATCAGTTAATGCACTGGGCACCAGGCCATCAGCTCCTCAGCTGGTCTTTAATCCCTGGAAAAACCCCTATGTCTTGATCACCACTGATTAATTGTTTTTGAAGTTTTCCTCATTTTATATCAGGTTTTATACAGCTGTAATGATTATCTTGAGTTTATCCAATGAAATAGACAAGGAAAGCATCACAGCAGTCCATGTATAAGATCCAGCTGCCAGTTAAGCAATAATACATCACAAAAATAAATTGCATTTTTAATTCTGAGTGACATAAGGACTTTTAAGTGGTTTTATCATGTGCAGATTGTGTCCAAACTGACTGAATAATTAACTTAAGCTATTTTAACTACTATATCCATAATTACAAAGCATAAATGAGGTTTCCAGAATGTCAGACATTTTTAGTCAACATTGTTGAATGATGGGAGTTTTTCATCTACAGAAAAAACTAACACTGCAGAGTACCACCACTTTATGCTGCATTGTTATAGTGAAAGAGACAACAATAAAATAGAGTCACAATGAAATAAAGTGAGATTCAGAATCTGGTAACAGTTTCCCATAGGTCCACACTTCAACTCATGACTGACTTACACTGACAACGACAGAATAATAATTTAACAGGTCAGAATTCAGAAGTTCTGAGGGTCTGTACGTTTCCTATTTCATACTGATGGCTCTGTGTCAAAGCTTTACCATTAATATTTCTTTTTCTTTTCAAGATTCTGCAGATCTCTTGAGCCTCTTAACTTTCACTTTTTTATCTTCTTTACTGAAGAATAAAGGTTCAAGTCTAAAATTTTAACATTTCAGTTGCAAAGGAAGTCCCAGAGAGGTGCCATTCAAAGAGACAAATCTGGAGATCTAGGTGTGTGCACATGTGAGTGCTGCCACAAACGTGCTACACTGGTCTTCTACCTTGTTTCCTCCATGTTATTTATATTGCGTATTAACCCTATGATATTATGCAGCAAAAGGTGTTTTTGCAATCACTATATGGCTTATTCTACCCCAGTTTAGATTTTTTTCATTTGGCAACAAGCCAAAGAAATAAAGATATTTCACTCAGGCTTATGTTGCTATGAAAAAGCTGTATGAATCAGCAAAAACAATCCCTTCTTAGAAATAGAAAAACTACAGGTTAAAACATTCTTTTCCTGTTCCACAGATCCCCTTCAAAGCACTCAAGGACCTTACACTTCTTTCCTTCTTATTAAAGTTGACAGTACTTGACAAAAATCAGGTAGATTTTCTGTTTTAACTAAACCGTTCATCTTGAAGTGAAAAGTTATGTTTTAACTTCAAAGCAGCACAGAAGCCACTGTAAACTGTAATTTGTACAAGAGGAACATACTGAAGAATAACATCCAAAGCCTTCCTCCACACCATGTCGTAACTTTGACAGAAAACGATTACAGCTTTGGGAGAAAGTCCAATTTGATCCTTGAATCAAATTCAGTCCTCACTGTCAACATTCAAAGGAATAAGAGGGCTCTTGACTTTTGCAGATCATTGCATTTAAGGGGAGGGATGTAGTTCTACCATGAGATGGGAATTTGGTCCCCAGTAACTGAGCACATTTATTTTGTGATGCAGCAGTGCCATAACAGCACTTCCCTACACCTGTAGGTAACCAGACACAAACTGGCTTTGCTCCAGGACACTGGACAAAGCACATTTGGATTGGAAGCTCAAAGAGGTAGAATTGAAGAGGAAGTCTTCAATTCCCAAAGTCTTTTAGATGTCCAGTCCTGATCTTGGCAATTAAATATTTTAAATCAACAGAAAGAAAAGTTTAAATGGCAGGAAGACACTTGGTTGCCTTTCTACAGAGCTAATCAGAAAAGAGGATATACTTCATTCACCACAGAAGAGAGGGATTGCTCTTTTATCAAGATGACTTGTCACAACTGGGCAAGATGTAGAAACAATGTAGTGAAATTATCTCTTGCAAGTATCCCAGCCAGCTTGTCAGATTTGACAAACTTTTATTCTTACCAGAAAACAACAGGCTTCTTCACCTAGTGAATTTTCCCTTGGCCCTAATGAGACTCTGCAAACGCAGAGATGAATTAGAATAGTCATGAAGGAGGCAGAGCATAAAAAATGAGCCACAGGAAAGGTCAGAGCAACGAGGTTGAATGAAGAAGAGCACATGCCCTGTCACAACTGCTGCAGATGTGAAGGAAACAACCAGGGGAGAGAAGCAGATGTTCCTGTTAAAGCTGTGCAAATTTGATGGCTCCTTGCAAGGATAATGGAGCAGCCATAGGTGGCAGGAGAGGGCACGGCATTAACTTACACAGTGCTGGTTAGGCTCCCCCAAGAGCCATTGACTTTAACAGCAACGCTCCACCATCTCTCCCCTGTCTGAGAAAGTTTAAAGGTGACCTGGTAGAGTTGTCATTAGTTCCACTTTTCCCACAAAGATGGTACTCTAATTGAAACAGTTGGGGTTTTCCCTCTTGCATTCTGTACATTACAAAGCAGAAACTTGTAACAGGTTTCTTCTGATCATATTCTCGGGAAAAAACCCTTCAAATCAACAGTTTGTGCTGATTTTTTTAACTCTTAAAAACTGTGTTGGCTTTACCTCATTAGAAAACAGTTTTTAGGGTGGTTGGCTTTTCTTTATCACAAAACACGTATTGTCTCACTTGCAAGATAAATTGTCAGAATAGTAACTAGGTTTGAAAATCCATGAACATTCAGAGGTTGTAAATAGCGTCTTTCTGATATTTCCTTTAACCCGATGTCTCACCAGGGACAGGGTGGGGAGGGCCAACAGACATTGTTTGTGACACCTGTCCTACAGAGCAGCAGCAGCTTCAAAGGCACATTCCTCTGCAGAACCCCTTGTTTGAAGGTCCTGAAAACCCAAGAAAAGGTCAGTTTAATCTGTAGTGAATCACAGCAGCAGGAGTCAGTGATAACTGTATTAGTGCCACTGTGGGGCCCTTCACAGTCTACATTTGTTGGATAGGCCATGGAAAGAGACTTCCCTTCTGCCCTCACCTGCTCAACTGCTGTTATTTTCAGAGCTTCCTAGGACATGGTGTGGCTGGACTGCTTCCCTCATGCTGTTCTTTGAGCCATGAACTTCTACCTGCCTCTCCTTTAAACATGAACTATTGTACTGCCTCCCTCTGCTGCCCTCAGCAGAGGACTTGTGTCCGACAGCATCATCACAGCCCAGCAGGCAGCTCTCAGCAGCTGCGAATCTGCCCAGAATCACATTAATCTTACTCAGTCAGCACAATACAAGAAACAGCAGAAATTCTGTCTCCTATCTAGATAAGAGGGAAGGAGACGGCCAGAGAGAAAACCACATTCGCAGCAATTTTTCTCTGGTGGATGTGTCCTCGCTAACAACCCTGAGATCTCCAACTAATTTCCAGCTAAGCACCTGTCTGATGGCACTTCCAAACGCCATCAGGCAGATCTGGATTAGGAACAATGACCTTGAGGTAAAAGGCTCTGTATCTCATTACTAATCCATCCAGGCTCCATGATCTTGTGCGATTGCATCTTGTAATTATTTGGAAGCGCCTCTTTCGAGCACGAGAAATTACAAGACTTTCTTTGTACTGACTATCAACCTTCAGAGCATCCAAACCTGCCTGTTTGATATCAAACAATATAATTAACAGATCTGTTTCTGCACTACCACTTACACAAAGAGAATGTAATTGTCAGCACACTGACAAGTCCTGGCCAGTCCAGTTTAATTCTACCCTGACAAACTTTTAAGGAAAATAATTTCTCCACTTAGATTGCTCTGACTTAACTTCTTTAATGAAATAGTCTGGGTTTTGTAATGTAAAAAGACCAATATTTCTGCGTTAATGAAAATAAGGGGTTTGCTTTAAAAAATTATATAAAATTTTATTATTAGGGAACAGGCATGGTAGCATTCAGCATGAAAATACTGAAAAAATAAATGGTTTTTCAAAAGTCTTTTGTCACTTTATATGTGATTTATTGCCTGCGAGCTTTCTGTTCAAATACTTCTAACATTTACTTTTTCCTTCTATATTACATTTGAAATATGCAATAATTTTAACTGCAGTCTCCAACAAGTTGCCTCTGAGAATGCACAAAAGGCAGCACAGAAACGCAGGTAACATTTCCCTTTAATTTTGGGCAAAGTTTAAGGGAGAGGCAAAAAAGCTGAAAGACTTAAAAGATTATAAAATTAGTACACAAGAAGTTATTGAGTTTAAAACAAGAAAATACAGCAAAAGATACATTCCACTGTGAATCACTGGCTGTGATAAGGCAGAACGCATCTAGGATGAATATTTTAATTCATTCTGAAATTGGTGGCAGATGGCCTGAGGTTATCATAAATATGTACACTTTGGAAGTAATCTTAGCTGAGAAGGCTTCAGCAACATAACCCCAGAGGAGTTTACTTACAAGCAAGAAAGCAGATCTCTTACTATCATATTCCAAGCATTTTTTGCTCTGAGAAGGTACAAAATAATGAGCTGTCTTTAATCACAACTCAAAACTACACAGCAAACTAGACCAGTGAGCTGACATTCATAATTTGAGCTGGCCATGTATAGAGTATTCCTGACTCCAAGTTATACAAAGCATTGGTTTACAAGGCCCAGCACCAGAGAGAATTAGACCTTCAGATGCGGCCTTTAAAAACATCCAGCACTTCATTTCATATATCCTACTTTTACCGAAGGAATTTTGTCATGCAAGTTCCCTAAAAAAGCAGGGAAGTACCAGAACACACGTCTATTTCTGGCACTTACAGTTCCACATGGGGTAACTAAATGGCACTTTTCAGCATCACCTTTTCCTCAGGGACTATTTTGACTGTAACACATCCTAGAGACAAGAGCTGCACAACCAAGCCATCACAAAGGTATGACTCCCCCAGGTACCACGACAACTCTAAGGAAAGCAACATCAATGTGAGAGTCTCCAAACCACTTGTTCTGCATGGCTCGTGGATGGAATAGTCAAAGAAAAATGTGATAGTCGTAGAATCATAGAATGGTCTGGATTGGAAGGGACCTTAAAGATTTCGTAGTTCCAACCCACTTTCCATGGGCATGGACACCTTCCACTAGATCAGGCTGCTCCAAGTCCTGTCCAACACTGCCTTGAACACTTCCAGAGACTCAGCATCTACGAGTTCTCCAGACAACCTTTTCCATTACATGACCTCCTTCACAGCAAAAACTTTCTTCCTAATATCAAATTTAAACCTACTCTCCATCAGTTTGAAGCTATTCCCCATTGTCCTGTCACTACATACCTCTGTAAATAGTCTCTCTCCACCTCTCTCACAGGTTCCCTTCAGTCCTCACGAGGATTTCTCTGCAACCCAGAGAAATCACAGAGCCCACTCAGACCACAGCACACTGGTTTGATGGATCCAGCTGGCAAATAATTCCCAACAGAAAAGCCTGGAGAAGCTTTCAAATACAGCTTCCAACCTGACACACTTAACCACTATATTCAATGTACATTTCCCTCCCTTCCTGAGCTTGAGGTATGAGTGCCTTAAATATCAAGTACCTTAGGTATCAATAGTAAAAATCCCAGACCACCAACGCCCTCCTACTAGCAACAGAGGCTGCCCTTTTTCCCTCATCTTGAAACCTATTCAGCCTGGGAGCCAGGGTGGATTTGTTCCCAAAGTGCTCCAGTTTCTCATTCGTTCTTTCTCACAGGGAGGGGGTTGAGAGCACTGAATTGCCACCTGTGGGTATCTTTTACAATTGAATAAACAGCAGGGTGTGTCAAAAGAAGAACTCAGCTCCCTTCCTACTGAGAACTAGTTCATTTTTCACTTTGTACTCGTTAAATTTCACTATTAGACATGAAATTGGACATGTTATTTGGCAACAAACCTGACATGTATTTACAATTGTCTAGGAAAAAAACAGCATCAGTTATCTCCTTCAAGAATGCATTTTGTACTCTGAGATTATAAGGTGCAGTCTCTTGAAAATCATAACTTGTTTTTCCTTTATTTACTTTAAATAATTGACTTTATATCAGGATCTTAGTAATCTCTTTTTTATTTTAAAAACACTGAAATAAGGTAAGAGAAAATAGATTTCAATTTATTCTAATGCTCCTGCCAGTTCAAACCAGAGGAGCATTTTTTAAATTAACTTTTTATATGTCCATCAAATTTCAGTAAAAATTCCTGTAGAGAAGAGGGGGAAATCTGTTCATCTAGACTCCATAAAGCCTGAAAACACTGTAGTGAAAAAGCAGACATATTTGTGCATCAAGGATCTTGTCAAAATTGGGACTACCTTCTTTAAAAGAATTTCTCACCTAGTATTTCTCCTTCCTAGTGCAAGAACTGTGTTATGACTGATCATGATTCTCTGCTTTGAACACAGTTGAGCTTCAGATGAGAGGTGGATGAAAATTACTGGGAGATGAATAGACCCTGTATTAGAGGTTCAATGTGCTGCGAGTCCAACACATTATCCTCTGCCAGGTTTTAAGTCATTTTAAGCATCTGGATAGAGGTGGATTATTAGATAGTTTATGTTTTAAGGCATGCAGACTGTTTATGAGGATTCACAGTGGAAAACAGTTTTGTCTGCAGGATGCTGTGAATGGTTTGCCCAGATACCTTCACACTGCCAAGCTGATGCTTGTACTGAAGCTGAACAGGGACCTTTCTCCCAGCTGCCACCTCAGACCGTGCAACAACACCAAAAGTAATGGATTCAAATCTTGAAAGAGCCTGTAGCAGGGAGTGACCAGTTTCCAGCTACAGGCAGAGGGAAAACACAGAACCTGTCTTCTTTTAGGAAGCAATCAGGCCTTGGGTGTAAGAGCAAATACTACGTGATTTATGGCTTGTGTTCACCACTTCTGAACGGAGACAGGCAATTAGGTAAAACGAGAATGGACTCGGTGAAACTATTTGTTATTTGTTTATTATACACTAACATCTGATAAAGACTCCACAGCAACAAAATCCCTTCCTGGGAGGTCTTTGTCTTGCTTATAACTCATTACCCCAGAGACCAGAGATATCACTGATGCTATTTTAATTCACTAAGATGCCTTCGCTTTACTGTGTAGCAAGTCTTGCAAAACTCTGCTGTGTACAAAGCAAAATCTTCTCTCTGATGGAAGAAGTCCTTGAACTTGAAGGTTTGAATCTATAGCAAGTCAGACTATGGTAAAATGAGTATCTATAGTAGTAGTGCAGGATAATGCCTTCTATTTTCAACTCTTAGGTTTTGCTGTACTGTATTAGTGCACATCCAGCAGCTCTTGTCACCAATAATTACTATCCCACAGCAACTACACAAAAGTACTCACCAATTAACTAATTTCATTTTGACAGTTTTAGAAGCAGAAGAGGAGAAATATTGATGTCTCCAAAGCACAGTCAGCAGCTGACACGCATCTTCTCTCTATCCAAAGGAGCTGCTGTCAAATGAATTGCTTAGAAAGGTATGTGAGGTGGTTCTATAGGACACAGCAAGGATGCATTGCAGAGCCTTCTGCAAGTATTAATTCTTGGGGCACGATTAGATCAGTACAAATGAAAAAATTCCTTGACGGCAAGAAGTGACAACTTGAGAAAAGTAGCATTTATAGATGGCCAGTATTTTAAAGGCTGAATGAATTTTGAGAATAGAAATTGCCTCTAAAAAATAAAGCAAATCTTGACTTTTTCAGCAATATGGACTAAATATTTAATAAGGGATCCTGGAGCTCGGGAAGGTTTAAGACACTGTGTTAGAATATTGAACTAATAAGTTTCTCCAGTAAGCCTCTAAATACGTATAGTTAAACACTACCTAGTTTATTTTAATTATTTAGCACAGACTGAAGGAGGTTAATATGACCCAGCAGACTTGTTTATGTTGAAAACTATTGCCTCTCCTTACTCAAAAATCTGCATGCTGAGCTGCATCACAACACAGAGCTACCAGGGAGCAATAAGGAATAAAGGTTTACAGCTGCTTGCTGACATCCAGATCATAGTGTTTGCACCAGGGTCATGACTGCATGGAGGCACAGGTCATTTAGAAAGTCATGCCCATTTTCCTCGCATCACTTGGAAAACTAATACATTGAAATTAGAGGGGTAGAGTTGAGAACATACTTGATGATGAGGGATATTTCTCATTTTCCAAAATTTAGTTTTAGAAATATAGAAATCCCCATCATTTACTATTCAGCCCACAAGTCCTACGGTTACGGGCCCTTCTCACTTCAGACTCCAGATGATATGTCACTTGGATCTTCATCCTCATCCTCCAGGTAAGACAGTAAAGGAAATTGCCTTCACTAAGCCACCAAAACCAAAGGAATAGAGTACCTCAAACCACTTTGAAAACCCAAAGGGTAGAAAACAGTTACTAAATACAGAGAGAAAACCCATTTTGCAGTGTTTCACATCCATCCAAAAAGAGGGAGGTGAGGGAAAGGTCATGGCCCTATCAGAGCAGCGGGAGTAATAATCCAGTTTTAAGCAAAGCCAGCTAAGGCCCTGCGGACTCACTCTAACCCTTTAAAAAGACTAAAAACTAGTCTTGCACAATTAAAAAGGGGCTTGAAATTCATTTTTTCAGTGTCTCGTTTATCTAAAGCAATGTTGTTAAAAAATATTTGTTCTCTTTTGTCCTCAGGACCGCCAGCACAAGATGAGGCTTATGTTCCTTCTCGTACGTGGAATACAAAACTCTGCATCTCATGCACAGCATAATGGGCCAATGGAACATATGGGTTAGCTCTGCAACATCTCTATTTCAGAGCAATATTCAGAGTCATCATTTTGATTCAACAAATTGGTATTTATACAACAAAGGTTGTTAAATACTAAAGAGACAAGCCATTGAGAGCAGTCATCATGGGAGTCTTAGAGGATCAGCTGGCAGAAGGAATGCTTTGGAGTTCACTGTGCTAATGGAGTTGTGTGTACTCAGAAGGGAGCAAATAATAAAAATTCTGCATGTGGTGTTTCCTAGAAACAAAGAATCTGCTGTGCTAGAGAAACCCTATCAGCATATCCAGACACAAACACAGCTCTGCATTGCTCTGCTGCTGGAGAACTACTGTCTTAAAACTGGAGAGTCCACCCCTCAGGAATGATAAACCCCTACTTCAGCTTCTCAAGAGACCAGAACCAGAACCTTGACCCTTTGCCACTCAATCTCTCTGGCCACTATCACCACCTTCCTTGGGGTTATAAACAGGGATGACAATGCCTGCACTTGTTTTTCTCTCTGTGTTCTACTTGAGTGAAAGACTAGACTTTGCTAAACACTTTGAGAGCCAGGTGCCTAAATTTCACAGCTACTCAACTTCCAGCATTTATTTAAATTGGGGGTTGTGTGCTGGAGCTTTGTCCTCTAGAAAAGTAGAACTTCATGAAAATTATTGATCTCGCAGGAAAAAAACCAACCTGATTTTCAAACAAAGCTGAGGTAAAAGTGTTCCAAAACCTCCACGTAAGAGCAACATCATCTTCAATCACCTAAAATCTCAATACTGGGGAAGTCAGTGGGGCGGAAACAATGACAGAAGCTCATCCACACAAAAATAACACTTATAAATAATTAGTGATTCAAATGTTTTATCTGAGAATGAACCCAGAGAGTATTAGAGTCTTTTTTACCCTTAGTCCTGAATAAAAATAGTGCACTTAAGTCTTAATTTTGTTGGCTTATTTTTCCTTTTCTGCAGGATTTTCATTAGTGCTTTCCTTTAAAGCTCTCCCAAGACCGTTATGTGCCTGGAGAGTTTTAAAGGAAAAGAGCTTACTTGCTTGGCATGTCTTTCCAGCCCCTCTTAGCTCTAATTACAGGGTACAGATTAAAAAGACAAAGGAGCTTTATCATTGCATCCTTAGCCTTTCGGAAAGGAAAAAAACCCAAAAGAAAACAAAAATCAGTGGAGCTTCCAGCGCTTCCAGCATCAGGTAAAATGTCAAAGTCAGCAGCTTATACGGGGAGTGGGGGGGGAAGAAAGATAAAATCCAATCTAAAAAAAAAAAAAATCAGTACAAAGCTCACATGCCTTATGGCAGCCTTGCTTGAGCGCAAAGTTGTGCACTATGCAGGTGACATAATTAGGTCACTGGGGGCAAGGCTTCTTAGAACTATTACATAAAGAAATCCATAAATTTTCTCAAATTAGACTTCCTCCAGGTTTCAAGGAGGTTCAAAACAGCAACTCTGCAAGCAACTTGGAGCAAGTCCTTCCTAGCAACACAAAGCATTGCAGCTGTATTCTCTAACTCCTTACTTTCCACCGTTATTCTGTTCTCAGTTTGCAATTATTTATGGGACCCTGATAAATGTCTAATTTCAGCATTGAACCTGAAACAAAATAAAATTGATAGAACAGGGGAGCTACTATTGGTGTTTTCTTATCATTTCAGGGTGAGAAATGACATTGTTGTTATGATAAAAGTGGTTAATAAGAGTTAGACTCTACAGATAGGATTTTCAGAAGTGTCTAAAAGGTGATCCAGTCGCACTGACAGCAATGACCTTTCCATCTTTGTTGATGAGGCCTAATGGATGATATCTAAGTCAGTGGATGGTACTTCAAATAGACGATTGTTAATGATCAGAATCTAAAGGAAATTAAACCAAACATGGGTTGGACACTCACCCTGTGAGAACAGCAAGGGTTGTGCTGGGAGGGACAAATCCCAGGGCTGGGATCCAATCCACACTGAGAACAGCTCCTGTTGGCCCAGCAGTTTCCAAAAACTATTGGGCAGTCAGTGACAATTGGAGGGACTGCAAAATACTGTCCCTTCTTCTCCTTTAGAACTTTTAGTCCTTCAGGGTTAAGAGGTGTTTGAAATGCAAGATATACACGTGGTTACTATAGGAAACCACTGTGAATTAGTCTCACTAAGCACAGTAATCCTCAGCCACCTCTTGTTCTCTGCAGCAGTCCCAGTTCCATTTACTCTGAAGCATTTCGTAATTCATTCAGGACATGCTGAGTTATTGGATTGACAAGTATCACAACACACAAGAGCAAACTGAAATGGAACTGACTGAAGAGGAGGAAACAACCTGCTTAGGACAAAACCCGAAGCACTGTTCTTATCACCTGTGGCTAATGGCAGTACTTAAAACCTGACACCAATGTAGGGTTATACTTAACAGCAGCCTTTCTACCTGACTATTACAATACCATAAACCATCTCATGATCGTACTGTATCATTTCATAATGAATGTGCAGGAACAAATCCCACTACACTTCTATGCTGTGCCCTTAAAAGTTCCAAGCTCCCCTAGAGCTCCACAATTTCATATAGATTCTGTCACGTATCTGCCAGCTAGAGATGTCTGTCCTCTCCATGGATCTTCCATCATCTGTCACCTGGAGCATACACAGCACAATCCCACAGGGCCAGTCACAGACCTAGATTAATAACGTTAATGAGTTACCTTCTCCAAGTGACGCAACTAAACCTAACTCAGGGATCTCTCTATTTTTAAAAAATTCTCCTTCAAAGCAATTTTTCCTTTGGGTTTTTAAGCTAACCAGATAAATTCAACAGCTGAGACAGCCCTGGGAATCAAACAGCCCCAATTTCCACAGGGCAGCACCAGATAATACATTCAGCCAACGCACATGACTTGCGTTGATAAGTTTGAAAGAGGTTTGTGTCCCTATATCTGCAAGGAAGTTCAGAAGGAGGTGAACAAGTTGCCAAATCTTGTTTCATTCCAAGATTAAGGGCTATAACAGAGGTCAAACCTGTACCAACTCCAAACTTGCATTTTTCTCCACATCGTAATTTTCCTTACTTTATCATCCCCATATTCTTGCCTATTACCATCACTAAAACCTGTGGTTAGTTGCCAGAGACCAGATGCTAAAAAAATTAAAAGCTCTGTTCTTTTGATTGAAGTTCAGGCTCTACCTAGATACTAAAAAAAATGTTACCAACATTAAAATATTCATTTTTGTGGAACTTTGATGCTGCAGAGCCCCTTAACTGTACAGTTCTCTTTTCTCTTACTGTACAGACTCCACACACAAATAGCTGAGAAGCAACACTGACACTAAGGTGAGCTGCCCACACTTTCATCCTAATGGATTGTTAGCCTTGGAGGTGTTCTGAATCCCCTTAAATGCTGGCACACACATAAACTATTGCAAGTCTGAGGACTCAACATAAAATCATGACATTTAGTTATGAAACAGTTATTATGCACCTCTATGTTATAAAGGCATAGTGCTACACATCTTGTTGCAAATTTCAAGCAACATAGTTTACATTTTAAATAGACCCAAAAATTCAGATACTGCTTCAAGCAACATGAGGAATGCAGGACTGCTCAAGGTCAAACCTAATTACAAAGCCTGCTAAGATGAGGATCATTTTTTAAGCACTAGGAAATTAAATTATTTGCCCATGCTATCTGGCAGTAAATACCTGCCTGTTTTAATTGCTGTTGAAGCAGCCTAACAAAACCTGGAAAGGAAACGCTCATGCTCAGTTTAAATTCCCTTTCCAGGTAAGGTTCTACCTGAAATCAGCCAGCTGAGCTGGTCACGGCTGCAGTGTCACCCACACCAGGTACAAGGACACATCACCCACCCACCGTGGGACCTGGCCCTGGACCTTTAAAGATCTGGAACAGCGACACTCTTTCTTGGACACCGAGACAAGGAAACTGGAGACCAATCAAGCTGTGCCTCTCCTGGGTACACAGAGGCAAATAATGGAACACTAAGCAGGCAGAAAGTCACCAGAAAAGCTGGGAGAGAATGTTCTGCTTTGGACAGTGCCACTACTTACTCAGACAGAAAAGGAGTGTGTGGCTGTGTTCTGCTGCTGCCATCCAGAGGGGCGGCTGCGCAGAGAGAGCTTGAGCGAGGATCGATGGCTAACGAGGGCTGAGGGGAGGCACTGCCGGATTGATGCTCATTCTGCGCCTTGCTGTCAATGCCATCCACGACAACAGTTTTCAGAGAAAGTAAAATAAAGCAGGCGCTGAGTAAGAAAGTGTTGTAACATTCTGCTCCTTCCAGGTGAGGATAGGGAGTCACCCACACTCTGGTGTCACTCTACGGACTACGTATCCTGCAGCTGTTGAGTTGTTTTAAGATGTTGGAGCTGACAGAGAAATGGTTACGCAGAGCTTTGTCTCAGCTTATACCGACACGAGTTTAAAGTCTTCAAATGCAGACATTTCATTGCACTTGAAATGGAAGCTCAGCATCTACCTTGCATACACACATTTGAAATATCCTACTGGTAGCTAATCTACCATGATAGGAATCTAAATATCTTGTTAAATCTGGCTTTAAAAATATCTGCTTTGTTTCAGTACTTCGGATCTCAGAATACAAATGTGTAGAGCAAAATGAGAGTCTGATACTCTGCTATCAACATCTCCTCACAGATAACAGAGGGGCTCAGAATTAGTAGATGATAGCGTAACATTTTCATTATCAACATCATTACTTGTGGATGATGAAGCAGAGGCAGTCACAACAATTTAAAGCCAACTCAAATTGTCAGAGGACAGTCAACAGAGCAATTTATGAAGAGGATAAATTTCTAATGCTAATAGGACTCTACAGCAAGATATCAACAGGCAAAAACTCCTCCAAATCAAGGAGAATGGGAGGGAAGCAGGGGGAAGGAGGCTGGCTTGAGCCTAGGAGAGAGGAAAAGAAAAGCTTTCCTCAGCAGTTTAGCTGCACAATCAGCACTCTGCTTTGTGACACTGAGATGCTGATGAGACTGACTCTTCTTTCTCTGAATCTGTATTTTTCATACCTTCATATTTCATGTAAAGTTACTAAAAGCAACTTAAAATTATCATTTAATCCACTTTTAACTTAATCCATTTTTAGTCCATGATTAAGTCCCACTACAGAGAGCTCTCCCAAAGAGCAGCCGTGGTGTAGCAGTCAACAAAGGGGATGATTCTTTCTCTTTGGTGCATGAAGGAAGTCTGAACCGTGGCCCAATCAACATCACTTACCAGTTCTTTCCATTCAACTACACCGTCGACAGATTGGCTGAATCATAATTCATGTTTTGGTCCGGTTTGACTCCTGAGCCTAACTTGGATTATATTGGAGTTTGTACAGAAGGTGGAAAACCTGACACACGGTGCGCCTGACACACAGTGCCTTCCTAAAAAACAGGTACACAATCAGAACCCCTCTACTTCCCAGCTATAAATAATATTCTACTCAAGTCATACGCAAAATTTAGAGCTGCCCTGTAATTGCACACTATGTAATGCAGTAGGCACCAGGTCAGCTTTTACAGAGGATCTACAAGTATATCTGCTTGTATTTTTTGCCATATGTTCAGTTCAGTTCTGAGCAAGGCTCCCAGCCCAGGGCACTCTCAATGCTTAATTTTAAAAGGACTAATTTAAGATAGTTAAATTTTTTTCAGTAAGCAGATGTACTTGATTTGGCTCTGTACCAAAAAAACCCAAAAAGCCCATTTACCTGTTAGAAAAGTTAACTGTAGCATTAAAGGTGTGGCAATTTTCACACCCATACAAGGGTGTGCACATTTCTACCAGGTTACTGCTTAACTGCATTTTCAACTTTAACACTTGTTTGGACACAGGGCAGCAAACTTAACCAAAAACATACAATATATTATTTAATCTCTGATTCTGGTCAAGAGGTTACATAATTATTAATGTAAACCTATTTATCTCCCTTCTTTCTCATCACTCAGTACTTTAAATGTTATTTGAAATTCAATTGGCTTATCAAGTGCTCAACGACATCATGAGATCCTGTCTGTACTCAAAGTGATTCCTGCCTTTCTTCTTCCCTGAAGACTGTCATGTCCTGTTCACTCTCTCAATCAGCCCTATGTTATCTTCCTTTCACAAAGGAGATAGCTTAAGTCACCAGATCTATGCAAAAAAATAGTAAGTAGTTCTCATTAACCTAGAGAGAACTCTGCAATTGGATGCTGTTCTTTACACACGCTCTTATTGAAATAGTGTTTATATAACCTTGTGTATTTCATACTGATTTATTTTTATATTAATCAATTCTTTGTTTGATGCTTTATTTACAGTATGTTGCAATGTCATGAATCCCTCTCTGCTGGAGAAGTACATGCTGCCCCTCAGCTCCAGGTACCTTGTTGTTACCTGTGCTTTGCACTGACTGCTGCACGACAGGAGGGTCAGTCAATTGGTACAATGACTGTACCATCCCCTCACTCACCTGAGACAGGAAGGATCTCAGTCCTTCTCTCCTCCACCCCCTCAGGCCAGTGACAAACCAGTTCTTAAAGTACACACCGACATAAGAGCAGTGGCAATCATCATAACCCTTGTCTCAGTAGAACCATCTGCTGGGGCTCCCACAAACCTCCTTTTGTAAGGCAGTTCATGCCACTGAAAAAGCACTTTGTATCTCTTCGATTTCAGTCAGTCTGGCTGTCAGAGAAGTTATTCCAGCGTATAACCTGTTTAACTTGCCGAACTGAGGCAAAGACCCTTCTGGTTTTTTGAGAGGCAATACAGAGAGAATGCTGAATCACCTCTATCCCCCTGCTAAACTGGCCATTTCACAGCTATAGTTCTTTTTCGTGCTGTTTTGACACAGTTCTTGCTGTAGCTGAAAGAAAAATGGACACGATTTTGCGAAAACCCCTACTCAGGTCTTGGTTCTGATCCAGAATTCAGTTAATCCAAATCCTCTGATACTGGGAAAGGGTCAGAAAAATGCTTTCCATAGTCACTGCAGGATTAGATTTGTTCCCCCAGAAGAGGACATGTTCTCAGAGTAAACTCTCTTTTTTCTCCAGCCTGGCACAAACTACCATGTGATACAGTCTGATAAAAGGATGTTTCATTCCATTAGCATAGCAGACTTATTTGTCAGTTATAGACTAATTATGTTGGCTCCTTGTTTGGGGACTGTGGCATCCCTTGCAGTAAATTGCATTTTGCTGAGGGCAGCAATTTTCCTCCATTTCTAAAGAACATTCACACAAAATTATGGGGAGTTTTTGTATTTCCAGCAAAAACAGTGTATGGTGGGGGGAGCAAAATAGCACATTTGTCACAGCATTTCCAACTGAAATACAAAACTAGTGCTTTTTCTTACGCAGTTCAAACACCAAAAAACATTGAGCAAGGTCTGATAGTCAAATGCACTATATTCCTTCCCCATTTCTGAAACCTTAGAAGAACAAAATTTGGAAAATTAACTCAATGCAAGTAGATTATTACACTCTATTCTCAGCAATCACTACCAAAAATCAGACAACTCATATGGACATACAGTCAAACGAGTTACAGTCCCAAAAGGCAACTTCAAGATAATCAGGCTTCTTTTTAAGCAAAATGTATTTGGAAACACTGAAAACAAAATTATTAGTTACCTCAGTGACCCAATAATACTAACTCCAGCAGGGTGCATACAGAGAACAGCTGGGACTTCTTTCTACATTCAAATTCTTGTAGATGAGAATTTGCTTTTTTTGAGGGGGGTTTTTGTTTTGAATTTTTTTTTCCAGTTGGAGAAATAGCAGCATCTGCTGAAAGGACTCAATAGACTGAAATCATTAACATACCCACAGTTCATGCCAGACATTCACGTTGCTGGTGTGAGTTATGCCAATTGACACCATTTGCAAGGTTGGTTTTTTTTCAAATTATATTCTGACTTGAATTTAATATTTTCGGTAAATTATGTTTTCTAAAGACAAAGTAATAAAACTTAGGAGGAGGAAACACTAGTGATGGCACAAAGTCTTAAGACCTTCCTCTTTGATCTCCTCTGAAGAAGACAGGTCAACATGGCAAGTCAGAAGAGAACAGGCACCATTCCTTCAGGTAAGTTATTTGTTGCGTCTCATTCAAAAATGAGCCAAGGAGAGTGTTTGCACAACTATTGCTTATTCATGAAATTCAATAGTCTGGTTCCATGTCTTTCAGTCCCTCAATATATTTTTTATTATTACTACCAGGCATCAGTGGGATGGAGGGACAAACGTGTCAGAAGACTTTGATATTTTCCCAGTTGCATGACATGTAGCTTAAAATAAAAGCACGGTAAATACATATTTATAAGGAAAATATATTGCTATGTTATTTTTCAAGACACTTTGTTTTTCATTGTGCTGCACATTGGATTAGGAAGAGCACTGGACCCATTCTGGTACCTTACAAAGGTCATAGCTGTGAAAGAAGGACTGTCATGCTGCTCCTCTCTGCCCTTTTGTGCTGTTAGTAAAAGAATTCTGCTTATTCCAAAATATTCACTGCAACTTAAGATGCTATTTTAATGAAACATAGATATAAAGTAGAAGTAATATTGGGAAGATATAAGCAGGAAATAACATTGTAAGAAAACCTTGATCACACTTGTTTGGTCATTATATCTTAAAATAAATCAAAAGTCTAGTGATCACCGCTGGACTGCAAGGCATGTGGATGATGTCCACCAGGGAAAAAAAGGTGGAAATAAAGACAGGAAATAAATAAATAAAGGTGGGTCACACCCTAAGGAATAGAACTGTTGATCCTAGAATTTTCCACTCATAACTTCTGTCATTTCTGGAGGTATTGTTAAAGATTGCCACCCTGGAAGATAATGAATGTCAGATGTAACTTCCATCTCCAGCCTGATGATGAGAGATTACCTTGCTGAACCCTACAAGACATCTTTAATCTCCTGATTCAGAATCCATTGTCTGCTACCAGGTGTCACCCTCCTGAAAGGACGCAAGAATGCTGGCAAACACTGAAAAACAGGCAGCAAAGGGCTACCTGCAGCAACATGGAGGTGCCCCACCAAGAAAACACTTAAATGTTAGTTAAAAAAAAAAAAATTCCATCTCCAGGTTTTTCTATTATTAATTAAATATTTTCTAGTTTCAAAAAATAAATGCTTGCTCAACCATGTCCTTGAAAACAGATGCATCAAGACCATCAACTTAAAGTCAAGAGGCAGCTTCTCTGGCAGGGGAAAACATCATACTTGTCATCACAGCGGAGCTGAGCACATCTTCGTGCGGTCTGAGTGGTCTGGGTACAGGTGGGGCATGTTTGATGCTACAGCCAAGTATGACAATGAATTTCCTGCTCTTAAATACAGGATGAAGGTTATGTACACACCTACAGCCAAAACCATGGGCAAATGGAAGCCAAAACAGGGGCAGCATGTTCTGGACTGGCTCTGAACCACCCTACACTTGGTAGAACAGACACAAACAGACACCAAGTGTAAATCAACAGAAACTGCTACTCACATCCATGGACTTTTATCCAAGCCTGTGCAGGCATTCACTTGGGATGAAAGGCCTTAGAATTCCAATAAAATGGGACTACGTTTGGGACAGGTTTTGTGCTGCGCTCACAATTAATGTGATCATAAGGCTGTGGCAGTGCAGCCCGGGCAGCGAGCACAGGCTTGTCGATCAATAGCAGAACAGGCCCTAAAGCACTTTCCATCCCTCAAAATGGCAGCGATTTGCAAAGCATTGAATGATGGGTTCTGAAAGAATGACTGGCTTAAGTGTTAATAAAATCATAACTATAAAATCTAACTTTTCTGCTGGGACCAAAAAAACATGTGACATATCCAGAGTAGGCTGGAAACTAAATCACAGACGAATCACAAACTCCCACTTCAGAAGGGTCAGGACTTCATCTTAAGCAGGTCTTTTAATCATTTCAGAGCAAGGAATTCAATGCAAGTCCTTCATATTTCAATCTATTGCCTTCATCACTCAAGCATCCATCCTCCCAAGGACTCAGCCTGTTCACCTCCACATAAACCCAGAGCAGAGCATGATCCACTTGTTGCATCACCTCACTCCAAAGAACACTGAGGACAAAATGTTTTCCATTCTATTGTGGATTTAAACTTATCCAGTCGTTTGTTTCTCTACACATTAGTACAGGCCTATCCATTTGCAAGGTAATGGTTTTTTTCTACCATCAATTTTAATTTTGGAAAAGGTATATTTAAAAGAAAAAAAACAGAGTAAAGAAAACTTTCCTAGTTACAATTTTGATCAATGGAATATAAGGATTATAATTTACTAGAGATTAGAAACTATAAAAAAAATGCTGTCAATGTAAAATGAATAAAGACAGTATTTTCACAAGTTTTCCCCAATGGCTTCAAAATAAATCCACTAATACTGTAGGAGACACTTTGGTTTCAGCCTCCTGCTCTACAGATGGATACACTGGGCTAGGCCCTTTGTGTTAAATGGGACTTCATCTTCTTATTACAGAACTCTTGAAAAAACGAAGTTTGATACATAATACCAGCACATTCAATGGTTTGCCTGTAATTTCCTCCCCCTCCCCACCCTCCCTGGAATGTACAAATCATTTCACATACAAATAACCCACACAGTTAAAATGCACATTCATGGAAAATAACACAGGAAGCTACATTTTACCCTATAAAATATTAAATCAATACTGAATTGGTGTGTCATAAAATCTTAAAGGTTCCAATTGTTATTTAAGGGAAAAAAACAAGTATTTCTTATGCATTTTTCTCCTCAAAAACAAATATACCAGCAAACTTCACACAGAGAATTCTGCTCCTTTTTATCTTAAAGGGAACCTATTTCTCAACTGAATTGCTTTCCCTACCTTATTACTTGAAGAGATTACAGTCAGGGCTGTATATTGTAGCTACCCTCTATTTAGAAGCTGGATAATAAACCACATAAATAGCACACTGAATAAAACATTAAGACATAAAAGGAGTTAAACAGAACAAAAGGCTAAAGCTTATTGTGCAGTAACCATGTCTGACCCATTGAAATACAAAAGACTCATAATTCTAGTTAGTAAAATGCAGAGTTGGGATTTAAATCAGCGCAGTGGCTTTGTGCTGGAGCCTCTTGCACAGCCTTACAGGGCCCTCTGGTGGAACTGGGAATGCAGCTTGTGGCTGCCCAACAGCACTGCTAGAACGGATGGTGCTCCAATCCAAAAAGAAGGGAAGAACAAGAAGTCTGGATTTTCCCTGTTACCTTGAAAGCAACAGTATTTCTAATACAAAGCTTCATTTTTCAGCCACACCACTCTCCCTTACATAGATTAAATCCTGGAGCTTGTGTAAGCAAGGGATTTTTCCTCTCCCACCACTGGGGACAGAATCTGTTCCTAAAGTCCTGAAAGTAGAGGGAAAAAAATTCCTTAAAGATGTGGAAAACCTATAACTGATGAGGAACAATCCAACCTGCTATAGGAACACCTGAAATCAAAAGCACAATCTAGACATATTGACAGATCTGAATTCCAGTTGATAGTAACAGTTCTCACTTGGAGTCTAAAAAAAAAGTAGGATTGGAGGGTCCTGCAGAACAAACCCGTGTGAGGTGCTATTCCGTGCATAAAGGAACAACCTTTTGCTGGATGATTCACGAATCACATGTCCCATTGCCACTCAGCCCCTAAAACCAGGTTAACAGGACCAATGAACCCTTTATTCCTCCTTCAGGTGTCCATTTCTTTGTCACCTGATGCCTGATCTACTGATCACAACCCCACATCACAACTCATCAAGCTTTTACCTATCCTGGGCTGCTATCCCTCCCTCATCACCTACCAGAAGGCCATGAAGTGTTTGTGCTTTCCCAGGCTGGCAGAAGGGTCACTCTGTGTTGGAGGGGTCATGTATATTTGTTTGCCACTGCCATTTTTAGACTTCTCCCTTCTAACCTCTCATAACCCCATACATAAAACTGTCTGCAGTGCAACAGGGAAAAAAAGTCCAGGAAACAAAGTTGCTCCTTATTCCTCCCAGTGGCTAAAAGAACAAGCTGTCCCAGTGCACCCATGTAAAGAATTTTTTATCCCTGTGATGCGTCTCATCCTGCAGCTGTGGTAACCAAGAAATTCATTTGGGCTGTCACTGAAATTTTCATTTGAAATCACAAAAAATAATAAAGGGAAATATGAACTAAGACAATTCAGAGAACAATTTGGCTCTGCTTTAAGCTACAGATGTTCATTAAATATATGGATTCCAGGCACATTAATAATAATGGTCCTGCAAAAAATATAGACCTTTCAACAAGCCAAAGGCAGCTGGAAGGACTTCAGGTGAACATCATCACAAAAAACACAACAGTCTCAGAAGAGCCAAGCTGCACTGGTAATTCATAGCTGAATTGCTCAGCTGCCTGTGTTAACTGGTAGTCTGCAAGTCCAGCCCCCACGTGAGGCGACCTGACAAAGTATCTTTTCAATGCTTCTTTATTTGTGGATGCTGACTTTCAGCAGTGAAGTGGAAACAAATCTTTTCTGGTGCTAAATGTATATGTTGCTTCATCCAGGACAGCGTGGAGCACAGAACTGATCATTGTATGAATTGGTATTAGGTACTCCAGGAGCCTGAAATAATGCCTGATCTTACACAGTTACAGTAAGGTCGGTGCTTATGCTTCCACCTGCTATTGCCAGTGGAAAAGAGAAACTCTTCAGAAGGGTGATTCACAGGAACAAAGTTGGATGTACATTCTGAATTGTCTTCTCTACAGAGATGTAGAGGGAGGCTGCTGAAATAATCTGCATAAGCAGCATATTCAATGATCTAATGGTAATGAGAAGGAACATGTCTTCCCTACCTTTTGCCTGGTTAACTCTGCCAGTCAAAGCAATTACAGTGTTCCAATGAAAAATGGGATGCAGCCTCCAAGCTGGGCTCAGCATCCAATCTGCTTCAAAGCAGAGGCAGGATTGAACAGTCTCTTTCTCCCCAAGCAGTTTTTTGGTGGTGGAGAATATTTCACAGAACAAAATAAAGAACCAAGTCTGTCTCACACTTCATTATGGTGAAAAAGCCTCCTTTGTCAAAGGGGTTGCTCAATAGTGTTCTCTCCCATTTCTAAGAAACAAGATGATTATTGGGTCCTTAAGGTCTAGTCTCTGTTGCTGCTTCAATATTGCAGAGACAGCTGTCGAATGTCATTCTTTCAGGCACCATCTAACATGACCAAAATCAATAATTTTCTTTTCCCACATTAGGCTCCTTAAAAATGGCAGTACTTATTTTGAAAAGAAAGTCAATTCCCACTTATTACCTTAAATACTACTGTCTGCTCTCAGTTAATAAAGTTTCTTAGCTGTAGCAAGTACACATTTTTTTCCAACATGCTGATGATGTCAAGTACATCACTTGAAACATACAGATTGTCTGGACCACATACAACATGTTCTTAAGAACTAGCTCCTCAAAGTATCCCAGAGTCTGCACCTCACATGCAGCATCCCACCTCATCACGGATGTGTCGGGTTACAGCTGCTGGTCCTGAGGGACACCAGACAAAACCTCTGCCAGACACAAACTGAATTCATCCCTCTTATGTCCTTTAGGACATTTTACTTTGTGTTAATGCTGTCTATTGACTGCAAAATTATCTTGATTGCCATCCAAGAACATGCTAATTTGTATCAAATAAATGAGGCTAATTATTTGCTTTCCACAAAACAGGCTGCGCTAAAAGCTCTGAATTATTTGCTTTCTTGATGAGCAAGGCAGCATCTTGCTCACACAATAGATTCCATCACAGATTTGATCATATATTAGAAGGTCAATTTAAGTGTTGTGCCAAAGATAAGATGAGGCTGGGAAACACTGGTCCCTTGAGGAGAGCCCAACCAACCCTCGAAATGCTCTGTGGTGCCACGTGTCAGATACAAGATGCTGGTAAATCAAAAATGGGATGACTGTTTTATCTACCACATAGAATCAAAGTGTGGGATGGGGACCACATCTGGGGAAGAGCAAGACATTATAGTCTAAAAAGGTTCATGAAGGATTCAGCTTCAAGGGTGTCCATTTGAAAAACAGCTCCACAATTGGACCAAACTATTCATGAAGAGCAGAACCCTTCTTTAGCCTTCCAGAGAAATCGCAGTGCACAAATCTGCTTAAAGGTGGAGCAGCTTGACTGTGTTTTATGATACCCCTTTGAGACAGCAGAAGGAATTCCTGGTGTCAATGATAAGTATGCTATCAAGCCTTCTGAAGTGTCACAGTAAAGATATTGTCGCAATTTACATAATGAGTGTTCATCCTATGAGTCCACAACACAAGATCACTACTGCCTTCTTAGAGGTATTTCCCTTCGGTACACATGCAAATTGCATCTTGAAAAGACAAAAGTTACATTTCCCCTGACAAGACTCTTCCCTGAATGCCAAAAAACTCTGCTCTTCAGGTTTTTCTGTGCAGTCAGCTCTGAAATGCTCTGCTATTAACTTGTCACAGGCCCCCTTCCTCACTGGAGTGATTCAGCCAGTCTCAGCAACAGCCCCCTGCAAAGCAGGGATACAGATCATCCCCCAACAACACATTCACTGGAATCACTTCGGGCTTCTGATACAACGTGACAGTTTCTCTCCATAACCTGTGACTACTTTCTATGGCAAACACATATGAGGGGTGCAGAGCACCTGGGGATTGGGTAAGGCAACAAGGTGGGGTTTTAAGGTCTCAGGGACACACACTGCTGATGTTCTATGAGCACAGAGACAGACACAGCAGCTCTGTGCAGGCCTGTCAGTCCTGCTTGCCAGGACTGAGAACATTTTGGCCAGCACATGAGGAGCCTTCAGCTCTCTACTAGACAGCCACTGGAAGCAGCCAGGAAAGAGATCAATAGTTTGCCTCATCTGAAGGATGGAGCCTCTGACAAATGCATCCCCACTTCCTAGGGCTGAGCTGGAGTGGATGCCAACATTAAACCTAGACCCACAAGAGTCTGGCTCAGAGTAGAGAACATCACACACGGGTTTAAGGACTTACACCTAATTTACGAATGAAACTACATCACGAACTGCAACACCTGCAGAAATCTCCAAGCCAGCATGAAGCTATGGTGAGAATCATGGTGTTGCTCCAAAGATCCAGTCTGGCACCCAACCCAGCTTCTTCTGAACTATTTCTGTCATTCGTAATGTGGTAACACACTGCGCCCAGTAGATAATTCCTTACAACAACAGTACATCCCATTAAATACAAGGTCTTTGTGTGCCTCACTGTGCAGGTTAGGAAAAGGGGAGCATCATGAGCTGATCTAAAGCACAGTCCAGAATTTGTGTTACTCAGTGAAAGGACTGGCTGACATCAGTCTGAAGGCTTTGATCTATTGCCCACCAAAGCCAATGATACTGCTGTAAAGTCAGTTGGTAACGACAGGATTAAGAGGGAGAAGATAAAGATACATTTCAAAATGTCTTTGGATAAGGATAAAGCAAAATGGCACAACCAAATCCCGAAGTCCCAGCAGTCATGGCGTCACTCATAAAACCCCTTAACTACAGCTTAACTACACAAAATTACCAGAGAAAATCCATTAAAATTTGCAGTAATGTTTTTTCTTGTTCGCATTGTATTTTTAACCCATTGCACTGATTTTAGCATGTTGTCAACAGCCTCATCAATTATCCATTTTTAAAAAGTGGGATCTAAGGTGCTGCAAGTGGTATTAATTGGTCTCAGTAGCACATAACGAGTTTAAAAGCTCCTACCTGTGTGCCCCCGGGGATGGTGGCTGGAGGCGGACAACAATTTACAGCAGACCATTAACACATAGACCAGAAAGAGCCAGTCAGAGAGAAGCATTGATTTGGCACAGAATCTCATCCTGGAGGCAGAAAATGAAGCAGTTGAGTGAAAGAGCAACGTGAGCAGGGAATAACATAAAAATAACGTGAGGAAGGAAAAGGCAAGGTGATGCTGAAGAGCTACCAATATGGCTTATTACAAGGCAACACTGGAAAAGTCACATTCATGGTTTAGTTACGATCAAGCCATTGTTAAGAATGCTTCATAATTAGAGCAAAACAGTGTTTAACACACATCACATTGCCTACAAACATATTTATAATAACACATTATGATTGCAATACATTTCTATGAGTCTGAGATAAGAGATGGGTTGTTTTGGCCTTTAAGATCCAACCACACTCAAATTTAAACAGTCATATTTATAGACTACATTACTGTTTTTAGACTGCACCTGCTCCAACCATAGGAAAAAAAATGTCATTTTTACTTAACACTTCTCAGACATATTTGCTAAAAGTAGGAACTCCCATGTAGCCATGAGCAGGAATTGGCTGGGCCTACCAAGCACACACCATCTGTAAGTTTTCCTGGAGATCATTAAGTTTGTTGAGGGCTAAACACTCCTGAAGTCAGGAGTCAAAGTATGTAAGGACTCACTTCCTGCCAGGGTACTCAGAATTCTTTAGAACAAGTGTTTTGTAAATGTAATGTACAAGTTTGTTAGTGTTAGAACTAAGACCTCAAATCCTCAGTAAATTTTCTGCAAATATCTACAATTAAATCTTTCAGTAGCTCATGTTACGCCATTCATCACATAGAAAGGGAATCTAATCATCATCTTAAACTCAGTTATGATGATTTATTACTTGTGTGATACATAAATGGGTGTTATGCAGTTGAACCCTCATAAACCATGTTCTACAATTTCAGCAAATTCTGTAAGCAGGAATACATCAGATTAATTAAAGGCAATTTATAGATTAGCATAAATTGAACTAAATCCTGCTTTCATAGCAGTGATGTTAGTCTGCTGTTAATCAGCACACTGGGATTTGGACAAGCCTATCATGAACATGCACCAAAACCTCCCTTGGGATCTTCTTTCCCCTATGAATGCCAGTTCTGATTCCTCCATGTATGCTCTAAATAATTTATTTGTATATCTTTAAAATATCCAAGACTACTTAGTAGAACGAATATTCAAGTGCTGAATAGATTGATAGTTTAAAAAAAAAGAAAAAACACACCACTCCAAACAACTCATGTCTCAGTCAACTCTACTGCCACAGCCAGGTGAAGTACTTGGATGTTGTTCAAGTTTGATAAACATCTTCAAACTAAACCAAAACAGAGGCCATGCTTTCTCATTTAAAAATTCTTGCAAAATTTACCCTTTCACACTGGGTAAAATAATACTGTTCTCTCGTTGTGTGTCTTAATAAAGCCCAAACAAATCACAAATGTACTTATTAATATCAAAAGTCTACTGCATATAAATATATTACATATTATTACATATATATATGTTACATATATAATGGTATTTTATACTTGAGAAATATATTAGTGTAAACCCCAGCACCTTCAGCTGTCTGTGTAAGGCTTTACTCCAGCTTACACACTTTGTTTAAAAGCTGCACAAAACTAAAAAATAGCTCACCATGTCTGCAGATTTCAGAAGACAAAAATTACACATAGAAAAATTCACATTTTAAGGACAGAATTGGCAGAATGGTACCTTTCCAGGCTTTAAGAAGGGGCTCTGTTTCAATCCAAATACATCACCACCTTGAAAACAAATGAACCAGTACAGGAAGGAACAGTCTGAAGGGGTTTTGCAGTTATATATTGAATTCTTCTGCAAACATAAACCAATCTCAGAAGATAAAGACGTCACTGGTCCTTTCCTACCCTATGAGTGCCCTCTTATGGAGCACTCCCAGGCTAATTCAGAGCAGCTGAACCTGATTCACCTCTTGCATCCAGCTGAACCACATAATGCCACTGCAGCTAATGGGATTGAGTCACTGTGAAACCAGCATAAATGTTATTATTGCTGTTGATCCAGCATTAGCCTAAGAAAACTGCCTAGTAGGTTCTGAAATCAATGTACCATTACTTTCCCAGGTAACTGAACCTCATTTTCTTTAGGAGGGCAATGATTTTAATCTCAGTTTTCTTGCTCTTTCAATGACAAACATACAGCTTACAGCTCATGCACCAGTTGTCATTATATGGGATGTCATCCTCTGCTCATCTTGAAATCCCATCTCTCTGCTGCTCTAAATATAAACTCTGGAATTTGATCCAAGTATCAACGGAGATCTCAGCTCTGGTGTCACTCTGTAGTATCACAATGAGGTGATATCCTTCAGGTTTCCCAAGGTGTGACTGAAAGCAGGGTTTAACCCTTGGAATTAAATACCGCGGACCAGGCATTCTGAACATGCCATTTCGGGTAGGACTTGATGGAAGGGAAAGGTATTCAGTTTCAAATGATGCACTGGATGTTCAACAGCTGCTTTTTCAGCAATGGAGTGACCCCAGGTGTTCCCAGTGCAGCAGCAAAACTGGTCTCAGTGGAAATAGTTGTGTGCTGAAATAACTTCAGAATCTTCCCCAGATTATGAAGCACATGGAATGTGAAACCCGGGTTCATCAGGGTAACAGAGTAACCGTTCTCCTTTGTAAGAATATTCAAGTCCAGGAATAAGTGTATCACTGCAAACAACCCCTTAATTACGGTATATCCAAACTGAAAGGCCTCTAAAAGACTCCAATGCCATTCAAATGATACTTTTGCAGACCTTAGTCTGCCTTGCAGGTAGAGAGGACTCGAGTTTTCAGCCTGCTAATGTAAAGAAATACCAGAGGATCTTTGAAAAGGCAGGGGGGAAATGAAATTTGGCAGACAGATGCAGCAAAGGGTGCTGAGCCCTTCAGCATCCGCGGGCTGCTGCTTTCAGAAATGTCAAGCCTTCGTTCTCTATTGGATTCAAGTGGATATTGTTGCTCACCAGAACAGTGAATCTTCAGTGTCATTTGAAAGATAAAAAGTCCTCTTACCTTGGGGACTTTGCAAGAATTTTGTTCCAGTCAAACACAATTATTTCAGTGTGTTTTTCATAGTTATTCCAGATTCCCATTTGCGGCAGCAAATAAGACTTTCTGCATCTCAGAATTTTTCCTTTGCTTTGGGGACCTAGAAAGAAAGCCACATTACAGTGCAATTAACGTCTGGCATGGTGCTGTAAAATACATCTTCTTTACCAAAATCATTGTTTCACAGTGCCATCTACAGTGCAATGCAGGGCGAAAGGCAGCAGTCTTATTGCTCTGCTCTTTCCAAGAACACACAGAAACCGTGGTATGGCAGCTCAGAAACATCAGTATAGTAACTAAAGGCAGGGTTTGCTGCACCAGAAATTACAAACAGCGTGTGCATCTCACTGGGGTTTTATAACCACGTACCCTCTCACCACCCAACTGCTGTGAGAGCTGTGAGGTCTAAGACTCCACCACAGTTCAAACACATTTCCACATGATTACACAACGCCTCCAACAGTTTGAACCAGAGATTATTAAGGAGAAGGGGGGAAAGTCTTTTATTGTCTTCATAAAGATTTGGCCAAGGCCCTGGAGTCTGGCTGCCTCAGGAGCAGAGGTTCTGTGTGATCAGGACATGACTGCACCCTCACCTTGCTTCCAGCATCACCCCTCACACCCAGCCCACCTATAGCCAGAATTTACACTTTGAATTCGCTGCATTAAGACACTTTTGCAGCAGTACTGACACACATTCCACAGAATAACACGCTCAAACAATCTCTTTTATAGACATTCCAGTCTCTTTGGTTTTGTTGTTTGTATTTGTTCTCTCACTTCTATCCCTGGGCACAACTTGACCTTCTGTTATTGAAAATCCAACACAGAACAATTTGTGAGTGTAATAATAATGTGGTCTTCACCTACGGAGTGATGACAATAAGCTTTTCTTATCTTCTTCACCTCTCTTTTCATTTCATTCTTTCCCTGACCAATTAGAAATGTGCTTTTAAGAAACACGGAATTACACCACAACATTGGAGGGCAAATCATCTCTGGGGTCATGAAAGCAGACAGGCAGACACTTCTCAGAAGCTCATGGCAGAAAAAAGCCACTGGCTCAACACACTCATAGAATCACAGAATGGTTTGTGGTAGAAGAGACCTTAAAGATCATCTCATTGCAATCCTGCCATGGGCAAGGACACCTTCCACTAGACCAGGTTGCTCCAAGACCTGTGCAGCCTGACCTTAACAACTCCTTTCTGTTCAGAATGCCATGAGAAAATAGAGTAACTGCTGGAATTTAAGAGGTGCCAGGCCAATAATCTATAATTAATCACATTTTACTCTCTCTTCGCTTTCCAGTGCGGAGTTTCAGAGTGAGCCAAAATCACAACACAGCAGTGGAAATTGAAACAAAACGCAGGCAAAGAGGTGTCTTAAGACAAAGCACTACCCCCCTGTGCTAATACTTTCTTCCACAAATACACATAAAATAAAATTTTTAAAAATTGTGAAAAAGAAAGAGTTTGCCTCAAAAAAACCTATTAAGAAGAAACAAACAGGCTTTTCAATACAGCATTGACTGACTGAAATGGTTATGTGGTCCATTTTTACCCATTTCATAATAGGACAGGTAGATAAATATATTCTTACAGTGCTCTTGTAGAAATCAATACTGCAATACACTAACCTGGGTTTTAGTGCTTATCTGTTCCATAATTTTTATTAGAGAGGAAAATAAAACCCTGGGTAGATGCACCTAACATTGGTGTAACCTGTTCTGTAAACACTTGTTAAACACTGGAAAAAGACAAGGAGGTATTGATTATTCCAACTCATTCTAATTAAATGGATGCTGCAGAAGTGACAGATGATACAGCCACCAGCATATCTTGGGGCTTTCTAATGCCTTTCAGGCAGAGATATTTCTTTTAAAAATAGGGTAGTTCGAGGGGAGATTAAGGCAAACTCCTGAAACCAACTTCAGCTGGTTTGCGTAATAAAGGAGACAGAGCAGAACAGAATCAGGAGGCTCACCTGGTTAAAAATGGTGAAAGGAACTCCAGGTTTTTCATGGCAAAACCATGTTTTGTGTGTATTTTGTGAACAGCAGGTTTACTGCTGGTCACTGTCTCACTCAGACACTGCATTAGTTTGGAAAGCAGAGCTGCTTTTTCATTTTTGTAAAATGAGCTCTAGAAAAGGGGCAACTGAGCCCCACCTCCATCTCCAGCAAAGATACAGAAAAGAAGGAAGTGGGAATGGGAGAGGGGAAGGGCTCCACTCAATATTTACACATGGGCTGGCCACAAAGAGCTCCTGCTTCGCACAAGTTACCCCAGAGGCTGCACAATTCTCCTGTGTCAGTATTTAGGGCATCCATGTGCCCAAATGAAAATTGTGGAGTTCTGAGATCTGAAGGGAACTGCAATGGTCAGATCTGATGGGCCTCAGTCTCAGCAAAATCTGTTCCCTGTGCCTCTGCACTCCAGTAAAATCTGTATAAACTGCATTTGCCTGCACTGGAGAAGTGTTTCAAGAAGAGAAACAATAAAGGTTTAAAGTTATTTGGAAACTATGTGGGCACTGTATAATTCCTTTGACAGATGGAACAAGATAGCATTTTAAATGAGGTGTGTTTCCTACCAATATTTACATGGTGTAAAATGCTTCTTAGGGCTACTTTCTGTAAAGAATGAATTACTAAACCATTTTATGCAATCTTTTATAATAAGCTATTAAATAATTTAGAAAACCTCCTTCCATTAAATATTTAAAAGGCCTTAATTTCTCCATTCTCAGTAATTCCTCACTTATGATACAGTAGTGCCTCTCTCCAAAGGTTTCTCTTCTCTATAATAAAATGGGTAAGAAGGATATCAGGTTGGGGGCCACGTACTGTATAGGGGGATTTTCCTGCCTGACTTTAACCCCACTTTCAGCCTGGTTAAAATCTTATCTCCTAATGAATAAGGGACCAAGAAAAAACACAGCAACTTCTGCTATTTCTTAGAAGAGCAGGGGGGAAAAAAATCTAGTCACTGCATGCATCTGAAAAGGGCTGCTATTTGGGTTTGACGGGAAGTAGAGACAAAAAAAATCAAGAAAAGAGCTAAAGCAAACATCTGTACACAGGCTGACTTACAGAGAACTTCATTTTTTGGGCTAAACAGCTATAAACAGGGCAGGTGCTCAGCAATGGTACTTGAAGGAGGCTTACTAAAAGAGGAGAGCAGCTTTTTACTCAGCCAGCTAGTAATAGCACAAGGGGAAAAGGTTTTTAACTAAAAGAGGAGAGATGTAGGTTAGATAATAGGATGAAACTCTTTGCTTTGGGGTGGTGAGGCCCTGGCACAGTTTGCCCAGAGAAGCTGTGGCTGCCCCATCCCTGGAAGGCCAGACTGGACAGGACTTGGGGCAACCTGTTCAAGTGGAACCTGCCCAGGGCAGGGGATTCGGAAATAAATGATCTTTAAGGTCCTTTCCACCCCAAAGCATTCTGTAATTTTTTTGACAATACTCCCTCTCAGGCCACAGCAGTTTTGGGGCCATGAGCAGGTGAATCATTCTGTTGGGATGCAGAATTACTCTCTTTGGATGTAGGATCGCTCTGACGGGGTCCAGGATGGCTGTGCAGGCTTCAGAATGGCTGTACCATGATGCTGGATAGTTATCCCAGTCCCATCCAAGGGATCCCACAGTGCCGGGGTTATCCCATTATCCCGGTTCCATCCAGAGGATCCCACAGTGCTGAGGTTACCCTGTTATCCCAGTCCAATCCAAGGGATTCTGGAGCCACGGTTATCTCGTTGTCCTGGTCCCAGGCTATCCCAGTACCTGATTGTCCTGTTATCCCAGTGCCAGGCTGTCCCATTATCCCAGGCTACCCCGTTATATCGTTATCCCAGGCTATCCCGTTATCCCAAGCTATCCCGTTATCCCAAGCTATCCCGTTATCCCAGGCTATCCCGTTATCCCAGGCTATCCCCTTATACCGTTATCCCAGGCTATCCCGTTATCCCGGGCTATCCCGTTATCCCAGGCTATCCCGGGCTATCCCGGGCTATCCCGTTATCCCGGGCTATCCCGTTATCCCAGGCTATCCCGGGCTATCCCGGGCTATCCCGTTATCCCAGGCTATCCCGTTATCCCAGGCTATCCCAGGCTATCCCGTTATCCCAGGCTATCCCGGGCTATCCCGTTATCCCAGGCTATCCCGTTATCCCAGGCTATCCCGTTATCCCGGGCTATCCCGTTATCCCAGGCTATCCCGGGCTATCCCGTTATCCCAGGCTATCCCGGGCTATCCCTGACTCGCGCCACCGGCGGGGTGCTGCTGCCCTCTGGCGGCCGCCCGCCGCCTCAGCGGCTGCTCCAGAGCCCCGCGCCCGGTCCTGCCGTGAATAATTTACACCGGAGCTATTAAACACTTCCAGCCCCTGTCGGTACTCCGGAATCTCATTAAATCTCATCCGCGCAGCTGCTCCGCCGAACCCCGCTCGTTGTTCCCCGCCGCAGCCCCCAGGGATGCTCCAGGAGTCTCTCGGCAGCTCCCCCGCGCCAGCACGAGCTGCCCGTGACAATTAGGGCTCGTCATTAATCACATTAACACATCGCTGTTGTTCTCCCAGTCAGCGCATCCCACAGGGACATGTCAGGTATTTAAAAGCCTCGGTTCTGACACCGAGGAAAGGTTACACGAGGCAGGAAGGCACTGGGTGCAAACTGAGGAAGGACACAAAGTTACCTGTGCAGCAGAATCAGAGGATCAGAGAATGGTTTGGGTTGGAAGGGACATTATAGACCATCTCGTTCCATCCCATGCCATGGGCAGGGACACCTTCCACTGTCCCAGGTTGCTCCAAGCCCTGTCCAACCTGGCCTTGGACCCTTCCAGGGATGGGGCAGCCACGGCTGGGAACCTGTGCCAGGGCCTCACCACCTCCCAGTAAAGAATTTTTTCCTAATATCTAATCTAAACCTACTCTCTTTTCATTTTAATCCATTTCCCCTTGCCTGGTCACTGCATGCCTTGTAAGAAGTCCCTCTCCATCTTTCTCGTAAGCTCCCTTCAAGTACTGGAATGTAGCACAAGACTGATCTCACAGTGCTGGAAATTTAAACTTTTATTGGCCACAGTCCCTCTATGCTTTTATTCCCAGAGTCAACATCTATTTTTCTGCTGCCTTACAGGTACCTCTGAGGGAGGGAGGTCCAGTCACACGAAGACTCATACAGCAAAGTAAAGTGAAAATGTTCTTTAGACGGCACAAAAAATCAGCTAAACAAGGTGGCAGCAAATTATGAGTGTGCTTCCTCACTTTTGAGAAAGCCAGGAATGTATCCTAAAGCCCGCCAGAGGACTGCAGCAGTGCCCAACACCTCTCAGACCCCAGCACATTCCCATCACACTTCACGTGCAGTTTTGAACGGCTTTTTTTGTGTCATCACATTCTTCTTACAGTGTCAATCTCTGCTGATCTCAGCTCAGTCTGTCATCACCAGCCAGCCCTTTCCACAGGAATATTTCAAAATCTCACCTAACAGGAACTGGGGAGATGGGGAGGGAAAGAAAACCATACCAGTGAGAGCTAAAGGGAATAAAACCCACAGCGTCCCAAGAAGGGAGAACTGAATTGTTATTACACCCACATAGCGTGAGGCATCGACCACAGCAGCCAGACCATCCACACGTCCAGACACCCTGTGTGCCACGTAGTTGGAAGGAACTGACTCTGTGTTCAGCAGCATTTGGAGTTCTCCAGGGTGTATCTTTCCTCACCACCTCCTTTAGGGACGAGAATAAACCTTCTGTCCCTGTGGGGGTATTGAGATAATGTCCTGGCAGGACTGAAAAATATACCTAAGCCACCCTAATTCTCTGCTCCAGACACCACAACCTTCCTTAGCTCATAGTGCCAGAATCACAGTAACCACTTGGGCACATGATCTGTTGGCAAGGTTTTTCAGTTGGGCTCATTTTAAGTGAGTTTTTGGCCTCCAGATTTGATCCAGTGGAGCTCAGGTCACACAGAAGCATCAACAGCAGTGCACAGAATCAGAAAACAAACTCAAGCCAGGCCCTGAAGCTGAGATCTAAAGGACTTCCACAAGACCTCAGGTCCATACAGTACAAGAAGTTTGAAATGGGGCTAGTTTGGATCCTTTCTAGGCAAGAGAAAAGTGCCCAATAGAGGCAGAATAGACCCTTTTCTCCATACAACATTATTTATTATTCATCACCACCCACAAAGAACCATTCTGCCGAAGTAAAGCACTGAAGAGGGAGGTATGACCATCAAGATTTCATCTTTGAGGCTACAAAGACTTGCCAGTGTGGACAGCCAACACAGGAGATCTCATTACAGCTCAGCATTTCAACTCCTTTGAACTACCTTTATCAGAAAGAATTTTATCTTGTGACTACCCAGGTTCTTTCAGTCCCCTCACTGTAGCTGAAAATCTTCTCCTCCCCCAAGTGCAAGGCCTGCTTAAGAGATGGGCAGGTTTCAGGCACTGTGTTCAAGGGGAAACATGAGTTGCTTGAACCCTGTTCAAAGAGGAAGCAGAGCAGAGACAATGCCTCGCTCCACTCCCATCCGACCTCCCAGAGGCAGAGCAGTACTCATACAAAGCAGGTAGCACACCAAAAAAACAGGGAGAGAATTGTCTTTGATGGAAATCTCTGCAGCAGGAGGTTTCAGACACAGCGAACACACACTTTCCCCTGCTGTAAACTTTGCCTGCCAGGTAACAAAACACTGAAGTTACTGCACAGAATGTCCTGAGCCATAAAACGCTTGGTTTTATACCCTGAATGGACGGAGGAATTTAATTTCTCCCATGGAAGGAAGGAAAAGATAGCTGACCTGCTGCAGAACAGGTCACTCACCTTTCTTCCCACTCACCAGGGACCCAGGTGAGCTGCAGGTTATTTTACAGAGATCACTCAGAGAAGGGAGGAATTAATGGAAGGGAGGGAGGGAGGAGGAAAACTCATATCCATTTGTGCCTCTGGGCAATGCACCAGGAGGTCCCAGGCCTGTTCTGGGTGCCTGGTGGTGGGTCCACAGTTCACATGCAAGAAGCAGTTCTGCTTCAAGAAACAGAAGGGTGGTCATTCAGACTAAGAACAAGAGGGAATCCCAGGGAAATAACATGAAAATTAAGGGAGTCGACAAGTGCAAGCAGTAAAAAGAAAGATTGAAGTGGCTGTGTTCAGTCAAGAATAGAGTTTGTTGTTTCCATTCCGTCTCCTTGAAGAAGTTTATTTTAAAGAAGGCCATGATTTAGAGAGGCTCTCTTTAGCTACAGCAAGTAGGTTAAACGTAAATTCAGTGTTCTGCAAAGATTGACTGATGTGTGCATGAGGAGAAACTTAGTGTCTAAGGGTGGAAGATCAGTGGTTCAAGCTACTCAAAATCTCATGGAGCCAGTTTTCTTTAAACTGGATGAACACCTGTGGGATGGTCAAGGTTTCCTTCTGCATTCACAGGGTGGGATGTCACGTTGGCTCAGGGTATGTAACAGGACTACATCTCCTCTATGCCTTGAAGCAAAAAGCCCACTGGAATGTAAATGTGAGGTATATACTCATTGTTCAGTCTCATCTTCCGTAGCCTGAAAGCAGACAGTCATCAAACCAGAGGCTGGTGCAGGAAAATTGTGGCAGAACGGAACTGAAAACACTACCTCCCTTACATGTTGGGTTTTTTCATGCAGGGTCAGTGTGCTGTATTTAGATCTCTTTCTGGTGGTTCCCCTGGTCCTTATACAATCAAATTTGGTTGTTTCTAGTTCTACTGCATTAGAATATTATATTTTGTTATTCCCCAAAACACCTCGTTCACAGCAAATAGTTACAGCAAGTCCACTCATGTCTCCCTAAGCAATAGTGTCTGTCCATCTCTCTGTTACCAACATAATGCTACCAGTTTCAATTTTGTTCCAATTCCTGAAACACGGAGGAAAGCACAGAATAGCCAGTTTTCTTTTAGAACACAAATATTCTTTATGAGCAGTGGATGCACATCAGCTGATGAAGAATCCCAACTGTCTGGGTATCTGGGATAATTATTCCACTTGGGGCTCATTATCTAATTATTAAAAGATTCTAAGGAAAAGCATTTCATAAATACAGCATTAAATTTCCAGAAGTCTAATTACTGGTTGAACACACATTTTTTAGCACCTGTGTTATCCACTGCATAAACCAATAGCAAAGTACCTTGTGTTGTGCTGGCAGCATGTAGGACAACTACTGGCAAATTGAAATGTAACATTTTTTTATATTTAAATTTATATTATATTTTATATTTATATAACATTTTTTATACCCATTTTGGTACCAAGATAACACAGTTAGCTTGGAATTGGTTTAATAAAAACCCAACGTTTTGATCTGGTTTTTTCACCTGATTTCGATGCTCTTCCAGCTCAATCCTTCCTGCCTCATCCCCTCTCCCTTCTCAGCCCTCTCTGTTTCTTCCCTCCGTAGCATCTTTTTATTTTCCTTTTCACAAAGCTCAGAGAAGGCTTTCAGTTCCCGATCTGCCTAGAATGGAATTTTGGTTTTCTATTGCCCCTTTATTCATACAAAATCCTCCTCATGGTCATGTACACTTTGAAATGCTTTGAAATGCTCAGGGCTGGAAATGTAGCATGAGATTCCCCCCACTTTCCCTGCCTCTCTTGAAGGCAATTATGATTGCCTTAAAGATGTGAGATCTGTTGAAAGTAACAAATTGTTCATTGTTTATTTTCAGGGTAGACAACCATCAGCTTTTAATCAGCTTCTCATCACCTCTAGAAAGCTATTAACTCTCTCAAAAATAATTAGAAAGCCGAAAAGAAAAATCTTCTCCAATTATATTCATCCAGGAACCTGAGATTTTATGGAAAAAAAAAAAAATCTCAAGATTCACAGACTATGACAAGTTAACTTAGTGATGTTTAATTCAATCTTTAGTAATGAGGTATTGTTTGCCAAAGATTGGATTGTGCTTCCTGAGTTTGTATGATGTTATGGACATTGACACCTGAATTAGAACCAGTATTTTCAGCCACCTTGGATGGATACTCAAGTATTTCTGTTGAATGTTTTTGATTTTTTTTTATTTCAGGAGTCTTCCATTTCTCTGATTTCTGACTGTTCACAGAACCTTGGTTTTCAGATCCCCACAATACATATTTTTTCCATTTTTGAGTAAATGTTCTCTGAATTCTGTCCTGGGGGAAGCAGTGCTTAGACTTAACTACAATAAAGAGAGCAACCTCTTAATTTCAATTGTATTAGAATTAACAACAGCCTGAAATGTCTTAGATACACTAACTTCAGTGATTTCAGATGGGCAACTGAGCAGAGACTCTCCATCCCACATACAACTTTCTAGATGTTTCCCCCACCAATAATGCCAGGAAAATATACCCTGAACATGCCTTATTTACTCCTCCACCTATACCTTCACTGGGATGCTGGTTGTAACTCAAATGTAATTCAAACGAGATTAGTCATGAGCACTTTGTTAGGTCCTGAGGCAGCTGCTGCTCTCCTGTGGTGCTGCCTGCCCAACAGGTATTTTCCTTTCAGGTGGTGACCAGGCCATGACCTGTGTGTGTTCCTAAGGTGCAGCTACACAGTGAGCAGCCTTTGATAAGAAACTAGGGGAGAGACACATTTTGTCTTCATCACATTGCAGGGAAACTGTCCTCCAAGCCAAGAAGAGATGCTCATCTTGATGCCAGGTACTAGTCAAAGACACGTTCTGAGATCACAGGAACAGAAACACAATGGACTGAAAAAACCCCGTCACACTGGGCTATGGACTCCAAGGGACGACTCACTAAAGGGCGTGTGAGGGCTGAGCTGATTAAATTCTCCCCCACCAAGACCCCAGTGGCTGTATCTTTTGATTTTATTTTCCCAATTGCCCATTGGAGATGAATTTTCATTCAGTTTAAAAAAGGATTCTTCTTATATATCGATCAGTGTTAGACCCATTTGACCCAGTTGCGTCTCTTTAAAGATTGATGAACTGGAACACAGAAGTGAAACCCTCTTGCTTTAACTGCTCCCACCTGGGTTTCATGCACTCTGAGATACATTTTTTAAGTAAACTATGGAGTGGCTGCATCACTGATTCAAGTTCTAGGGTTATTGCACACAGGGTTTCCATAGCCTGGCAATAGGCAAGACAGAAACACAGGCTGGAAGAAAACCGTCAGCAAAGACAGTCACAGATTTAGATTAGATTAGATTAAGACAGTTTAGATTAAAAATTGCAATCATTAAAAATGTGCTACATCTCAGGGACCAGAAGAGGAATTTAAGTCTTCTGTTTTAATATTGGTTCCTAATTAAATGCAAAATGGCAACCCTAATTAAAATAATTTTATATATATATATAAAAAATAATATAATACTTCATTTTTTGATCATGAATGGAGTCCTATCCTGCCATAAAATTCATAGACAATGGTCAAAATTCACTTCTCTGCTCACACAAACTCTTTGGCGAGTCAAACACAGAGGACATTTTCAACAGTGCAACTACCCTTATTTTGCTCTCCTGGTCTTTTTTCTAAGCTGATGACTTTGGGCAAATAAAATAAATACTTGAGTATTTATTTCTTCAGCCTCATTCAGATTGTCTCATTTTCAGGAGGTGCTTGAGGAGGAGTATGAAGTGTCTTAGAGCAGCTGTATGTCAGAAAGACAGCAGAACCCACTTGAAATACTGACACTGCTGCATAAGACAGAATAAATGGTCAATGGAGGGTGCGGTTTATAACTTTAAATTATTTTTGCTCTCCAGTCAAAGACAGCTGGTTTCTTAAACCATGATTTTGTCTTTTTTAATTTGACTACTCAATTGTACCAGAATTCTTAATTATTTCTCCGCTTGCAGTAGCACCATCCAATTTATTACCTGAGAACAGTGGTACAGCATAAATAATCTATCGCCTATTTAACCTGAAGGTCTCAGCATCTGCTCTTCAAGAATATGAAAAATTTCTAATTTAATAACAGAATATTCCTGTGACAGTGTCCCTAACTGGAAAGTATTTCTTTCTGAAGCTTCCTGTTATCCACCCAGGAGAAGTTAGCAGAGCTCTCTGAACACAGCACTCAAGCCTGGTTTAAATTCCATTGTAACAGCCTGGACACTGTAAGTTATCTGGGTAAATTTCAGCTGAATTTACATAAGGAACATGATTTTTTTTTGGTTTTTAAAGCATCTATAAGAAAGATTTTTCTAACACCATGTAATAAAAATACAGACAGACTAGATTTGACAGGTTTGCAATTAATTTTCCTTAGCTCTTATTTGCATCTTTAATTCTAACAGACTTCTTCTGGATAAGAAACACCAACTCATCCATTACTCCTAACAGAGCAAAATCCCTAATGCAGCAGCATTTGCTACTCATTTCAGTGACAGAAGTAATGTATTTAATCAAAAGTTAAAGCAAAACAAAGTGGAAAAAAAACCAATATAAAACAAAGTAAAGCATGAATCTTGGAGGGTATCAGTGTGCCCTCAACAATTTACAACAATTCACAAGGCATTGATGGGTAGAGGAGAAAGAGTAAAATCTGCCTGCCCAAATCACACACTGTGCTGCCAAACCATTCTGGAGACATCCTAACAGCCTGCTCAGCTCATGTCCCATCTGCCAAGAATGCCTTACCCAGAGATGTTATAAAGTCTCTCCCAGTCCCTTCCCATTACAGGTATGGCCTACCTCCAACGTGCCCCTTTTCTTGTCACCCAGCGGAGTCACTTCAGACAGGACAGCCACGAGTCCAGTGACGAGAAGGAAAAATCTGAAAATCTTTGTGAACCAGCTTTAAATTACCATAGAAAGCGAATGGAGATGTCTGGAAAAAACAGGAATAAATAAACCTTCAAACCAGCCATTGGACAATGCAGTTGCAGCAGAAGGGCAGTGACCCAAGGACCTGAAGCAGAAGCTCAGCCGTGCTTGTCAAATCATGTATTTGTAGCTGCACTGGGAGATTTGAGATTCAAGCTTGAAAACCAGCACGACTTGGGAGTCGCTTAGAATTTAAGCATGAGAATTGCGGAAGCCTTATTCAAGTCACAGCACTATACACGTAATTATTCCCACTGGAAAATCCACCGGTGGGACTGGTGTGGGTGCCTCCTCCACTAATGTGAGACAAGAAAAAAAAAACCATGAGACTCAGAGGAGCCCTTCCAGCACAAGGCTGTTTATCTCCTTCTTTAATAAGCTAAACCACCACGTCTTAATAGAGCAGCTCCTCCTAACAGCTCCTCCTCTACACTGTGTACCCTGATGATGTCTACTCGATATTAAAAGCAACATCGGATGAAAGACGGAGGCCCCGAGACGTCCCTTTTTCATCACGTATAATTTGTGAAGCTACTCAAAAAACAGCGAGCAGTTTAGCTTGGAATTTTGCCAGCTTGTGTATTCATAGCACATGTGATCAAAGAGCAGAATTTGCCAGTCACTGGGAAAACAATCAGGCTGGTAACCTGACTTCCACCGCTGGAGACAGAGCCTGTAAACATCACTATTGATCAGGGCAGAACTATTTTCATCAGGCTGCACCGCTCTGGACATTAAACATCTGCAGAGTCAATGCCTACGCTAACAAAAGTTAAGGCAGACAGCTCCAAGAATCTACCATTCCTATACATGAGCAATTTTCAGAAGAACAAGCAACTGAAGACACTCCGAAATGACACTGAAAACTGAAGAGGAAGATATCATAAATGGATTTTATGCAGAACTCCAGCTTATGTTGCAGCATATTGACATATATAACAAATTAAAACAGCTAATTCATCTTACTACCTGCCACTGATAATTTTTTAATTAAGTTACTTATCTTTATCTACATATTTAAGAATGTAGATCTTTCATTATTCATCTCTTAAAGAAAATCAATGTTGTCCTGATTTGCTACAGCTCAAACAAGGGAGCAGCATTAGCTACGATAAGATTAGCAGAAAAATAATTCATTCACTTTATTAGGAAGCCCTAAGAAAATGCCAGTGGCCACATTTTCATACTCCTAAAAGTCTGAATTATGAACTAAAAGCTTAATAACATTCAGGTTGACTAAAACATACATAATGATATTTTTTAAAATGCTTATAAGTAAAACAAAGGAAAAAGCAGAAAAGGATTATAATAGGCCAATGAAATGTTTTAGAAAGTTCAGGCCTAATATTGGATTATATTACAAACAACACTATAAAAAAGGTTCATATTCTGGTTTGTATAATTTCTTAATTATTATTCTGTATTTTATTTATTACTAAGAGACTGGAAGCTGAGCTGCAACACTGGCTAGATGCAAGTGTCTAAATGCCTATCCACTACACAGTTATGAAATATTTGCACATCAAAACCAACTCTGGTTTTACACTTGGGACTCTTGAGCTTTATAAAAGACACCGTGAAAAGAGTAAACTTTGAATCTCAATTTCTGGAGGAAACAGACTTTTCTAGTCGTCTTAAGTGTCCTTTTCTTCTCAAGGTGACCTTAACTTTCAGATTTGTAAAATGGTTTCCTCTTCTGTTCAATCCTACTGTGTAATAAGTTTTAAAAATGACTATTTATCTTCTTTAATATATTAGTCATATATAGCAGGAGAATCCTCTGTGGGAATTTTTGCTATCGAGTTTGCTCAAGCCTGAGTCAATGCTGATTTAGAAAATATAACTTACAAACAGTCATGGATGTATTTATTGGAATAACATCTTTCCATTCTCCTCCAGCAGCGTGTTGTGTTTATTGGTTGCAATACTATAGATTGGCGGATATTTGCAGTGACCAAGGCAATTCTAAAGTAATGTTTTTACGTTGCCCATGTTATTACACTTTCACAAGCCTGGAACAGTGACATTCGGGAGACAAATAGACCTGATGGTCCTGAAAAATATAAATGAAATGCAAAATACCTGGACAGGTGTGTGCTAGATTTATTTCTGAGAAGTGAGAAATAAGCATTGCTTAGCATTGCTCAGAAACTGCCCATTGCAGAAGTTATACTTAAGCAAGTTTAATTTTTTTGGGATTTTGCCTTACTAATCATGACCTCAGCTGCTTGCACCATGTAATGGCAATAATGAATAAACATGCTGTGCTTATGAAGAACTAGAACCTAACAAGCTGATCAATTGTTAATTCTATAAAGTGACTAAAACGTGTCTCCACTATCAATAAGTAAATCAGCTTCTATTTGCAGTACTAATGCACCTTGTACGTATCCTCCAGCTATCCTGCCCTTTTCTGTAATAATGTAATTATCAGTTTGGTCATATTTAAGTACAACCTGAATGAGATTTGATATTATTTTGGTCTTGAGGGTGAAAAAATTATTTGGCTATTTAAAGAGACACACTACATTTATTTGGAGGATGAAGATTTTCCATTTGCCCTCCAATTAGTAATACAAAATTATTCCTTTCAAAACCAATTATTTTACAGCATTATTCTTAAATCGTACAGGCTATAATCAGACAGGCATTCCAGAGAAGAAGGTCTTTTTATTATTAATGCCCTTTTGCTCTAAGCATCTGCAACAAAGAATTTAAACAAAAGACAACAATGCTCATTAACTGTAACAGAAGACGTTTCTTCTGTAGAAAAAAGACCAATTTGGCTTTATCCAGTCTTTATTTTTCCTCTTACACGAGGAAAACACAGAAGGTATGTCAGATTTTTAGCCATAATACAATTAAGCACGTTCCATATAAGCTAATTACAAATAACTGCCTGTCTTCACTACATTTTCAAGAAAAATTTAGCAGTAGCAGTTTACTCATTGCTGAAGAACACCTTCAGGAAAAAAGAATGTTTAACACTTGCAAAACCCCAAGACTTCTGCTTAAATTATCTGGTTTCCTTCTCATCCTTAGAGCTGTCTGCAAAGATTCTGGGTGGATGCAGCTTCCTGTCCATCCACCCAAACCCACAACCCATCTGGGGTTGTGAGCAAATTTCACCTGGAGCATTTCTTAGGTGAGCGATACACCCTGGCAGGGTAATTGTATTTAAAGTGCTGAACCTTTTCAGAGTTATAAACAGTAATTATTCTTAAAGGTTTATGGTCTACGATTCTATGATTTCTAAGGCTTCTATGATGATTCTATTGTTAAACTGAAATCTACTTATATCAGAAAAATACATTAGAAACATCTACAGGAAGGAAATGTTCTGGAGGGAAATGCTTTTAAGTATGTGGATAAGCTCAATACCAATTAATTTCTAACACTTAATGAACTAAATCAACCTATTCATTCCTCAAGTGGAAGGTGACATTAATTCTGCCAGAAATTGTCCCACTTCGCCTCAGATCCATCCCTCCATGTCAATTTGGCATAGAAAAGGACAGTGCTTTTTACCAGGTACCCTCATAAATTAACACGATCAGTGCAGGTTTTTAAAAGTAGTTTTATCTAAGAAAATCCTGTTCTTTTAATGACCTCTGAGAAGATCCATTACTAAATAAAAGCAGAACTGATAATTTCAGCAGCACACAAAAAATATAGGGATAATTGACCATTAAAATAAGTATTTTGCTTTTTCCTCCTTCAGCCCAAGTTAAGACCATACAGCACATAACTGATAAGTATTTCCTCTGCTAAACTGTTACTCCAGTAGTACCTTTCAGCTAAATAATCCAATATCAAATACTCTCTGATGAGCTTCCAAATAATGAATATTAACTCAGGGGTTCAGCGACACTGTTTAACTGAGTGATGCAAGGGGAATAGACACACTTGACAATCTTTCCATGTTCCACAAAATGACTAATCTTTTTTTCAGGCTCAATGGCCTGTTTTATGTGCAGGTCCACTCACTGCTGTAGATCTGTATTTGGGGAAAATCTTGTAGCACTTGACTTCTAACCATGGTGCTTCCCAGTCATTAAACTGACAGTGCTCAGCACAAACACAACACGGCCAACATGAGCCCAGCAGACAGGCAGGATCAGGCCTCTGCAGCTGCCCGTATCCATGCTGGGACAGCTCCTGTGAAACCAGCAAAACAGTCATGGAGTGAGGCACAGCTGCACATATACAAGGACAAAAAGGTTTATTCTCGTAACATCAATGCCAGCTGTCCAATGTTAAGTCCACCAGCTTGTTGCGTCCGGGTTTTCCTTGGGGAGAAAGCAGTGCTGTGGCCCCAGAGCAGAGCACACACAACAGCCTTCTCTCATGAAGATTTTCTTCATGCCCTCTTGTGTTTTCTAGGAACAGAGCGAATGGATACCCTGAGTATTGGATAGCCCTGGCATTGTCACAGGACTGCACTCTGACCAGAGGAGGAGGCTCTGACCGAAGGGGAAGAGATGACCCCTCCTTCCTTCTCAGTAACCCTGACTGCTGAGCACTTGCCTGGAAATTTGAAGCAAACCAGCAAGGGCTGCCTGAATGCCCAGTAAAGAGAGGATCACCAGCAATTAGTGCTTCTCTATTTTATTTTCAAAATTACCATACAACAATATGAGCTGAAAAGGACCTCAAAGTTCCAACTCCCCCTGCCATGGGCAGGGACACTTTCCTCTAGACCAGGTTGCTCCAAACCCCATCCAACCTGGCCTTGAACACTCCCAGGGATGGGGCAGCCCGAACTTCTCTGGGCAACCTGTGCCAGGGCTTCAGCACTACCCACATAAAAAACTTCCTCCTCCTATCCAGTGTAAACCTGTTCTCTTACAGTTTTAAGCCATTCCCCCTCATCCTACCACTACACGCTCTTGTAAATTATAGGGAATAGAGTCCCAAAGACTCTAAGCAGGGCATATTAACCCCCCTACATGTATCCTGGAATCATACTTCCATTAAAGAACTCAACCACACCTGTTTAACAGTTTGAACATAACAAGGACTTTCATTTAGGAGTCTAGGTTAAGTTAATTTTGTCAGGAAATTGTAATACAGATGCATTATATTAATTTCTGAAATACGGCATTTCTCTTCCTGCCTCCAACATTATTAGCATCTTACAGTGACTTGAATTAAAAAAGAAACATTTATTTTATCACTCTGATATCAGCTCACTGCAATATAACATTTTTGAAACAGGAAAATATCACAGCTTGGCATCATAAATTCAACACTGCAACAAGATAAATCCTTCTCATTAATGTAAACCACTGTACTTCACAATATATCTGCATCTGCAATGCACTTCTGTTTGCTGATCTGACTATCACAAACACACATAATTCTCCTTGAATAATGGAAGCAGCAAAGGAATCCGAGGGTGACTGCTCTCCAGACTAAACCAGCCACAGCGTGGTCCTTCAAACAGACTCACTCATGCAGGGATGTTCCTGCTTTTGCATAACAACATAAAATACCATCATCCCTACAACTGGAATCTACATAACACAGCAAATTACATCGAAGGGCAGCCACTCCTTAATTACACATGCACAGAATGTGTGCTGGAAGCTTTATTAACTTGCAATATGTATAAATCCCAGAGATGCACATAGGAGACACGAGGTACCCTATCAATTAAGAATCTCTGAATTTCTCACTGAATACCAGGAGTGACACCGAAATTACTTACAAAAAAAAAAAAAGCTCGTTTAATTTTGTTGAAAAGAAAAATCACTAACACTTCTTCAGTGCTTCCTACAACAACTCAATTTCCACTTTTTCCCCTTTACACTGAGATTAACACTCAAACTTGTGCCAAATGGGAATTTGACACACAGTTTAGGAAATGCAAACACATGAATTAATAACCTGAATTATGCAAATAAGAACCTGAAATTTGCAATTTGTTTTACAAACCCGAAAGAACTCCTGTTAATTGGTTTATCCATGTCTAGGCATTACTCAGAGGCTTCTGGTTTAGTTAGCAGCTCCTTGCAGTCTAGGGAAAAAGGGTCTAAGAGCTGAAGCACCAGGGTTCTGCTCCCTCCTTTATAAGCAGAAGGTTTATTACTTGCAGAACCACCAAGTTCAGGCTCATTCCAGTTACACCATGTCCTTCAGCTCAGAGAGGTGCAGCACTTGCTGAGTTGTGCTTGGCAGGAGGCTGGAGAACAGAGAAGGGCAAGAGCTCTGCATCAAGGGTTGGGGACAAAGTTCTTTAACCATCTTTTACCATCTTGTAACTCTGAGGCTGGGATTGCTGCCCTTAATATATTTATACTTGTTATATGTCACAGCACTTTTAACACTACTGTTACTTTAAAAGTGAGAGAGGAGAAAACTTGTACCGATGCTGTGCAGAGGGAAATATCCTTCTAGGAGAAAGGCCTGACCCCACCAGAGCTTTTATTCCATAGATGTTCCCTGTAAAGTGTAACTGAAATTGAAACACAACAGAAGGGGCAATAAAAACAACAGGTCACATTTGGAGTCACGTAGACACCCAGCACCACTTTCCTTCATTTGAGCTTTACTCTGGCAGACTTGCACCGAGTCAGAGAAAATCAGCCTTTCAGCTCAGCTTTTCCAAAATAACTGCTGGAAAATATAGAGCAAAACTGGTGAAATCCGCAGTCCTTTGTTCCTCCTCACAAGCCTCTTCAGAATAGCAAAGAGGCCTCAGTGGCACAGTCCGACAGAAATCCCCATCACTTGCAAGTATTCAGGATGCTTTGCCGCTGCAAAGCAGCTCAGCTCGAGCTGCCTGACCTCAGGTGAAAGTGTGCTGTGATCTTCTGATCTGCAGGGCTGGCACTGCCTTCAAAGCAACCGCTTGCATGATGGTTATCACATTTTTCAAAGGGAAAAAGGGATGCTGAAGGAGTTCTACTAGACCTTGAGAAGGGGCAAGGAGTCCCAGGGCCATGAACTGTGAGAGTGAGACAAGGAAAATCCAATACCTTGGATGAAAAGTATTTATATAGGACAGATCTTTATTCTGAATGTGCTTCCAAAATCCAGGACGAAACAGTGTGCTCAAGACTTTCCTCGGGAGACTGAAAAGAGGCTTAGCACTCCGAGGTATCTTGTTGCTCCATATTCATATTGATAGCGAGTTTAAAACAATAAAATATTGGTCTTAGAGTGTCATTAAAGATTGCTATTCCAAACGAAACAATTTTTGCACCCACAGACTCAGGCTTAGTTCTAGATTAAGAGCTTATTTTTTCGATGGCCAACACAGGTGACAATATAAAAACACGATTTTAAGATTTCATAAGATTTTTTATTCTTCATGAAACTGAGAATTAACTGCTTCTCATTAAAAGTTTTACCATTTACCTCTTTATGTACATTTTTTCCTAACCCTTGAGGAGTGCTAGCCAAATTTTGCCCTTTACACTCACAGCCCAGTCCTTAATTGGGCAGCTTTGCCTGAGCAAGGACAGCAGGTGCTGGCCTTCAATTAATAAAAGATTGGCATGGGGAGATCAGGAGCTGCTCACCAGTGCCATCAACCAGTTGCCAGTTCAGATCTAATCCAGAGCAGTAACATCTGGAAGGAAATACCAGGTAACACCTGCACCTTGAGCTGAATGACCAGGAGAACTGGTGGATTTAATCTAGCTCTTAGGAATTTATATAAATCTCAGTGGAGTCAATGTGAAACTTTTTATGCAATTAAAATAATATCCCAGAGTTACCAGAGCTGGAGGAGCCTTCTAGGCAGCTGAGGAAAAGGGCCATGGAATAAGTGACATGAACCCAGACAGTCTCTGCACTCTGGCAAAGCAGAAAGCTCTTCAGTATTGGCCTAAAATCTATCACCCAGGCTCTTGTTTCATTTTGCCTGGTTTTCTTCAATAATTAGGAGCTTTTAGCTCTCGAAGTACATCAAGCCAGTACCTTCCACAAGCACTGAAGTCACTCAGACAAATGTATCAAACATCAATATGAAAATTGAAGGGGGAAAAAAATAGAAATTTGCTACAGTATCATCTAAACATAAGACCCTAAGTAATAGCATTAAAAAAAAATCTATTTCACACAGATGAAAATCATTACAGTTCTCTAGAGACCCTCTCTCTCTCTCTGCAGCAACCCGTGTCATTTCCTAGCTGGTAAAAATGTGCCACAGGATATCAAAAGACGGTAACGTTCTTCTAATTTTAATATTCCTCTAATCCAATAATGGCTTGTTTACCGCTTTCTAATTTAAAGGTAATTCATTAGATGTATCCTGTCACATCCTATTGGCAATGAAAGCATAAGGATCATACACAACTCTGAGGCATGTCAGTGACATCGCTGATATTCTATGTGGGTCTCTCAATGTAAAGGGCTGTCGATGCAATGGCTCTGATAAGAGAGTGTGTGTGTACCTACATATAAATCACAACCAGAAACATTACAAGTTTCAGGGATGAAGTCTGGACCCAGAAATTTACATTCAGCATTAAGTATTCTAGCAAACAGAAAATATTTAAGCTAATACAAGTGATTTGTGTGCAAATATTTGTGATAGTGACACAAAGGGTCTTGCACAGCAACCTGTGGGGAAGCCCCTGACTGACCTGCTGGGGATTTGGATGAATCTGCTGCAAATGGTGAAGGTTAAGGAAACACCAGTCAGAAGAGGCAGCCTGAACTCCAAAAGGCACATTTCAGGAGCCAGACCATGCCAGGCAACATCTGTTGCAATTCTGCAAAAGCCACTCGAGACACCTGAGGTTTTGAGCAACCCTAGAGCAAAGTAACAGCAACCGAGGCCAAGGCTTCAGACTTGCTGGGTCTTGGCAGCACAGAGGCACCGAGGTCCTGGGGTGAAGGCAAGAGCCCAGCAGGAGCCATTAGCACAGCGGGGGAACACACTGTCCTGCCTCACCAGCCACAGCAGCATCCACCTGGCTGCACGGCTCCGCTCCCCACTGCCCTGGCACGGAGCCTGTGCTCTGCTCCACGTGAGCAGCTCTGCTCCAAGCAATAAGGCAGAGGAGGCGATTTACTACAGGTGAAACCTCTGTGTGCTCACACATGCTGTTCAGACAGTTCTCCTGCCACAAGGGCTGGGGACTCTTCGGCTGTTTATACTGAGCTCAGCTCAGCCACATCATCTCTCTCTGTGCCAGGGAACTAATACGGTTATTTCAAATAACCTCTTCGCAGTAAGAGAAACCTTTAGCCAACCAGACTAACCACACACATGTGCCACATGGTGACTATCTCAGAGGAGGACACAAGACCGAGAAACAACGACACCGTGCTAGGAAATCACCAAACTTGTGTTATTCCCTAGGAGCACGGCAGGATCACCACAGCAGTTTGAGAGACACTTTGGGCCAGGACGTGTCCGAACCCACCCACTCATTGGCTGTCGGTGATGTCATGCCCGTGCATTAATCCCTGGTGACTGCAGGTTGAACATCACGCGTATCACCACATCATCTACTAACGATAATGACCTCCCGTCTTGGAGGAAATTACTCGAGCAGAGAACAAAGCAACTTGTTGAAACGGGGAAAGTCAAATCTCTTAAGTGATTATTTCCAGCTTTGTTTTTGTCAAAGGGAAGTTGCTGGAGTCAGAACTGGGTATCGCTGTTGCTGGAGCTCTGTTTTAAAGAAAGTAAATCCTCAAGATCTACCACTCAGAAAGGTGAAAGTGCCAGTGATGAGAAACTGGGGAATGAAAGTATTTCAGCAGCTATAAAATAGGCAGCTGAAATTATAATAATTTTAAAATAAGAAAAAAGAAGTAAGTGTTATTTACAGACCAAGCTTGTCCCTTTCCCAGAGACACCCTGATCAGTAGAGTAACAGTGCCAAGAAATGAATTACGTGCACACACACTAATGCAGCGATACATTTAACTCTTAACACCAATACTCGGAATGCTGCGGGCTGACACTCACACCCGCGGGGTTCGCTCCAGACACCCTGAGGAGCGAGAACACCCCAGAGAGCTGCGGCACGGGGGGTGCCCGGAGCCAGGGATGCAGCTGCCCCCCGGCCGGGCAGCCTGCCAGCCCCTCCCGGCCTCTGGGGGAACAGACAAGTCGCTGTTGGCCACGGTACTCCCGGGAATTGCACTCCGAAATCCAAGTTATATCGCAGGTGCAACGATGCTTCTCCCACCTGCCTCTCCCCCCCACCCCCTCCAGCCCTGGGCGCGCAGTCCCGAGCGCCAGCCCCGACTGCAGCCAGCCCGGCCTCGCACCGCCCAGGCGGGATCCTCAGCTCCGGCCCCCCTCCCGCATCTCCCGACATCCAGCACCAGCCCCGCTCCCCCGGTACCGCTTACCTGGCTGCCGCCTCGTCCGAGGAGCGGCTGCGGAGGCAGGAGAGAGCGAGAGGAGAAGCGGGGAATCACCCAGGAGGGAGCGGGGAGCGCACCCGGCGTTCCGGCTGCGAGGAGGATGCTCCGCACAGACTCCCGCACGTAGCGGCGCATCGCCCAAAGTGGCTTTGGAACTCCCCTCCCACTCCTCCTCCTCCTCAGAGACGGGGTTGGAAGCGCGGTGTCACGGCTCCGCCGTCTCTCCCACCTCCGCGGGGCTCCCTCCCTTCGCTCCCCCCGTACCTGACCCCGCCGTGCGGAGCCGGAGCTGCTCGGGAGAGGTACCCGCTCCTCCTTCCCTCCCCTCCGGGCAGCGGGATGCTGCCTTCCGGAGGCAGAGCCTTGCCTTAGCCCGGGCTTTTCACCGCCTGAAGGATCCCTGACCTTATTTCAGTGGTATTATCCGAGGGGTTGGTGGCCGCTCAGCGAAGGGAAGAGATGGGGGATGTTTTCTAGCTCGCAGCCGCGCCGGAGTTCGCAGCATCTTCTGGAGACAGCCGCAACTTGAGAAGGGTGCGGGGGGTCAGGGCCACAGCCTCCCCCCGCCTCTTACCGCATGTCTGGTCGCTGCTGCCCCTACTCCACAGTCCTGCGGGTTATCAATAAATCATCACCTTCACGAATTTAGTTTAAATGGGAAAAATGAAAGATGGTGTTTCCCTGGCTACAAAGCCGGGGTCACTTCAACAGCTTTTCCAGCAGCCACTGGGAAAAAGATTCTGCTTCTTGCTCTGCCACTGGCTGTCCATACAACCTCTATCACCTCGCTTTACATTCTCTGTTTCTCCTGTAGCTCTAGTCCTTGTCCAAACAGTGATGCTCCAATATGTGCTTCACTGGGAGTCAGGCATTTAAATATCTATAGATACGAGTCCCATTCCTGTGAGGAAGGGCAGTGCCTCACTGCCAGTGACTGCAGGGCTCAGAGCAACAGTAGGCTGATCTCAGCTGTATCACTCAAGTCCTGTTGTGATACAAATCATCATCCCCCTGGACAAACATTCCTTAAATTGGAAGAATCACTGAAAAAATGCTTTGTGAGCAAGGCAGGCTACTTTTATCCCAGGAAATCGCTCACTGGCTACTTGTGTGGAATTGCATATCATCTTTCAAGCTGTCTTTGCGTAACTTCTCTAGTGCACATGTGAAAAAGAATAAAAATCTTAGCAGTTTTCACACCATCATTCATTGTAAATTAATAATACAGGAGCAGACTTTCACATCCTGGATAAATTCATTTAGCCTGAAAGACAGAGTCCAAACCCCCAGTCTCAACTCCCCCTCCTTTCATGTTAGCACAACTCAGCTATGCTCTTTTAGTCAACACATAAACAGGAGTTATGATACAGTCAAATACCTCTCTCATTCCTTACATGAGCTGTTGCCTTCTTACCGACTATTCCTGACACTTAACACCACTCCAGTCCTCTAGTGAGCCCAGAAAAGGGGACAGAGAAAAGGCAGAGACAGGAAGGAGATCCAAGGTTGCATAAAGAGAAGAGAGAAGTAGATATGGGGAAAAGGGAGAGAACTGGATGTACTGATGGGCAAGATTCAGAGGACAGAAGACACAAATCAGCAGGAAAAAAAGAAAAAAGGTCTGGTCTTGCTGGTTGGTTACGAATCTGATGAAAGTAGGTTTGCCAGGACATCAGATAAGGATTACACAGGATCAACACCCCCTGGTACATGTGGATGGAGCAGTTCACCAGCTGTGTGTGCTCTTAAAACTGGGCTGCTGAGGTGGAGGAGACAGGAGTTCACATCTCTCCCTGGCCTGGTACCATCCTGTGCCTACATTTCCTTCCCCAACCACCACCTCTTAGTCTCAGTTTTGCCATCCAGACAGCCCAATTTCTTGTGCAGAGCTGCTGTCAAAATGAATTAAGAGGTCCAAAGAGCACTTTGAAATGCAGATATTATGCTCACTAGTTCTAATGCCTCCAAAGCGGTCTCCAGATATCTCTAAATCCTCAAGATATCCCTGATCAATTCCTGTTTTACAAATGAGGAAGCCAAGCAGAGGGACAGATGCTTTAGTCCATCTCTTTTATGTTGTGTTCTGAGGGTCTCCCTGACCTTGCCATGGCTCAGGCTCCCAGTTACTGGCCCACAGTGTCTCAGCCCCACCCAAAGCCACATTTTGCTGATGACACAGAGCAAGCACCACACATGCAGAGCCTCCAGACGGGGTTAATAACCCCCTATAAAGTGGGGTGACAAGTGACAAGTGAATGCTCAGGCTTGAGCTCCCATCCCCTCCCACAACCTGGAGTTACCCACCAATTTCAGGCATCCACTGTGCCCTGCTGAACCCCTCCTGAAAGCTTGGGCACTGCAGGGCTGAACAAAACCTCCCTCTGCATTTTCCTTGCCTTTGCAGGTGTACTGGGAAGGAGCAGGACACAGGATCTTCTAGTCCCCAGGCCTATGATCAAATTATCTCTCCCTCTGTCACACATCCTAATCACCACAGCTGGCGGTCATGCCAACAATATTAACGCTGCTGAGTAGCTTTCAGTTTTGCAATTAGCAAGGTTTTCTGCTTCCCTCAAATAAAAAAATAGGCTGGTACTTCTTAACGCTGCATAAATGATACAGATACATTCAAGGCCTGTGTTGCTGCCTTGTTGAGATGAACCGACGTTAGGAGTGGTGTAGACATTTTAAATCTTTTGAAGATTAAAACGGTTACAAAGCTTATTATTTCTAAACATGTTTATCCTGCCTCCCTTTTTTGTTTGCAAAATTAGGCAAAGCACAGTTTAAATAAACAACTATTGTAGTATTAAACATTGATTAAAGAAAAGGGTTCCATTTAAATTATTAAGTGGTAAGATAAAAAGCATCCCTTCTCTTTTGTACGCTACTTTATTCAGAAGTCAAACTTCTGTAGTCTCACTGAATGCTAATGAGCAGCATAATAATGCACAAGGGCAAGAGGGGGCTGAGTAATTAAAAACAGAGGCCAGAAATCAAAGGGCTTGAAATATACTTACCAAAATAATTCAATTATACATTAGAAACCTGGGATAATCAAGACACATCCCACAGTTTCATTCATCATTATGCCCCAATTTAATATCTCTACTGGTTTTCTGCACACAGGAAGCAGCAATTGGGACTTTCACTTGTGATGCCTCAGCTGAAGAGACAAAAAGGCAACGTGCACTCAGGTCCCATCCTCATCACACTGCACCTTGAAAATGGTTTCACTTGACTGAGTGTATTCTCAGTTATCTGACTTATGGAAATATTTTTGGTCACAAGCTATTTTTGTATTGGTTGTACATTCTTTTTTTCGGTAGCTTTGCAATTAATTAATTCAAATCTCCACACCTACCGTTTTATCTTCCCTATAAATCCACCTCCTACCTCTCTCCTTGGCTTCACCTCTACTTGTGGGTTCAGGCTTTCCTGGTGATCCACAAAAATCTCTTCCAAGCAAAGCAGTGGGTAGGTTTGTTCAGCAAACCATGTATTTACCTGGGATGGCGTCACAAGACTTTGAGGTTTTCATGCAACACAAGCTGGGTCAAAAAATCTTCATGTAACTTTGCAATGTCATCACTTTTATGGGCCAAGAAGTCCCAGCACAGCTTCTAGTCTGAAGGACAATAAAACCTATTAAAAATATATTTTTAGGAAATTCTGGTGTTGTGTGATAAAACAAGAAAAAAACCAAGAGTTTTATCTTATTCAGTGACTTTGGAGATTGACAGAGGATTTATGTGATTTTGCCTTGTGCAGTCTTGATGCAATAAGCAATGATCAGACTTAGTCCCACTGCTGACAACAGCTTAATGGAGGGAACTGTAAGTGATGCGTTGTCAGGAACCATGGCAAACCCAGACAGACTGAGCAGGAGTTGCCAGCTGACAAAGGAGAGCACTGTGTTCCAAAACTTTTCAAACACACAAATTGTTACCTCAGTTCTGGTACATCATTAAGGCAGCAACAGGCAAAAAATGTTGACAGCAACCAATGTCAGGGGGAAAAAAAAGTCAGGAGTTTCAGCAAACCCAACTCTCTAACTCTCTAAACTTCCTGAGGAATCAGAGTCTCATTGTCTAATTATAATTATTAAGGATTTAAGCACAGAGACTACTAGTTGGCTCTAATGAGCAACAAAGTCCAGCCAAACACTGCTGCGCTCCACGAGGCGAGAGGAGCCCGTAGGCCAGCACAGGTCACAATATTAAATGTTGAAAAAGGGAAACAAGAATCTCAGGTCAAGTTTTCCAAAACTAAGGGTCTTAATTAAAATGAAGGTTATGGCTTGAGCAGATGGGTGCTCTTTAGTGTAGTCCCAGCTATTACTGAGCTTTGTTGCATCTTTCATTCAGAACAAAACAAAAGGCTGCATCCAAAGAGAAAGGGAGCTGTGACAGCAGCTAATGTGAATGTCTCCAACTTTCCCCAGCCCTATCAGCCACATCTTCCTCAATCAGAAACAAAACTCTTTTTTTGATATGATTCAGCTTCCCCTCCAAAAGAGATGCACATTCACTTATTAAAAAGGTCGTTAAGCCAAACAAATTAACCTGCTCTGCTCCAAAAGCAGAGAGGGAAATGTGAAACCTAAGGCAGACATCACTTCAACATACACTGAGAGAGAGAAAAATACCCATTTTCCCCCCACTTTTCTAATGAGGAATTAATTTTTAGAAGAGAAGACCCTAACACACACATTGCTTGATTTGCAGAGGCGGTGACTGAAAGGGGGGAGCTGTACATGGGGCAGAGCCTGAGCTACATGGGAGCCCCACTGCTCAATATTCATTTCTCAAATTTGTTGTTGAAATACTCTAGTAGATATCTTAGTGACATCCTTTTCTGAGGAACAGGCCGGGGCAGTAATTCTGACAGGACAAGTCAGCTGTAATGAATCTCTTTCCTCAGCGCAGATGGGGCCTCGCTTTACTCACAGGCACAGCTCCTTCCACTTCCTAAGACTACGTGGAGACAAGAGAAAGTAGCTCTGGCCTCTTATCTTACCTGCCTTGAACAATATAGTGGAAATCAATAAATGAACTTCATTTTCTTTAAATATGCAGTTACGTGGAATAGATTATAAAAGTGACAAAACCCAGAACAACTCCACAAACACAGAGCTGGGCTCTGATCTCTATCAATAAGAGATGAAAGTCGTGTAGTTGCTCATTTACAGCTCAAAGCTGCATTATTTTCCCTAACTCAGGCTGTATTGGTAGTCAACTCAACCCCATAAAGCAGAAATATCAAGCCATCTTGATATTCTTTCCACAGTAAATAACGATTTACAAAGGAGGGGAGGAAATCTCTCTTCCCCTCCCTCTTTCAATTCATTAAGTTCAACTGTGATAACCAGTGAGGCGTACAGGAAAGGGTTAGGTATCTCTGCCTCTGAATATTTAATTCAGGACTAAATGTAATGCACAGCATCCTCACGCCCTTGGGAGTTCAGCAGCCAATATGCCAATGAATATATCCTGACAATAGTGATTTTTTTCTGCACTTTGGAGGCATGAGTGACATTTGCTCACCACATATGTTACATCGGATGCTGAGGTCTACACTTGTGAGAAATTAATCAGAATCCATCTGTTTCCTTCTCATCCTGGACAATTTCATTACAACTTAACCAAAGATTATAGGATTCCCATGTCTGTGTCCCCAGCCCCCAGCCCAGTCTTGGTGTTTCCATACTGAACGATTAAAGCTGCTTAGTTTAAGTAAGGTCAGAATCAATCTTCCTTCCTGTAGGGAAAGGCATAATGCTCATGAGCAGGGTCCAAAAGCTGCTCTAAATTACACGTAGGTAAATCCAGAATATCCCTACTGAACCATAGGGGGTTTAGATTTATCATGGAGCAGGATGTGGACCTTGATCTTTCAACGCTTGTTTCTAGTGACTGATTTTGATGGACATCAGGCTCAAATGGCACAGAGTCAGTCACTGAGCTCCTCTATCATGTTTTCATTTACCTGCCCAGGTGGTGAGCAGAGGGATGGCTCAGTCCTCCTGTGGGGCTGGGAGATACTGTGCCACTGTTGGGAAAAGAAAGTGCTCTGTCTTAAAACATTGCTTGTAGTTGCATAAACAAATTCTTTTCTTGTTTCTTATTTACTAGTACTTCCTTAATTCAGTATAATAGCAAGAAAGAAGTGGTCATAAAGATTGCCTGGAGTCCAATTTATAATGTTAAATAGTGCACAGCAACATATGAATCGCTTAAAAATGGAGGGTTCTGAGAGTTCTTTGTACAAGGAATAAATGGCACAAAAACACCAAAAGCATAAACCTCCATGGGAATTCTGGTTCCCGATTGCTCAGTGACAGTTGCAGCCAAGCCTGCAAATGTGAGGTTTCTTGAACGACAGAGAAGCCAAAAACATGAACCCAAAACTGATGTTTCCATTACAGAATCTATGAACAGAGAGATGTGGATTGGGAGGCCTGGGAAAGCTCAGTAAAGAGGGAAACAAATTCCAGTGATGAGGAGCTGAGGGGCAGCTGTAGCACCCGGGGCCCACATTTCAGGGAAGCAAAACCTGGTACAGAGGGGCCAGACTGCACACAGGGATGGCCCAAAACCTTTCTGCCACTTACTTGTGACTGCTTTGGCTGCTCATCCAGTGTACTTGGAGGGTGCTTGGAGACACGAGGTTTTCCACCAGCTTCAGTGGTTCCACTCACCCCTTCCAGTCGTGGCTGGTCCCACGGTGCCACCTGAGGAGCTCATCCTGGCCTGTGAGGTGGCAGAGAGCAGGTGCTGGTCCTGCTGGACATTGAACTACAGGGCAGGAAGAGCAGGACCCCAACAGGGTCAATGGGGTTGCCCTAAAATAAGCAAACACCCCCCAGCACTGCAGCTTTACAAGGACCAACCCCAAAACCTGGGTGGTGGGAGCAGAAGGAGACAAGCAAGAAAAACTGTGCAGGGAAAGAAAGAGCAACTATGAAAAATAGGTTGTGGCAATGATACCTCGAGCAAAGAAATTCGTCCAGCAGTGGGGAGGTGGAAGCTGAGGGCAGATGAGATGTGCAAAGCAAAACACCACTCAGCAGCCTGAGATGGGAACCACACGAGGCTCCCTGACCCCGCTCGGAGCAGCACTGCCTTCCCCACTTCTCACAGCCATTATTCCAGCTGACTTGCAGATACCCGATAGTTATTTTTGAAATGAAGGTGCATTCAGATCAGGCTGTCACAGCCTGTCTTTTCAATCAGGAGCTACTTGATCAGATGCCTTTTTGCTGTAACATAATCACATGATACCAGGGCTTTAAACAGGACCTACATTCCAGCTCCAGTGCTGGATACTTCCTTGCCAGAAAGATATCGACACATTGGGAGATAGCTGTAAAAGAAAAGAAAGATCTTGCATAAATTAACTTATGCTATTTATAGACATGGAAAGCAGTCTATCCATGGGACCATCTGCTAATCTATGCCCCATGGCAATTCAAGTCAACATTTCACCATATCTTCTCCATCAAGGGCCGAGATTATGCACCGAACCCTCTCTTTTGTGTAACACCAACCTCACATCTGTGCTGCTTAGTGTCTTTTTCCAACTTTCCATGACCCTGCCCATATCCATCCTCGGAGTGACTGCTACAGGAAAGGAAAAACTCAAATTGATTATTTTTATTGATATATAGTGAAGGGATCAATAGATGACAAAGGTTGTATTCAATTTATAGAACTCTAGACTCTATGTTAATTTCTCAAGAACTTGTCTTTTTGGATAAAGAGTAAACAGACGTTATGAACTATATGAATTAATTTGTATATTTGATGCAAAGGTAACTTCGTACAATTAAATCTTTTCAGTGCTCCTTGTAATAAGCAAACCTCATAGATTTTCAGAAATTACTTATGTTTTTGGACACTATGTTTTTAGTCATCCAACCCAAGATGCTTCCAAAAATTAACAAAAATCTGTGAGGAGACGTCTCACCATCTCGTTTTCCTCAAGGAAGTCTAAACACTATGGGATCCAAACATTTTGCTTTAGAAAACAGGTGAAGACAAAACTCAGCTGTACTTAATGTATAGTTTATCCATATTATGGATATAGAGAATTTTCTGAAATGACATAAAAGCTCAAGTCCTGCTGCCTTGTTCTGCGTTGTTTTATACACAACACATTTTTATTACTCCATGTAATTTTAATAATTTATACTGGCACCATCACTTCAGCAATTGCATTCACTACATTTAGCAAAAGGAGTTACTATAAAAGCAAGGAAGAAAATACAGAAGGTTCCATAAGCAGGAAGATTTGCAGAAAGGCAACCTTACAGCAGGACTGAAGAGCTCTTGCTTAGGTCAAAGATATTATTTTACAGAAATAATTGCAGAAATACATGTTCATGGACAGTAACTCATCTAGTTAATTTTAAAAAAGGCTTTTTTAGCTAGTCAGTTGATCAATTACACAAATAACAACTTCAAGCAATGCTCCACCTCTGCCATAGTTGATATTCCAAAAATCTTCTTTTTTTCCTGCTGTGTGGGGATGTGTGTGCGAGACAAAGAAACGGAAACCTTAAGTAGTGACACAACCAAACACTATCCCACTGTGAATCTGAAACTTGCTGCAGTCACAAGACAATCAGAAGTTATGTGAGCACAGAGGTTTCCACAATTTATCCTGAACCATTTGGGGGAGGGGGGGGATGATCACCTCTCAAAACTCCTCTCCCCACTCTCCTCCTTCTAGTTTTCACTTTCCATCACAGGACATAAAAACTCTGAAAACAAAGGTACTGAGGATCAACTTCACCTCCATGACTGTCTTCCCAAATATCCAAACTCTCTGCTCGAATCCTAAAGGTTATTATGGCAGGTCCTAGAGGAGAAAACTGGTGTAATACCTTCCCTCAGCACCTAAAAAGGCATAACAGACCATTACTGACTACGGATATAACATATACAGAGTATACCAGGGCATAGATGTAAGTATTTGTGGAGAGGTTTTAAAGCCGTTGTTGTCCATTTTTGCACATTAAAACCCACAAGAGTTTTATTTAGAGCACTAAATCCTTTCATTTCTCTCTGGCTAGATTTTTAACTATTGAAATATTCATCATGCACTCCAATAATCTCGATGCCAAGTACGTATTTATTTTATTTTTTACAACCTTTTAAATAGTCTCTTTAAAATACCTTCAGGTACACGCTGCTCTTTAAAAAACACTGAAAAAGAGTTTATTGTGAAACTGCAATGAGAGAAATGAGGCATCAGGCACTGCTGAGACCTCAGTACAACAGAGGTGGATTCCATGAAATTCATTGCTAAGGGCAGACAGAAAGGGCTTTTTTTTTTTTAAAGTTGAAATTTTTCAAGGTGAAAATTCTTTGGGTTTCACATAAGCAAATGTAACTTTCTACTGCCAATGGTGGGGTGAGTAGCTTCTATAAAGGGGATATTTATGTCAAAACATCCCATTTGTATTTCCCATCCAAAGGACAATATTTTTTGCAAGGTGGGTGGCTGGCATTGAGAAAAAACACTATTTTCTGTTTGAAAATTCCCCCTCATCTTGTTACCCTCTTTGCCTGACAGGATCCCCCTGGCTCTGAAATGATGCCTAGTGGAAGGTGCCCCTGCCCATGGCAGGGTGTAGGAACAAGATGGAACAACCCAAATCATTCAGTGATTCTGTGATTCATTCTCTGATTATCACACAGTGATGCACAAGGTGTGACCCTACAGCTGGCTGGCCTTGCACACCTGGCACAGGGGCAGGAGGGGTCTGCTACCCACGGGGATGGGATGGGATGGGATGGGATGGGATGGGATGGGATGGGATGGGATGGGATGGGATGGGATGGGATGGGACGGGTGNATGGGATGGGATGGGATGGGATGGGATGGGATGGGATGGGATGGGATGGGACGGATGCTGCAGCATCATCAGTGGTAGTAGCTGGGTCTGTAGCTCACAAGTTCGTCCCAGCACTGGTTTCCTGGCCAAAGAATCAGCAGCCCACCTTGTTCTGTAACTTTTGGGATGGTGGCAAATCAGTCGTGGGGAGATGCTTTGGATGGAGCCTCTGGCAGAGACCACAGCCAGGGCTGGCTCAGGCGCCTTCACACCCCAGTGACGTGCTGCTCCTCACTCTGCAGCCTCCTCAGCCAGAGATGCTGGATGTGATCAAATGCAGTTTGGCAGCTGTGAAGCTCAGTTACAAACTGCCTGGGAAGAGATTACCTTTGGCTTCCAGAACATTTCTTTTAATCTGAAGAGAAGCAGGAACCTCCTCTCCCCTCCCCGTGAAGTCTCTGCTTTATGCATGGAGTCAACTTCATTCTCAACACCACATTTTGAATCATTATGGTCTCCTCTATATTCCCACAGGGGATTTAACTTCTTCCACGAAATAAATAAATAAAATAATTAACTGTCCTTCCTTCTGTTTCTTCTCACATAGGAAGGAGACAAAGAGTGAGATGCAAACCTGAAAAATAATACGACACTTTTGCTGACTCCTTTGGCATCTCCTCCAAGAGCTCTCTGGCCACTGGGGCTCCTTGGGGCACACAGGGAGGAGCATTTTCAGGTGATTTCATACAGAACGTGTGCCATTGCTTCTCTGTCCAAAGGTCTTCCATTCTTCATCTAAATAAATAGAGAAAGCAGAAGATAATGTTTACCTGTTGTAGTCTCCCAGGAGCAAGGGATGTGCTTGTACATAGTTATTTCACCTGTTTCTCTTTCTCACCCAGACACCAAGATTAATGAAAAAAGGCAAGTAAGACTGCATTTGTAGACACTGACTACATTATTACTGAACACAGAACTTAACACTGAACGTCTGGGTCATTTAAAAGGTGGCATGCATTTGGGAGAAAACTCATTTGGTTTATTTATGGACACACTGGATCCACTACATATATCATAGGCTTCCCATGCAAAATGCTCCAGTCAAGGCAGACAAATGAAGACATCTCACAACTGAGGAGGAAGCTGTTCCTTTTTCAGCAAATTGCTGGTTCTATGGCATATTAAGCATCATTAATGGATTAAATAATTTTTACTGCCGCATGACCCGCTGTTTCCACAAACAAGTCTCTTACCTTTACCACATGTATTTCCTAAGAACTCTTTGATTTTCATTTAATGTCTATCTAAAAGGCTGAAGACCCAGGCACTCCACTCAGTTGCACTGACATTATCTTTTAATTAGCAGAGGTCACTTAATGCTTTTAGTACAATCAACAGTTGCTTTCTTTCCATGATCAACTACAAGAGCATCACGGTTAATGCGGAGTGATTAAAACTTGAAAATCCTTTAGTGTAGAAGTATCTCAGGACAAATGTAATCAAGCCATTTTCCCATAGATCATTTTCCTTGACAGCTCTGATTGCAGCACCACCAGGAAGAACAATTCAGGACCTGGTGGTAGATGGCCTATCTACCCCAGATTCACCTGCCCTGTTTAGAGGCAGATTTTAAAAACTAAAGGCAAACAGATGGGGCTGCTGTCTCCAATACCTGATAGTGTTGTTAATCCTTACCCTTTCGACCCTTGCACAAAGGAAATTATTCCAGGAAACGCATGGTAACCACTCCTTTTTAATCCCTGTGTTATATCTGCTACCGAGGCTGCAAAGTCAGTAAAATGAGAAGAGTCCTCCCTATGTCCGTTATAAATTAACAAAGGGGTTTCATCTTGGTAGCTTTTTATTGCTAGACAAGGAGCATATGTCAGAAAACATATCACAAACAACAAAACCAGAGTGAACCAGACCAAAAAAAAAAAAATAATAGAGCAAGCATGTCCATTTAAAAAACAATTACATAGAGCTCCCTTGGAATGGCCACATACATCCCTGGACCAGCCGCTTTCATCTCCTCTGCTGCATTTAGGTTATGAAAGGATTTAGTTTCTCAAGAAAAGAATTTGAGACACAAGGAAGGCAGGGCAATTTTAAATTAAACAGCATGACTATGGTAACATCTGCAATAGATTGGATGCCCTAACCACAGTACAGGAGAGATCTGTCGTCTTATCTACGGTTTGGTAAATAATTTCTTCTACCTCAAGGGTCATTACATCTTCAGCTCTTTCTGTCATTTGTGATTCCACTGAGAGTCTGAAAAATAAAGTCTCTACAGGTGCTTATGGTGCAAGTGAGCAGCTATAAATAACATCCCAGCGTTCGGCTGCGCGGGATGTAAAAACCTCTTTCGCATCCTGACGTCCCTTCATTAGACACCAACTTCCAGCCCTACAGATCTCAGCATCTCCCGACATCAGATTTGGCAGGAGGTAACTAAGCAGCAACACGAGTCATTAGGGAAAAGGTTTGCTGCTACCTCACATCCCCAGAGCTCCATTTGCTCTCTTGAGGCAAATGGGGATTTGAGTTCGGAAGAAACCCTGTCGAGGGTTGGCACGTTCCCAAATTGGTGACTCAGCACAAAAATCTTCCTCTGCAGTCCTGAAGTCTGAACTCATTAGGTTTGGGATAAGATGCCACCAGGCAGGAGCAGCCCCCATGCACTCACACGTCTCTCCCCAGCTGTAGCTGGGTGTTTGCTCCAGCCAAGTGGAGCACGAGGCTCCCTCAGAACCCCCTGGCCATGAGCTGCCCTGGGAGCTGCACACCACGGCTCTGCTGCAGGCTGAGGTGTGTTAAAACAAACCCATCAGCCTGTGGCTGCAGACTGTTTCTATTGCTGGGGAAGAGATTTAAGACCGGTGCTGGTGCAGCAGCATCTCCCTGCTGGTCCTCCCGGAGAGACGCTGCCTGGGGAGGGTACCACCACGAAGAGGAGCTCAAGCGCAAGGGCTGTGAGGGAGACTCATTGTATGGGCACTGTTTTTTGGAGAGTGCCAAAAATAAAAGAGTCACGTTAATTAAAGCGAAAGGGGGAAAATCCCAGCAAGACTTCGTGTATAAGGTATTAAAACTAACAGAGCTGAGGAGAAGGTGAAGGGGCACTTAGACCAGGCAGGCAGAGCCAGACACGTAAGTGATGCACAGAGACCTCATGGGACAAGGTTAGGACAGAAGTGACAGCTGGTCTGAAGAAATAGCATTTTAAGATCCCAAACCCTGTCAGGAAAACCCAACCGTGCGGCCAATAGAGAAGTTCAATAAAAAATGGGCAGGCAGAAAAAGGACACAAGGTACATAAATACATGCTTATTCAATAAAGCAAGAAATGGAACAGCAAAATTGAGCAAACAAGGCTGCCCGGTGGCAGGAGACAGCCTGATTTATTTGCCTTGCTGAAACACGGCAGCGTGGAAAACACAGCGGGGAGACTCTGTTGTCTCAGTAGGAATTATTCAGCAAAGGAGGGTTAGGTCATGGCTAGAGCACCAGAAAGAGCCTCTGGAAGCCAAGTTTCCACAGGAAGAAAAATCACACAGACAACGTATAATTGATGCAGAAGTACCAGGAGTGTTGAACGCTCTGGGGACAGAGAGGAAAATTATTTAAAAGAGGAAAAAAAATATCCACAAACAGTTAATAATAAGGCAGTAGTGACTTCTAATTACCTGTACACAACTGATTAGAGCCCATGCCACAGTGACAAGCTGTTTCTTAGCAACTCGGAGGCAGCTTTTGGAAGGGCTCCTTCCAGGGAGAGAAGCTCCCATCTCCTGGAGACCGAAGTTCAGCAGCAAACTCTCCCTGCACCGTTAGGTTTTAGGGGCTGTGATGTATTTTATCGCCTGTAGGAAGAGAGCACACACCAAACCCATTTGGGAATGTGGACAGGAATCAAGCAGTCCTGTAAAGGAAGATATTCAAATACTGGATTTGTCACGGGCATCATCCAGGAGTTTTGGGAGAAAGGAGGTGCAGCATTGCCTGAGTCAGCAGCACAGAGGAGAGGACACATTCTTGGGGACAGATGGCTTCACCCAAAAGTTCTGAAAGGAGAGAGCAATTGAGCATCCAGCATGGACATCCCTTCTCATCAAGCTCAGGTGTTCCCGTTATTTGAGACATGCTCAAGACAAACCCATTTCCCAGCCATGATTTTTTTTTAACTTGAAAAAAAAAGTTGATTATTTTGAAAAATCAGTAGAAGCTACACATACCTTGGTGAACAATATATTTCTGTAGAGCAAAGCTGCACCTATCCACAAACTAATCTGCAAATTAATAAGGGAACCTCACATAAAAATCACACATTCTTTAAAAACACCTCAGGCAAAGGCACTGGGTCTGTTGATGAGCTGAAGAATCCAGGAGAAAGGAAATATCTCCATGGCTCAATAACTGGTTAAGAGACAGGAGTAGGTGGTTAATTTTTAAGAGGACCAAAGACCTGCATCACCGTTGATGTTTAATAAATTAATGAGCTGGAAAAGCACACAAAGAATAAATGTCAAATACCAGAGAGAAGCTAGGAAAACTCCAGGGGCTCAGGAAATCTGCATGAGCAGACACACAGAAAAATAAACACACCCAGAGCATGATGCAGCTCTGCTGCATAGACATGAGGATTTTAATTCACTGGAAATCACTTCCAATAATAATTAACAGTGAAAAAGAACAAAATTAACTGGGGCTGCCTACAGCAGCCCTGCCAAAACTTTTCTCTGTGGAGTGCTGGCTGGGAGAGTGACTGGCAGAAGTGTCCCCATGTCCAGTGACATCAGACCCTTCCTCTGACACAATCTTAGTGTCACTGACATCCCAAGAGAGGTGAGTTGTGGATTTCAATGCAGGCCACGCCAGATACCACCCTTCATCTTGGGCTGATGGCAAAAATCCAAAATATAATCAAAACAACCCACAGGAAAAAAAAACCCAGTCTGGGTCTGGTTAACTCCAAGAGTAACAGAATATACTGGAGGTAAATTGACACTTGCCTCCAGGGAGAGAAATTTGAGATGTATTCTCAGTAAAGAGAAAAATAACAACAACAAAAATTTTAAAATAAGAATTCAGATGACCAGAATTTTAAAAGTGATGGAAAGATAAGGTGGGGGACAAAAAAATCTGCATGGAATGTGCTGGACTTGCTTCACAACATGTTGATGTCCAGCAAGACTTCACTCACAGTGGGATTTGCCGGAGGATCTACACAGGATCCAGAGTCACATTCCTTTTAACCCCTCTTCATCTAAATGTTCCAAGCACAACATTTGATAAGCAGGTCACTGTACTGCTGCACTCAGGAGTAACCTTTCTCACACAGCAGTGCTCTGACATGCATTGAAATGCAAATGTTCTCATGAAAGATGCTTTAATAAACTGCTCTATTAAAGATAACCTGCCAGCAGTCTGTGTAAATATGATATTGGAGAGCTAGGAGAAATAAATACGAGAACAAGTAAACACTGTTTTGTCAGGAGGGGGCAAACCCCAAAAGCCAGAGGAATAAGCAAAGCTGTTTATTATTTGTAAAACATTAGGCAAAAATATTTAACCAAGCACTGAGTCAGGCAAGTCACTGCTGAGAAGAAGCTCCTGACTTGCAGACAGGGATTGTGCTTCCTCCTGCTGTCCCCAAAGCGACAACAGCATCCTCAGCTGATGTCATTGCACAGAGTTAATATTAAATGCATTCAAACATGATCAATAAAACACGACTTACATCAAATGACCAGAAAGCTGCCAGTTTGTTTTTCAGTCCCAGACTTTCTCATGAGTTACTAACTCAAAAGGAAAACATTGTGGCTGTTAGGTAAACACTAATTTATTACACAGCATTCAGAAATGTTTTCTTCGAAGCATGAATTAACAGGTCAAATATTTCCAACTTTTTCTTTGGGTGGAACGTTCAAAACACTGAATAGATAACATCCAGGGTGGTTTTGAAACCAAGGGCATGAAAGGGAAGTTTGGAGTACTTATGTGCCTCTTAGTTTACTTAACCTTTTGTTGTTGTTGTTAAATTACATGTTTTAATATTCTGCATTGAGCTAACTCCCTAGTTCTCTTTTTTTAGGGAAAAGCAATGCTACGACCATGACGCCTTCCTGACTCACCGTTCTGGGATGCAGACCCGCCTCACAGGCATTGCACATGGAATCTGGAGGGGGGAATGGCACATTTGGCCGAGATCCAAACACCATACCCAAGGAGCAAACTGATTGCTGCAAGAATTCAAATCAGAGCATCACTCAGACTGCACGATGTACAGACACATTTTTTCAGCTGCAAATGTTCCTGTTGACAGTTATCCAACTTTGTAATTAATGACAAGACAGGGAATACTTTGTGTTCCAGGTGCACTTCCATCAAAGCGATCCTCTGCATCTCACCAACACTAACTCAGCTGCTGCTGCAGGATGGGATGTGTCAGTGAAACGGATTTTCAAGGAGTCCCAGGGGTGGGACTCCAGTCCCAGCAGGAGCGAGGTTTCCATCCAGCCGTCTGGGTACCAAGAGCTGCAGTGTCCTATTCTCCCCCTCTCCCTAAAGTGAGCCACTTCCTCTCTCAGAACAACTCTGAGGCTTCAAATTAACACACATTTGAGCATCACTTCAGCACGTACTCCAGTGCTTTGCTGGAGTTGCAGCGCTCAAGCTCTGGCTGCCCAGCTCCTCTTGCTGCCAAGCCCTCTGTTCCTCACCAAGCAGGAGAGCTGGCATGGACACAGGAAACAAGGGCTGAGGGACCAGCATCCCACCCTGCCCCTTCCCTACTGGATGACATGGATACACAAATAACTGATAACATTAAGGTACCAGAGAGGAGGGTATTTTGTAAAGCAGAACACAGGCTGCTTAAATAATGAATTAAGAGGCATCAGAAATGCGTATGTAAAAGGACAGAGAGGGAAGGTCTGATATTTTAGACTATGCTAGACCACAATGAATAAATTATAAGAAAGGCTGAATACTTTACTGAGCATAAAGATGTCTAGCAGAAGAAAAGTTCTTACTCTTCTCATCCCTCACTGGGTCCCAAATGAAGACAGAGCTGTGAGGGCTCAGCTGGTCCGTGAGGCTTTTTCCACGTACATTTTCATCTGGACTGAGGCATTTTTATTTAACAGCATCCATCCCGTCTTTAAGCCTTTCACACCAGACACAAGCTTGCTTATTTTTCTGACGCCGCTGAAGCTCTCCCAGTCATAACAAACTAAGAACACCCAGTCAGTTTGACAAAGATGAAGTGATAGGTAGGAGGCACATTTCATTACGCTATCAAGGCTTCGGCGCGGTAATTGGTGAGGAAACAATTCGGAGCTGTCAGCTCCACACACACGCCTTTGCGCTGACAGATGTGCTGAGTGCTTGATGGGGTAATGAATGATGTCCGCTGTGGTCACCAGTGGCCTCTCACTGGTGTCAGGATCTTCACAGAGCCCTGACCAGCATGACCATCCCTCTCCAAACTGGACACAGCCCCCTCAGCTGCCTCCTGCACGCCCCGAGCACCTGGGCAGGTTCCCACACCTGACACAGGGTGGTGATAAGGGTTTTAATTACCTCCAAGATACTAAAACCTCAAATGCCAAACAGGGCTAACGCCTGCTGCAGTCTCCACCCGAGCTGCCCACTGAACTGAATGTTCAGGGTCTGGCCAAGTGCCTCACCTGGCACAGATCCATGGGGAATGGCCAAGATGTGCCAACTTGTACCAGCTGGTTATTGACCTTCACTGTCCTCTTCTCACAGGATCTGCCTCACCCTGCACCACTGAAGGCAAAATTATAGATCTGAGGTTTCTTCACACATGGGGACACCAAAGGGCCCTGATTCAACCTAACTCAGCTACCAAAGATAATAATGGATCTATTGCTCTTGCATCACACCTGATTTCTACTTGCAAACTCACCAGCTGTCCATCCTTCTTGCATGGTACCTCAGAAAATTACTACCCTGTATTAATGTTTAAACCTTATATCTACTTTGCTCAGCTGCTGAAAGCTGTGGATCAGATGTCAGGCAGAGAAATCATCTCCACTGATGATTTCCCACACACAGGGACAAAGCTGGGCACCACAGCCCTCCCCAGGCAGCAAAAGGTTCTCAAAGCTGCAAAGGAAAGTCATTCAATTCCAGTTTTAATGACCAGTTGTGGGATAAGTTTGGAAAGGGGGCAACCTGCACAACTTCAGCCTTTTTCTTTAAAAACAAATGTCTTCATGATAGTTGTTTTTTTTATGAACAGAACAATAATTCTACCATTTTACAGTATTTTCTAACTATTTTCCAGGTGTCAGTGGTCTATATTTTCATGACACCAGCTCCATATACACACATACAACCCTTCAGTGAACTACATGGGATAAATATTTAGGCAGTGGAAGGTGCAGGATATATTGCATGACTGGGTAATGTGTTATCCAAGTGGAAATCATGATTTTGAAGCACAACAGGCATTTCATGATTAAAAAGTGACATTTTGGTTAAAAGTGTTTTTAGAACATTTTGTTACAAGAGAATAACCAAAAATTTGTACTGAACTGAATATAAACTGAAATTATTTTCCATCAACAATTAATTTACTCAAAGAAATAAACTGAAGAAAAATATACTGGCATTATAACATCTGAATCATCTTAGGCTAAAAGCTAAAACCTGCCTGGATTAATTTTTTGCAGTGTATTTCCTTCTACGAACAGGAAGGAGGAGAACAAAATCATGACTGCAGAAGCAGTTGCTTTGTTGTGGATGAGTGGATTCTGCATTTCAAATGAGATTCCCTTTGAACGCTGGAAAGGGCTCTAGTGACACCTACTGCACTCTGCTACAATAGGGAGTGAATGCTCTCCTGCCTTACCTGCAAACCAGATGTCCCTCCAAGGCAAGAGGCATTTCCAGAGACCCCTGGGCACAGCAACAGGCACCTGAGCTCAGGCTGTCACCTCCCAGCAGGGCACTGGGGGCCCGTGTCCTCCCCTGGAAGCACCGACCAGGCTCCGAAGCACAGCAAACATGTCACTGACCGGGGGAATGTGAGCAGGGAGAGCAGATTTCAGGTTCTGAACTGGTGTTAATAAGCATGGAATCAGGGAATTATTTAGGTTAGAAAAGGCCTTTTAGATTGTTGAGTCCAACCATTAACTCACCAGTGTCATGGCCACCAGTAAAACATGTCCCCAAGTGCCACATCTGCACAACTTTTAAATATCCCAAGAGATGGTGACCACTCGTGCCCTGGGCAGCCTGTTCCAGTGCTTGACAACTATCCAGGTGAACAAATATTTTCCTAATATCCCATCTAAACCTCCCCTGGTGCAACTTACGACAGTTTCCTCTTGTGCTATCATTTGTTACCTGGGAGAAGAGGCAGCACAACTCCCAGGTCACCTCCCAGATTTTCAGCTCTGGCCCTTCTCCCAAGGATGCCGTGGTCGGGGGTGCTGCTCCCTTCTTGCATCTTGGCTCAGACTCCAGGGAATTCAGGAGCCCTCATTTCCCCCTCCTGTACCTCCTTGCAGTTTGTGATGTGATTATTTCCACTCTCCTCACTTTTGGCTCTGTCCAAACAGGGTTTCCACACACTTCACTTGATTTATTATCACCTCTCTAGAGCTCTTCTGGGCTCCAGGCTTGAGAATGAATCTCTACCAGTTCTACCCGTCTGAAACCTTCTCACTTGTTCCTTCCTCCTCACCTGCCTTGTTCCCTTCGTACATCCCCCTCTCCCCATGCACAAAGGGCTGCACTCTTTCATACTCCCCTACCATCAGTGGCTCAGCACCACCAGCACAGAGTTACTAAAACTCTAGACCTGAGCTCACCCAGGCTGCCTCAGTTAGATTTTTCCAGCTCTAGTTGTTTCTAGAAAGTTCACACCAGCTACCATGGAGACTCACGAGCCATGGGATGAGGACCTGAAATGCAGGAATGAGAATTCATGAATGAACAACAAAAAACCAGCTGCTGTGGCCATTTCAGGGCCAAAGACAGAGAGTATTTAATAGCAGTTCATTTATTCCAGATAAAAAGTCCAATCCATAAGAAACATGTTCAGAGGAGTGGAAGTAAGAGCTCAACTTAAGGCAAACACTGCAAATTGAAACAATTATTCAATGTTGAAATCAAATATTTTACCCTTCTGAGCACATAAAAAGCTCTCAAGGAGAACATTTCCTTCGGATTTGCCCCTTAAAAAATACAAGATTAAGAGACATTCTAAATGGTGAGTTATCTCATTAATGGTACTGGTAAGATTAACAGCAAAAATTAATCAATCTCATTATTATTTAATTGCTTTTAAAAATATATTGCCTTAATATTTATAATTGTACTCTTAAGATTAATAATCCTGATTTGTCACCTCCCCATCACAAAACATTTCCCACACTTACCTACCTTCCACACAACTTCACAAAGAAAAAACCTGAAATTCCAACTTGAAGACTTCTGAAGGAAAGACATCACAGGCATTCCATAAATTACTTTTTATTTCAAATCCAGCTCCCAGTTTACATTGTACATGAAACACGGGCAATCCCATAAACATTTAGGATTAGCAACATTATGTGAAGTCCCAAAATCAAATTCATCTTGCTGATGCCAATGTGCCAGTTAAAGAGACCCTACATTTGGGTTAGCTGGAGAGACTATAAAATGAAATCAGAAGTAACAAGGCACAAGATCCCCACAGTCTGTCACAAAAACAAAATCCAGAGCTATATCCTGCATAAAGAGCAGGTGGCCCAAAAGTCTTGAGTGTTCTCTCAAATTCCAACTCCCAGACAGCCAAAGATGGCCCAGACCCTCTGTAAGAAAGTCACAAGCCAGACCTTTGCTGTTGTCCAAAGTATCTCAGGATTTATTGGCAGAACTCCATTCATGCAAGAAAACCTTCTGCTGCAAAGATAATTTTGTCACTATTTGTAAAGTTAATCAACAAATCCGGTATTTTTACCCCATCACTATTAAGCCATAAAGGCTGAATAATATGTTGCCCATCAACTGTTGATGCTGCACTCGAATTTGCTGGAAATATTGAATATAGGCAGGATATTTTGCCCTTGGATTAAGCCCTCCATACATATGTTCAACCATTTGTTTTAGTGATCACTTGAAAGAGCAGCTCCTCATTAGCTGCTTCTGTACAGACTCAAGCACTCACACATGGCCTTCACCAGCATCACCTGCATCCCAGAAGTTAAACATATTCACATATTTTCACAAACCAATCTTCAAATGCCTGGCACCAAAGCCATCAGCGCAGGATGGCAGCATTACCTCCAAATGGTTCCCAGATAAAGAGACCTGAGTATCACTTTGAATCTCAGAACATCAGGCTGTCATGGCAGGAGAAAGGAGAGACACGCGGCTCCGTGCAATTAATAGTATTTAAAAGATTTGCCTTTAAAACCTGGCAAACTGACCAAAAATGTTACACTTTTTGGTTTTTAATTTAAAAGCTTTTTATTAAAAAAACCCTTACATGCACATTTCATAATTAAACATCTTCTTTATTTTGACTTGGTTTTATTCAGACTCAAGCATTTCACTGACTTAAGTTTCACACACTTTTTCTTTAAAAATCTCACAAAGTACAAAACCCACACAGACTCAAATACAGGAAATTGTATTTCTCAAGGGCTTTTTTTTTTTTTATTTTTCCTTACTTCAAGAAGTGCAATTTTGCTTCTACGGTTCTTTAAAGTGAAACAGTTTTCTCCCTCGGAAAAACAACACACTACAGGAAGAATTGCACCAGATACACGAAGGTCTCAGTCTATCCAGCTTTCCCTATGCATTGCCTAAGGTCAAGAGAGATCTATATGAAAATTGTGCTTACAGTAACTCATCCCTATCAGTCCAGGCAGGTCTGTAAATGCACCTACACCCTGTGAAATTGCCTCTGACTGCTGCAGAAGGGAAGCCAACAACATCTACAATTATAACAGTGAAATGTTTAAATTTCCCATAAATGTGAGCTCTGCTTCGAGCCACCGGCATTCAATGACCGAACTGCAAGTCTAGCACAGGAATAGTTTCCAAAAAAAAAAAATCCATAATTTAACATAGAACTCTTGTTTTTTATCTCGCTGAACTTGATTCTTCCACACATCCTTCTGGCCCCACTTAAGAGAAGTCAACTTCCTTTTTTCCCCACTAGCACGAACATGTCAGCTCAAGGGGCGATTTCACAAAGAACTCAACTTTGGCTTAGTATTTCCTTCACTGAAAACAGTGAACCCTGGTAATGGCTTTGGAGAGATTTTACAAAGTTTCCTTGATTGACTCTTCAACGTTTTGAGGAAAGAAGAATATTAACAATTAGGTTCTTAATGACCTCAAGAATAAGGTTTCTCCTGAATTCCTCTCAGCTGCAGCTGGAAGGTGCTGCATACACCATTAAAAAAGGAGTCCATTCCCTTTAGCATCCTCAAAGAGACTCAAGCTTTATTCCAATTTGCTCAAGTTTTCCCATGCAGAGTGCTGGTGTATGTGAAGAAGTAGGAAACACCCAGATTACCGGAAACTTTAAGTATTCACTCAGAAAAAGATTTACCTGCTCTGAGACAGAAGTCTGACTGAACCTACTGTGCAGAACTGTTATATTTGAGCATTTATAACTAAAGGAAGAGGAGACAAAGTTTATATTTAAATGCAAAAAACATGAGACTCTGCTCTCTAATGTGACAATGTTTCTAAACTTAGAGTTTGGAGAGCCAGTTGACACTGCATCTATCCCAGAAAACCTGACATGAAATGAACGGACATATCTTTGTATAAAGACAAGTATTTCAGAATTTAGAATGCAAAAAAACCAGTGCAAAACCCAGAAAGAGTTCTGAAAGGTAGTTTTTACGTATCAAAAACTCACGGATTAGAGAGGAATTATAAAGACAAGGTAAGGAATTAATGGCATGGAGGTTTACACATTTCACAACAGCATTTTGCTTCACGTTGTTACAGTATTTTTACGGAACATGAGGAGGATGGATAAGGAACTGGCTGCACTCAAAGAGTTGTGGTGAATGGTTCAGTGTCCAAATGGAGACCAGTGAGCTGCTGGAGTCAGTCCAGAGGAGGGACATGAAGATGATCCAAGGGTTGAAATCCCTTTGCCCTGGAGACAGGCTGGGAGAGTTGGGGGCGTTCACTGGAGAAGAGAAGGTTCTGGGGAGACCTCAGAGCCCCTGCCAAAGGGGCTCCAAGATTGCTGGAGAGGGACTTTTTACACTGACAGAGAGTAGGTTTAGATTGGATACAAGGACAATGTTACTGTGAGGGTGGTGAGGCCCTGGCACAGGCTGCCCAGAGAAGCTGTGGCTGCCCCATCCCTGGAAACACTCAAGGTCAGGTTGGACAGGGCTCTGAGCAACCTGCTCTAGTGGAAGGTGTCCCTGCCCATGGCAGGGGATTTGAAACTGGAATGATCTTTAAGGTCCCTTCCAACCCAGGCCATTCTATGATTACTTAGAAACAGTGTTTCAGTCAGAAGTCTAATTTAGAATTCATCGTGTTTTACCCTAAATGGCCACTTGGAATGCTGTGAAACATGGTTTGCAGCCAGAAGCACCAAATACATAAATTCTTCCACATCAAAGGAGTAGTTTGTGAATTTTGGATGTTCTCCCAGTGTCGGGTGGTGTCCCTAGAAAAACGAGATAAGGACTTTTAGACAGAAAAAAAAAATCAACTCATCTTCACTCAAAAAAGCAAGAAAAAACATTGAGGATCTGTCATTTTAATTTATCATTTTTGATCCACTGATCTGCTCTGAAGCAAAAGAATCAGCAAACTAACTTCATAACATAGATTGGATTAATGGCAAATTAATTTCATTTCTCATCTTCCCTCAGTCATTAATACCAAGCGGTTTCTTAATCACAATAGGGAAGTTAATTTGGTCTAAAGAATGAAAATCATATTTCAAATAGCAGAACATAGATAGGTAAAGATGATAACCATAAAATGCTTCAGTTAATGAACCTCACCCTCCCAGCAGTGGCCACCATTACCTGATCTTGAGGGAACACTTTATTCCTTTTCCTCCAGGTGATGTAATGAATCCCTCTCAGCCTTGCCAAATCCAGGTAACAACGTTCATCTTCACAATTATATCTAGGGACAGACATAAGAAACATATTTATCTACAGAGCTAAAATTTATCAGGGTGAAACAGGAAAAACTTTGCAAGTCGAAATGTCTGTTGTTCGGTTCTAAACCATGAAAACCCAGCAAAGGAGAGGCTTCATTAGCACATAGGAACAGACATGAGCAGTACCGTGTGTAACAGAGGGGAAAGAGAGACAAACAGACTTACAGCTCAAAAACAACAGCCCAGTCTGGTAGAAAGAGCAAATGGGTCAGCCCAGCTCCGTGCATCCCAATGAATATATCAGAGTTGTGGGTAATTCTCAATTGCTCTGAAAATTCAAGTTCCCTGCAGACAACACAACAAAAACTGGTCATGTGGCAGGTTTATCCACAGCAGTAAGAATCACACACCTGAAGAAAGAACAAAATTAGCTTAAAGAAATACTGAAAAAGAGAATTTATTTTTCAAGGAAAAAGACTAAGAATCACAAATGCTGCAGCCAGCAATAACTCAGCATGGAATTAAAAGAAATGAAGACAAAACTACACAAGAACCTGTTTCAAAAAATATTTTCTTTCAAGTTAAAGTTTTTGTAAGTTCGGGATTTTCTTTTTACTTACCTTGACAATAAATTGTGTCACTTCCTTATAAAAGAAAAACCAACCCAAAAAACCCTCAAAATAACCCCAAAAACCCAACAGAAAAGACAAACTCTTTCTGAACTGTACTCATTACAATATAGAAGTATACAAATTGACTTCCTCACACTTTCCTTGTTTCGGTCAGAACACAGATCTCTCACTACTGTTCCAGTTTCTCATTCTTCCTGCATGATCCATGGTAGCACCACTGAGCAGATGGAGCTGCTGCCATTTGGCACAGGCTGACACCACTTGGGAACTTTTCCTTCAATCCATTTCTTACTGGCACAGTGCCTACAACACCTGGCTCCACAGACTGGCCTCCAGTGGTGTCTTCAGGGGTCACCAGAGCAGCAAAGAAGCAGAGTTATTATTTATTACTCAACAAAGGGTCTCATCCCTGGGATTGTTCAAGGCCAGGCTGGATGGAGCTCTGAGCAACTTGGTCTAGTGGAGGATGTCCCTGTCCAGGGCAGGGGGGGTTGGGAACAGATGATCTTTAAGGTTCCTTTCAATGATTCTGTGATTCTATTTTAAGGATTTTTTTTCTGTTTTTTTCTTAAGACACTGGCATCACACAAGATAAATCCCTGTTGACCCACAGTTACAGCAGAGCATTAGCACATGCAGAAGGGTGAGGGGAACACAGCTGGTTTGGGGAGAAGGGATGAAACAGAGAGAAAAATTACTTCCAAACTTGCTCATCTAATCTGAACCTACTAACTCTAGAGATTCATTCCTAAGTAGAGCATCATAGGATGGGAGTGCTTGACTAGCTCACACACCACTCCCTCAGTAACCCTTCCTTTGTTTCTTCCTTCCCAGCCCTTGGACCTTGCACAGGTGGGACACGGGGACAGACACAGCTCTGCCTGCAAACAGCTTTCACAGCCACAGACAGCGCAAACCACACCAGCTCCTTCCACCAACTTACGTACTTGTATTTGTAGTCCACCACTTTGACCTCCAACGTCGACACTGTTTTCAAAGCATTCACAAGCTGAGGGAGGAGAATAAAAAGGCAATGATTCAACGTTCTCCGTCAATTAACTGCTCCCCTGCACTTCTGAGCACTTCTCACACTGCTCCTCTCCACCAGGGAATTACGATGAGATGGAACATTCCATCATTGCCACATAAAGGAGCAGTTCCCCCTCCTCCTGTGCCTTCCCATCTAATTCCTGGCCAAGCAATCCCTGAGAAGGAGACTCAGATCACCTGCACTCTCAGAGGCTACTGTTGGCTTTTACATGCTTCAGGAGCCAATTCTAACCTACTTAAATTAGTAGCAGTTTTGCCAGGAATAGTGGGAAGACGTGGTTGGATTCCCAAAGACATTTCAATACCTAAAGGAGCAAACTTAGAAGGACAAAATAACTAGGAGGATTTTCAAAGATACAATACTATGCCAGACTGACATGGGAAGTGACATCAGATTAGACCTGGGCTTCAAAATTAAAGTGCTTTTTTAGAGGCTCCAATCCCTAACCAGCAGTAGAGGGAGAAAAGAGCCAAGAATTTTCTCTTACATAAGTGTGGGAAAGATAAAAGTGATTTCTCCCTTTGTCAGCACACACTACATGCAGCAGTGGAGGCGTGAACTGAGGACAGCCCAGCAGATAAAGCACAAATCCTCTGCTCTGTTTATTCTGTCACTGAGCTACTGCATCACACAAGTCTCAGCTACATCGTAAGTCCACTCATGAATCAAAAACATGAATCAATATGAGAATTCATAAAGTTTTGAGTGCACAAACTCTGTTACAATGTCTTATACATTTCAATCTGCAGACATTACAAAGGGGTTTGTTACACTTCAGCACTGGGGATGGTATAAATAAAAGGAATAATCTGAAAGTGAAATAATTTGATTTTATCAGATGCTCTGCAGTGTCTGTTTGCTGAGAGGAAATACTTTTAGTATTCCATTTGTAGTCTTCCATTCAATATTTAGAAAGGGCAGAAGGTTCAGTGTCTGGTGTCCAGAAATGGAGACTGGCTACAAGACACAGTAAAAGAAATTAATATAAGCATTGAACCTATTTGTCCAACATTTGCCAAAAAAGAGATGTCTTGGCTGTATGTGAAAAAAAAAATCAATCCAATGAGAAAAATTCTAATAAATCTGTTTTAACAATAAAAAGGACCACACCTCATTCTGGTTTAATATTTTCCTGTAATCTGTACTGCGTGCCAGTATGGTGACTCGAATTTTCCCATCCTGAAAAGAAATAAGGAGCAGAGTGTTAGCTAAGAGGCAGACCTCACAAAAACAATCCCAAACACTTCCATATTTACTTTTGGCAATTACTTGAGCAACTAAATATGTTCCTTCCACACGTAATAAATACATGATGTAACCACCTTAAAATTCACATTGTATTTTCCAACAGATTCAAACCGTCAAACGTTGTAAAAGTCTGATTATTAACCAAGAATGAAATATTTTCTAAAAGCTTTATTTTATCCAGTACCAAAGAGCTTTTGCATTACACATTTTAAGGCAGTTTTTGAAAGCAGGAAAGCAGCTTTTGGGATGGCTTGTGCACAAGAGCCTTGTGAAAAAAATATTTTACTTCTATAACAGTTTCTCCTTTTATGTACCTCTTCTAATTAATTGGTCTCACAGGGGTAAGCGTTCCAAGTGAAATAAAGAGATTTAACTGCATGACTCCCATTAGTGTCAGCAGGAGCAGCATAACTAACTGTCTGTGCAGAGCTGTGAATGCTGCCCCTCAGCGATAATACACAGGCTGCTCTCTGGCAAACCCCTCAAGCAGCCCAGAGCTGCCGTGCCCAGCAATGCAACGTGCAAAAACCACCAGTGTGGACAACACATCCCTGCCCAGGGCCAGACAGGCAGTGCTGGGCAAGGATGGAAGGAGCAGGTTCCATCCTCTTCTCCTCTGATCCCAGCTCAGCAGCACTTATGAGGATTAATAAAGGGATCCCTTCTGCTCCAGCAAGGGCAGCACCTTCTCAGACCACGTCCTTCCTTAGCTAGGAAGGACACAAAGGTCTTGAGCACAGAGAATGGAGACAGGGATGAGACCCTAGGTTTGGAAGGAGGATGTTCTGAAGTTCGTCCTAGGGGAAAAAAGACATAAGGGCAGCTTTCACAAACACACACGTTTTTGCTGAAGGCATTTACAGAACTGGTTGACATATTGGAAAAAAACCCCAACATTCCAAGGATCACAGGAAAGGATAAAAGTGCAAAATACGCTCTCCTTCCCCACTGGGTCCAGTCTGCTAATGCTGTTCTGTGGTGAGACCCATCACCTCCATATTATAACTGCATTATTCAGTTACCATACCTTGGGTCCCTCTTGTGTAATATTTAACCTGTGTAACACATGCTGTGAAAACGCTCTGAACAGGCCTGTACCATGACAGCCAGAGATCTGAAATTAAAAAAAGCAATTGTTAATACACGAAGTTATTTTGCTCAGAAAACTGTGCTTTGTGATCAGGTTTTTCTGCCATTCTTGTGGAACAAAAGCCCAGTGTCATGCACTGCACTAAACATGCCACTATTCACTGCAACACAAGTGGCACTTTCATTTAGAAAGGAATATAACTCTCTGTAGTGTTAGGGTCTGAATGCATGAGCTAAAACCCTCGGGAAAGTCTGATTGTGTTCAAGCTCACGTGCCCTGCAAAAGTAGCAGTGAGTTCACAGTGCTCACCCCTTAAAGAGGAATATACATCTCCTGAGCTGTGCCACAGGAGACTGCACACACCCAGCTAAAGCAACTTCAAAATCCTAATCTGCAGGAAAGATCAATTCCGTTTGGAGTTGGACTTTCCCTGCAGTACATTTCATGATAGCTCAGCTGGATCTCAGAGGGATTCATCAGCTCGGATTTCATCCTGTCACACACATCCCGACTTAAGAGTGGATGGCTGAAAGGGACTCACCAGTGGAGTGTTATAGAACAAACCATAGCGCATCCGAGGCAGCAGCGAGAACACTGCTTCCTTAAAGCACACCTGCAAAGGACAGCACAGGGAGTTACCACACTGCCACCTTCCCCCGCCTCCTTCCCGGGATCCCTGCTTGTAAAGAGCCAGCAATTACTGCTCCCATCAAGAACATCCACACCTTCAAAGACAATTCTGATACCAAACCAGCTCTCACTTGGGATGCTACAGATGGGAGTGTGGGAAGAGGGGAAAAGAACACCCCAAAACAGACTAAAACATGAACTAAATAGAAAAAAAAAGTGAGTGAGTTTGAGACCAGAAAAAAGAGAAAACTAAAATAAGCTCTGAATGAATGGTTACATTTTTTGGTGTGAGTAAAAAAATTTTAATGACAAGCAGCAGGTGCACTAATAGTTACAGGGGAAAGAGAAACAACTCGGGAGGAATTAGGAGACTTAGAAAGACCAGTACTGTTAGATAACCCTTAACTTCAGTCATGGGTCCTGCAGAAGGAAAACCCACACATAAATACCACGTCTCAGGTCACAAAAGTTAGGTCCATCTCTAAGAAGGATAGACAAGCCATAGAATTTGGTTACAGCTCTGTCTCTTGTTTCTAAAGTAGAATACTCCTATTACACATATTAAACATGCATGGAAAGCATTAATGCTTTCCTCTGGACCACCCATAACCACAAACAGCTTGAGAAGTTGGCATAATTGCTCCCCAGTGATCATGAATTAAAATAAAATATAAAATTCCATACTCTTTTAGAGTCAAAGGTTTTCAAGTGTATTATTTCGTAGTCAGTAAATGCCTTCCACGTCTCACTGAACAGGTCACCGTAGCCATATGAGCTCTAAGAGGAAAGCAAAAACCACAAAGGCACAATGATTACATAAATGAATGTTAGAGCCTCTCTTTTCTGTATATGAGTTTTAACACACAGTTAATATGTGCAATACCACCGTGGGACCCAAGACAGCCCAGCACGGAACACAGACATGACACGACACCAAACTCTGTGTTTGCAGTGACAGGCAACTCAAATTACCTGTCAGGCACTTAATTTAATAAAACCCACAACTTCTATAAATTAGCAACCTAGGCAAGTTCTCCAGCAGCAGATTACAATTTCTGAGTTAGGAGTGAGAAGTGCTTACTACTTTTCCCAGAGACAACAGAACAGAAGTTAAATTTGAAGTAACAAACACAGGGATGGCAGAGGGCACGAACCTCAACTCCTGAGACTAAAAAAGCACCTGGGAATTCAAGGGCAGCAGTAAGGTTTGAGGTGAAAAGTCCCAACAAGCTTGTTTAGCATTTATGTCTGTTTTGGAATTGTCACTTGCATATTGCACATGTATCATAAATTGAAGGCAGGGATGTGATTTGATGGAAAAAAAACAGACAAGAAGTTTCTCTACAGGGCAGCAAAAAACCTTCCCCTTCGCAGCAATGCTCTGTGGAACCTTTAAAGAGCCATCCACTCCCTACAACGTCAGCCTGCCAGCAGGGGCTCTTGCCTTCAAATATGTCATTTCCTACACATCTGAGGGCTGAGTCACCACCTCTTGCTCTTTGAGAGCAACTAAATGTGCTCCCAGTAGCCCTGGTGCAGATTCTCACTTCAAGCTTCCTCTCGACTCTGGGGCTGGTTCAGGCTGCTTGGAAAGTTACACGGGAACATTCTCATCAAGGAATTTGAAAATAAATACTGCAAATGGTGGCAGAAGAGAACCAGTATCTAGTGAAATGTAAAAATCTAAAGGGCATCAGATTTCCTTCAGTTGAAGAGGTGCTTCCCTTCCCCTGCCATTAGGTTTTAATGCATTTTACAATCCAAACTACTTTCTGGCTACCTGTATTAAAAGAATTGCTCTTCCAGGTTAGCAGCAAAAAACAAAGTATCACTTTCTAACTCCCTCCTTAGAAGTTCTTTATAAACATTTGTTTCCCTGCATTTTCAGAGACAGTCTGCAAACCAACATTCAGCAGAACTCATACTCATCTTGTGCTTTGTTTAACATGCATCTAAGGGCATCACTGCTTTATGAGAGCAGTATCTAGGAAGTATGGACAAATCTAATTAAATTAAGGGGAAAAAAAGAGAACGAATAATCTCAAATCCACCTTTGGATCAGCACAGTCGACTGGTGCCATCACCTGGCTGTACACAGCAATAAACTCCAGCAGCCTGAGCAGGTAAGGCTCATTTAAGGTGATAGCACTGTGACAGTACCTTGGATGGTACATTTTGAAAGAGTTATTTGATTGAACAATGCTATATAAGACAAGGAGCTGCTTTTCAGAGCAATTTACAATGCTGTCTGACATCTGATCTTTTTAGAAAGCCATCAGATCAGGATTAATAGCTCCCTGTGTAACACAGAGAGAGCTCACTTCTCTGACAGATGGCGTTCATTTTAGCTTTAAAATGTAATAGAACTAGAAAAAAAAGGGTCTCTCCTAGCCAAAGAGGTTTCTCATTAAATAGCAAGCAGTCCTCTGTTGAATTTTAGTTGTCCTAGCAATAAATACTTGGAAAGAAAACCCAGAACTTTATGAGCACAACACAGGTGTGGGACAATATCAGAGTCAATGTAGCAACTGTGTTATTTCTGGCCCTGATCATACACATTATCTGGTATATTATAAATTCCTCAGTTGTTCATTATTTAGTTTAACACTCTCCTACACAACTTAAATACTGGGCAGTAAAACTACTATTACCTTTAACCACAGCCATGGTTTCAACTCAGCAGTACAGCAGAAATAGACCCACTTAAAAACTTGTTTATATCTCCTCATGATATCCTAAGAGGTGTTTTTAACTGCAAGAAGGCTACTTAAGGGAATTAAATATTAAGCCTTGTTTTAATATATGTATATATAAGAATTTCATTTAGTTGCTTTCCTTATTACAGGAAGCACACTACTGATTCACAAAGATGCAAGACTGTATTTCTTTCCAAATATAGAAGAAACAGTTGAGTGATTTTGCTTCAATACTCTGAGAGAAAAAAACCTACAGAAAACAGCATGAAATGTTCAACTGCCACAAATTAGAAATCCTGATCATGTTATTGTTGAAGCCACACCAAAAAAACCTGTAACTATGAACAAGCAAAGACTGAGCTACAGCGTAGTGTTCAAACAGCACATGGTCTATCACAGAAAATCTGTTCCCTGACTATTGTTCATGCACCTGCATTAAAAGGATCCAAAAATTTATCAGTTCCACATGGCTAAGCCCACAGGAAAGCGAGGGATTGGCTACTAAAGCCTTCAGAGTCCCTATAAAGCAGAAATACAACCCATTACAAATATGTTGAAAGCAGAGCAGACTTACAGTGTCCCACATGACTACGTTGACATCAGTACTGAAGGAATTATTGATATGCTGGGTGATGTAAAGATTGACGAAATCACAGAAGTGATGGTACATATTAACACCTGAGAAAGAAAGAGTGGTCAGCAAAACACTGCGTCACTCACTCCACTTTTATTGGCTCATGCATTTTTCCTTGGTATCCTGTATTTTATGTTAGTTTTCCCCTGCTTCTGACTGAATGCTTCTAACACACCGTAAAAAATTAAACCTCTAAAGGGAAGGTAAGAAGTCTGAAGTAGAATATGTTCTTAAAAAGTACAGAGAGGTTAGAAGAGTGGCCAAAAGAAAGCAAAAGCAAAAGATAAGTTTCACGTGCTATTTCGCATTATAGCTGTGGCTGCTTTGTGAATGATATGAAAGGAACACCTGCTTTAACACAAGCCAGTTTTACACACAGGAAACATAAAAACTGGCTTTGGCACTGATCTTGGTTCTGCTTTAGTGAGGCAATGGAAGCTCTGTCTGCAGGACTGCAAGACACAACTTGTACTGGCACACACGCCAAAGGCCAAGTAATTCCTCAGTTTTCTCTCAAGAGAATTCTTGCTCATTCTTGGCTTCTCAAATTAATATCCATGCAACAGAGGAGGTAACACAGTCCAGTTCCTTGCAATAACTTAGCTTAAAGATAGTGGCCTGAAGGGGATGAGAATGAATTCAGGCTACAGTTGCTGTGTGCCACAGGGACGGAGCACAGCACACAACCACCCTGTCCAAACCACAGCTTACCCCACTGCAGCTGGTTTGTTTGTCTGCATCCTGAACACCCTCTGCCACTAACATCTGCCTGCAAACTGTGCTGCACAAACAAAAAAGGCTGGTGAAGCTCAAAAAACGACAGATCCCACTGGCTGATTCCCAAAGGCACCTCGCTGCTGCCCTCCTGAAACACCTCTCCTCTTTCCTATCATCCAGTACACACAGAATTCTGTTACTGAACATGTGCTGCACGACACAGACACCCACATGTTGTGCTTCATGGTATGAAACCTGCCATGCAGAAACACAGCCAGAGACTCTGTACAAATCAGCCTTTGGCACCAAGTCAAACCCAGTCAGAGAATGATTCTGGAACACAAACGGCAGGAAATTATTCTGATTTCTTTTAAATTGTCTGTGGGAAAACACAAGGATTTTCAAATTTAAGTTTCCAGGTTCATCACTGAAACTACAGGGGGAAAAAATGGAATGGAAAATCACATCATTTTTCAAAAAAGAACACATGACTAGTGAACTTGACAATCACCAAGGTATAATGTAGATGGACAAGTTGAATATGGGCTTTTTTCCCCTGCATTACTGAAGGTAAATAAAGATACCAATTACCTGCATCTAATTTCATGAAGTATGTTGGCTTTTCAACAACAATGTCACACTTTTCATCTTCTAGAGGCCTGAAGTCTAATGCAGTAAAGGTCTGGAGTTCTGCAAACCTAGAAAGATTCAATCACAGAGAACATGCTTTGACACCAACACACTTAAATAAATGTTGTACTTCATTTGTCTAAGGTTTAGTAACTGTCCATCCAGTCCATTTGATTTAACAGGACTGCTGAAAACTGATAGAGTCTGACAATTAAAATGACTTGAATTTATAATGGAGGAATCTTCAGTTTATGAGCTTCCAGAGGTTAAATACTGCCTTTGATCTCAGGAGTGAACAGCACCTTTGATCTACAAATCAAGGCAGCAGAGATGTAACAAAGAGTTTAGAGCCTGGGTCTGTGGCTCCATCCAACCTGATCTGCATTGCCAAAGACACTTGAGCAAGATCTCCATGCTTTGGTCAGAATAATGAATGTAGATGCAGCATTTATTATTCCTGGATAACAAGGATGAGCAGCTGTGATGACAATTCCAGGTAGAGAATAGAAGTGTTCCTCCTCTGCAGCTGTTCTTGACCAAAATTAACCATCAATGTAAAATGAAGGGGGGAAAAAAAAAACATGAGAAAAGCATAAAAATGAGTTCTTATATGGACCTTAATGGCTCCAATTCCTTCATGTCTCATCAATTAACTAGCAATGCAGCTTTGAAGTGCTAACATGCAAACTGTGATACTCTGCACTTCCTACTCAGCCTGCAGCCTGCTGCCCATCTCACATTCCAAGCACAGGCTCCCTGGGAACCCCGTGTGAATACACATCGAGACTAGGAATTGTAGGGGCCCCATCATCACCAAGGACTGCGTGAACTAACACACAAGTGCCAACTTCAAGGCATTTCACAACATAACAATTATCTCCTTCTCCAGGCACGTCAGGCTCAGAAGCAGCATCTTGCCCAGAAAACACCTGAAGGTTACAAATTCCAATTACAAGACAGTTTCAGATCTTTTGCTCCTGTAAATTAGGCAGGACACAACTGCACACAGTATGGTTCAGACATTCTGCACAGATGTAATTACCAGAGGTGTCTAATATGAACTCTCAAATTGACCTTAAAAGGAGCAACTCTTTCCTCAGGATGAAATCCCCTTCACATAGCTGCTAAAGCCAATGACAAAAATCAAAAATAATTAGTAACTGAACTTGGAAGCAGAACCTTTGACAAGAGATTCTTACCAAGACTGCAGAGGGCTCTTGCGCTGACCTTCAGCCAAAAACGCTTTCACGTCGAGGGTGCAATGACCTCCAATCTCTCCCTTCTGCAAAAAGTCTTCTTTGAATCTGATGCAAATTAGAGAAAGTCCATCAGCTTTCGTGCAAGTTACCAGGGCCCTGCAATCTCAAGTACATCCTCAAGGCAGTGCTAGTTAGTCTCAGTTCAGCAAGGCACTTCACATATATTTAAAACCTGAGTATTTTCTTCAGCTCAAATCAAGAATTTCCCAAAATCCCCAAATAAAGACAGTGCTGTCCTTTAAGTTCTAGACAACTTAGAAGACAGCACTAATCCACCCAAATTGTTATCAGGAATCATTTTCACATATCCAAATTAGTAATTTAACTAGATTGTGCTATGCCATTACTTACAGGAGCATCATTAGTTGGAATTTTTGTTTAACCATTTCTCACTGAAATTCACCTCAGGTTTCACAATCCACTTTGCAACCCAAGTATTTTAGAGCTGAAACAATTGTACTTTGCACATCATCCAGTCAAGAAAGACTTTCCTGTGCCTTCAGTCATGTCCTTTCTCATTCATCAGGAAGGAGGATTTCAATCACCCATCAACACTCCATGAAACCAGAACTTAGGCTTTTACACAACCTGTACTGCTGACAGCAGTGAAGGGGTGTAGCCTGAACAGGACTTCAGCAACATCTCTCTGACCATCAGCCAAGCCCCTGGCAATCAGCACACCAGCTTTGTTAACCAAATTCTCAATTCCTTTTCCCTGCCATCCCGTTTTTACTATGAAACAAACAAATCAGAGACCTGTCGTGATTTCTCTTTACAGTCCTTAAATCAAGGTACAAGTTTGTTGCTCTGCAGTGCTGAAGGTACTGGGAACAGGTCAGAGACGAATCCCCCTGTTAGGAAAACAACAAGTGGAATTTTGTCAATAACAAAAATGATGTTTAAAAACAAGTGAAAAGTGTCACTTTCAGAAATACTTACTGTTGCTGTAGGTTTACAGTGGGTTTTCATTTCATTGAGCCTCTCTCGAACATAACCAAAATCAGCTTGTTTCCAGAATATCTGCTGGGCTGTCTCAATGTCACTTGCCCTGATGTGTGAAGGACAGAGGGAAAAATTCAAGGTCTATTGCTCAATTCTAGTAACAATTTTAACATGCAAACTTTTTTTTCCACTGAAAGTGGCAAAGAACCACCAGCCAGTTACTTTATTGGCATTTAAGATGCAAACCAGGAAGCACTTATCAGCTGCATGTAAGTGAAAACACCAGTGACAATTTCAGGCTATTTATTCTCCCATTAAAGGGTATACATTTTTTTAAACATGTTTTTCCTCTGTTTTCAAAGCTAAGAGAGGAAATACACAGTTATTTTAGGAATCAGAATTCAAAGCTAAATCAGAAAAAATGAAAACATTCTGGCAGGAATCACTTCCAACAATATTTTCTTCCTTAAATGTTAATTTTTTTAAGTCATGTTGAAAGTCATACTTTATATATAAATACACACAGGTCCCCCAAAAGAACCACCCATTAAATTCTAAACATCACAATAATGTTGACTTCACAGCTAATACCAAAGTGAGTTCTACACTTTTTTTTTACCATATAATGTACAATATACTTTTAAAATGAAACTTACCATCCAGTTTCAACATAATCACACACTGGGTAACTGAACCTGTTGTCTGAGCTGCAAGATTTCTCATACCCCCAGCAGGATTTTAGTTTCTTCAGGTGTTTCTGTAGCACAAAATAACTGAATCAGGTTACACAACAGCAAAAAGGGAAATGACTTAACTTAGTCGTTAGCTTTTAAATGACCTCTTGCTTATAAATCTTACATAAAAGGCTTTTGGTTTGGTCTGTTTTCAAACAGTTTGAGAAAGAACATCCAGATTCCTCATGCACAACAGAGGCTCCAAAGAGGACACACATCCACATCAACTTTATTCTTGTCTTTAATACGTCTGTTCTAGGACAAACCCTTTTCCTGACTAATTGGCACTGAGGCAAATTAATCCCCATCTTTAACTGCTATAACTCTAAGGACAAACCACCCCAACGTGACATTTGAAAAACAAATAAAAAAGCAAACTTACTTTATATGGGCAAAGAGCATCCTGCTTACAGATGTCAGCAAGGTGCTGGTTATTGTGCAGAAAGTATGGAATATGCTCCTCTGGCAAGTCGAGGGCTTTGTAGCTGTATAATGGCTCTTCTGGAATGTTTGTGAGTGCAGTAAGATTTTCAGCTTGGGAATTAGCCAGAGTTTCTTGCAGTAGCAATCCAAATACAAGCAACATAAACATGGCAACCTGTGAGTTCTGATTAAGTAAAATAAAACTTAAAAAAAGAAAACAAACAAAACCAAAACCACACTTAACATACACGCAGCATTGCAGACATACAAGACAAAATTCAAAGTCAGCCATATACCAAAGAATTTGTACTCGCACTTCTGGAGAGGTTTCTTTTTCCTATGAAGAGCAAACTTTCACTAGGAGACCAGACTGTGCAACCTCAGGATTATCTTTGAATCATTAGTCATTGAGGGTTATTACGCACTACCAACTCCCAGTCAAACTAAACTGGGTGTGTTTACTTTAGCTAAATCCCAAGGGATCCTCAGAGTTCAATGTGGAAACTAAGTATAGAGCATGTAATGTCCAGCCAGAGGGAGAAAATGCAGAAGTACTGGGGGGAGGGGTGAGAAAAGAAGGAATTTTAGCTTTAAAATAAGTATAAAAATAATACATTCTCCACTTTGAACTCGCCATCAGCTGACGGGAAACTATGCAGTCACAAATAAATGGTCACAGATAGGTCTGTTACAGGATGTCTATATTTAGAGCTTTTATTAAAGAAATAATGACTGAATTACATACTTTACATATAGTTTATATATATAAAGTGTATATATATATACACACACACACATACTTTAGCTACAGGCCCACACACATGTGTATACTCTAAAGCTGACTGCATACCATCGTCTCATCAAACACCCCTGCTCTGAACCATTAAACTTCCTGGGGTAAAAAATACATGGCCTGTGTCTAAACCCCACCTTTTCCAGCATTATAATTTGGTCAAATTTGCATGCTTGCTTTCAAACAAAGCCTTTAGCAAAATTCCTACGATACAAGCAGTTTTACCTGTTTGCTTTGAGGAGAACCACTTCAGATTTCCCAAGCGCAGAAACCCAGTGTGGGGGCAGGAAAGTGCAGTTAGATACGTCCTGTTAAAAGGAATTTTCGTCAGGACACTGTCCTGCTTCTTCAGGCGCATTCCCAGCAAGGAGAGCAGCCATCCAGAGCCTGGGAATGCTCATGACCCGCCGGGGCACTCAGACCCCTGCAAGAAAGCATCTCCCTTCCCTGTGGCAATACCCCGGGGATGAGGAGGAGCTGGGGAACATCACACCGAGCCCATCGCAGCTCAAACCGAACAGTCCCCAGCGGTGTCCCCAGACCTGAGCGGCCCCTTTCCCTGCCCTGGGCGCCGGCTGAGGGTCTGTCACTTGGGAAAGCACGCTTCTGCTGCTGCCAGGGTGGGCCCGGAGCCGACCCGGTGTCTGACCCACGCTGGCCGTGCCCCGCACCCGGTGCCGGAGCCACAGCGAGTCCCGTGTGGCGCTGCTGCCCCTCACCCCGCACATCCCCGCACATCCCATCCCCGCACATCCCATTCCCGCACATCCCATCCCCGCACATCCCNGCGGGGAAGGAGGAGCCCGGCAGGGTCCGCTCAGGTGGGGCCGGGCCGGGGGCACCTGCCCCGGGTGGGGGGAGCGGCGGCGCTTCTTCCTTCTGCTGCCGGAAATCCAGCGCTGCCGGCCCGGGAGCGGCCAGGGCAGGATGCGGAGGAAAAGGGCCTTTTCCTGCCGCCGCTCGGCAGGAAGCGCAGCCTCCCGGCACCCCATTGTTCCAGGCCGGGTCCCCCCGAGCCCCGGGCGGCAGGAGCGGAGCCGCCGAGCTCAGACACGGCCCCGTTCGCAATGAACGCCCGGCCGAGGGGCGGGTCAGGCACAGCACCAGCGCTCCTGGGAACCCGCAACTCCTTCAGTGTGACCCAATTCCCGCGGCGAGGAGCGCCGGAGCTTGGAATCCTCCAGCGCAGCACGGACCTCTTCTCCCCTCGTGGGGAACGAGGAACAAGCGCTGGGCTCCAGCCGGGAAACCTGCGGGACAACACGGGACGGAGGGCGCCGGCAGATGGGCTCACCCCGCTCACTCGAATAAAGGAACTAAACATCACGTTATCCATAATCCCATCCCTCCCTAATCCCCACGGCACCTGTAATTCCATATATTCCAAGGGCATCTGGTATCTTTTTAACTTGGGTGGTATTTTCGTTTCACACCACTAGGTTCAAACCCATCCACCGCGGAATTATTTGAAGTCTTGTCTCAAAGAGAACCAGACACACTCTTAAAGCAAAATTTTATTTTACCCTGACCCGTGCTTTTTACAGTTTATACACATTTTACAACTAGAAACCAAAGGGTGTAATCTCACCGTGTGATAACCACTTCACCTCATATTCAGGATCATTGTAGCCCTTAGTAAAACGTTACATAAATTAAACAAACTTGTAGCAGGAAAGAAAAATAAGTAGAACCCTTCTCATGGGATCTTGAACATGGGCTCGTGTTCTTAAAGGAAGTGGGTACCAGAGGAGTCTATTCCTCATCCAAAGCCACCTACACCCACAGAAGCCTTTCCATAACCCAGGCTGGGAATTCAGCCCCCTCTGAACACTGTACTTGGAATAAACCCTTAAATAGCATTTCTTCATACTTACATATGCAGTGAAAATGAGATCTAAATTAGTTGCTTTCAGCAGGAATGTTCTAAAATAGCACATTTTAAAAGAACTGGATATTAGAATTCTGACCTAAGTCTTTTCATTTCGCATGTTACTCTTCTAGGCAAACTCAGTAACAGCAGTGAACTAAACGTGTCCAAGCAGACACTGTTTCTTCAAAACAAGGATACAAGAATCATATCAAAGATTACCAAAACACAGTATTTTGAAGTTTATGTTACCTTCCAACATCCACTTTGTTTTCTAAGGCTTGGATGATTAAGACACAGAAGGCCATCTCATTCTTGGGCGATAGTAAAGGTTGCACTAAACGGGATAAAGAATCCAAAAATAGTCAATACAAATATTTACATCTACTTCTGTAAAATTTAAAAACCTGTCAGATGTTTTTACACTGAAAACAGTTAATGCTGACTTCATGTTAAAGTTTCCCATTTACCTAAGCTCTTCCTGAAAACCCCAGATAGTCTCAGACAGTCAGAACTGCACCTGTGTCAGCCCTTCAGGAGCATCTACTCTCACATTGCACAGGAAACGTTCCCATCAAAAGCACTGGCACTAATAGGTCCCAATAAAAGTTCAAAGGATTTTTATTTTCTTTTTAGAGTGCTGCAATTGTCTACCAAAACTGGAAAAAAAATGTGAAAACCAGTGATTTATTGCAGTAGCAGGTAAAACTGAACAGAATTTCTAATCTTTGACCATCACAAAAAGCTGATTTCTTAAGGAAAGGCCGAACTAACCTTGGCATGTCATAATTGTAATGCACAGTAAATCAGTGAAGTTCCTCAAAGTGCATAAATATGGAGTGATTTTTGTTTGGGGTTGGTTGGTTCGGGGCTTTTTTGAAACTTAGAGCAACCAACCATGCTTCAATATGAAGGCAAAGTGTTAAATTCTGAAGTTTTTTACAAGAAAAATGGTATTACCGTGGTTTCCAAAACTGAAACAAAGACAGAGGGAAGTTCCCTCCCACTTCCCCATGCAAAAACAAAAAAGGAAAATAAAAAGTATTTTTATTAAAGCAGATGGGGAGTTATAACAAAATTTTAGGGTTTTTGCTCTGTAGCATTCTTGAAATCTTCAGAGTACCTGCCTGAAACTCAAACTGGACTAGGATTTTCCGGGAACATACCCTTGCCTGTGTAACTTTAGAGACTAACTGTGAGGAATAAACCCTTTACTCCCATAGTAAAGTCACATTACTGAGAGGCTTTTCTCCAGAAGCAATTTCTCATCCTTCACATCCTTTGCCTCTCTCAGGCAGGAAAGGAGTTCCCAAATTACAACGTGCACAGATCTGGGACAAAAAAAAAAGCCTCTCCCAAAAGAGGCACTGGTATGATAAGAAAAGAATTTCAGCTGCTGAATATTTCACACGAGTAGTTTCTGAAATGAAGCAAAATATCTGCTCTCTGGAATGCAGAGAGGAAGACAAAAACGTCTTCCCGCGATTCTCAGCATTCCCAAGGGTCCAATTCAAACGTTTCCTCTGACATTAACAAAAATGCAGCTCAACTCCAAGTCACGTGAGTGCTGTTTGACCAATACCCTGCTCAAAGAATGGCATGAGAAACACTTTGCAGCCACCGGAGAATTGCTGGAAAACTATATTAAGTCATGGTACAGTTTTACAGAAAGTCTAAACTCTGCTACATGAGAGCTGCAGCAATTTATTTTAAAAAAAAATCAGTCTTCGGCATTCTTCTGAACTGCTTTAGCTACTGTTAAAAACCAGCAACTAAATCTTGGATAAATATTTAATAGCTCAGATTTCTGGTTTAGACACATTTACAGTTACAAGCAGAGCTCTTGTCTCTACACTGTTCGTAAGAACATGAGCAATATAGAAGGTGAAGCCTTAATTTAAAGCCTCATCTGAGTCTCACACTCTGCTTTTGAGGACTTAAAATAGTCAGCCTAATCTGATCTAAGAATAATCACCCTGACATGTTCAGATGTTGCAAGGACAAATATAAGATTTTCCTGCCATAAAAATATCCAATTATGCTTCAGACAGCAAGTCACTGCTATTTTGTTATTGAAAATTAACTGATGAGATTTTAGAAAAACTCCCGTGAAGAACTCTTAGAAAAGACTTCTAATTTGATTTTCAGAGATTTACAGGGATTATGAATCAAGGGCTGTTTCAGTACAACTCACGCCTTCCAGTGCTGTCTCAACCACCATTTCTGCTGCTGTTTACAAGTAGAATGACCAACAATTCAGCAAAGACTTAAATAAAGGGATGACTGAAAAAAAAATATTGCACAAATAATTTAACTGCAGACAGAACAGGACACTTAAAGCATTGATTTTCCTGTCAACACAGGAACTCTATTATATAGTCACATCTTCCTATTATACAGTTATCTTTTTATAGACATTTAGATTCAGCATTTACATAAACAGTTATCTTTACAGTCTGTTATCATATAATGAATGGTAGGAGTTCCAGCAGAAATTAATTTTGTCTTTGTTTTAAAAGTTCATCTATCTGAGTCTTGTACATGTTTTTCACATCTTCCAGATCCAGTCGGAGTTCCTCAGCCTCCTCTGCCTTCTCTCCATACATCTGGAGAATTGTGTTGTATCTTTGATCCAAATCCTGCAAGGACAAGTTTGTTATCTGACTGCTTTTCAACTGAGAGAGTGTTTTTACACTACTCAGCACTTGCTACTACTTAGTACTTGCTACTACTAAAGTGTAGCATTACTTTGTCCAAGTGTAACTCAAATGAAGCACGCAGTAAATTCTGCAAAAATAGTTTATGCCCTGAATATGGCCAGATTTTATACTCTAAAAAAAGATTCCAAAGATTCTACAAAAAATTAGTGCAGGCTTCACAGGATGTACTGAGGCATCTTGAAGTTCAATTGCTATAACCATTAAAAACAGCCAGAAAACTGTTTCACTACAGGAATGACCAGCGTTTAAAATATTTCAACGGAAAATTGAACATGTAGAATAATGATAATTTCCAAAATCATTCCAAAATTATTTCAATTTAAATTCTTAAACATTAGGTTTAAAATACACACTCAGCTTTTTGATCAACCTCTCATAAATCCATGATGCTCAGACAGAGTGGGCATTTTCAGATTCTATTACACAGAAATCCCAAACAGGCTCTCCCTAATTTATGATTAGGGACAGATTTTTAATCCTAAACTGAGAGGGGTATTCCTTGTAAAAACGCCATTTATGTAATTTTTACATGGATTTACACCAGAAAAACATTTACCTTTAACTGTGTGCGTAATTTTGGTATTTCCTTCACCTTATCTTCAAGTTCATCGTTTTGATTTGTCAGTTTAACCAGTTCTTCTGCCATTATTGATCGAGTTTTCTCAAGGTTTCCAATTTCCAGCTAAGGTAAATATATACAACAGTGAGGAGAAGGAAACAATTCACTGTATTTATAAAACACCACTCAAAATATTTTGATGCAGCAATTAAGGCCTTTTCCTTAAGTAAACAAAGCTTTTTCAGACTGAAATACCACACCTTGTGTGAGTCACTCTCACTTTCTTCTCAAATCTCATCAGTGGTTTGAGTTCATCCCCCTTTTTGTTCATCTGACAAGTTTTTCTTGCCCAAACAAAGTTGCTCTTCCCTACAGACATCTCCAGCAGCTGTTCTGGTTCACAGAAAGTGGCCAAGCTTTCTGAATAAACACCCAGCAAGAGAACACTGACTGCATTAGTATTCACACTGTTTGGTTACGTGACTACAGTACCTGGAGATGGGAAATCTCTCCTTCTCTTAGTTTGAGCTGTGACTGAAGGTTTTCAATTATACTTGAACCTGCCCCCATCCTTATGGCATCATAGAGATTGCTCCCACTGGTAGCTACCGGTCCAAACGAGTGATCATGAGGGTCATCCTACAAACAAAGGTTAGAGGAGCTTAAAATTAGATAAAAATGGGCACACTTTGAAATCTTGCCTCTCCTAAGTGTTATGGCCTTTAAGATTCAAAATTATGCTCTGCTAGGCAGGCATTTAATTTACCTTTGATATCAATAACCAGGCTGACAGGGAAGGAGCAGCAGTAGGAGACTTTCCACAGGGCAATGCTGTGATGCTGCCTAGGGAGCAGGGCTGTGCCCTAAACAAGGAGTGCTAGTAAAAATAAATCAATTTATTTGATTCCTACTAGTGTTATTCAGTTCTCCTAATGAAACCAGACAAGTGGAGTCAGCACCAATATATGTATATTCTACTCTGCTATGAAAGCTGTAGTTTCACCTGCCTTTCTTGTAGGCAGGTTTTAGGTGTTTCTGCACAGGAAGTTACTTTGCTTGAGGCAAATACACTCTTGTAGAATAAAACTTCCTGAGGTGAAAAGTCTGTCAAAAAAAAAGGCAATATAGGTGAGAAATCCCACCTGTGAGAGGAAAGAAGTCTGAAGACCTGCCATGTCCACCCCACTTATGGAACTAGAGCGTGACATTGAGGGAGTACTGGAAACAGTTTCAACTGTAAATGGCTTCCGATCCTTAAAACCAAAGACATAAAACATCACCAGTTAGACAAAGGGAAAAGTACACAAGGTAAAAGACAGATTCTGCAACTATAAAACTCCAGGTGATAAACTTTCTATTTTCCTAAAACACGTGAAAGTTCAACGAGGAAGAATTCCCGTGCTACAACACTAATAGTCTATGAGCAAGTTCTCAGAATTTTCAGTAAGCAAAGTCAGAAGCTGCAAATTGCACCAAAAGCGTTTCTCTCAAGTAGCCAAAGGAGATTCAGAGTCAGTTTTTTATGCCCAGATGTATCACAGCAAGAATAGCTCATACCCAGAAGGATGTCTCTCTTTAGAATGAACATTAATATTTTTCTTTTTCCCAAATAAAGTGTATTAATTAAATTCTGGGGTTTCTCACACACTAATAATGTACTGATACACCTTCCCAACAGACTGACCTCTTTTTCCAGGCAGCATCTGCAAGCAAGATGCCCTCTGAACAATAAGGAACTTAGATGTTAGGACTGGAGATGGTAAGAAAGCAGTAATAGAAACAGTTCTACGTGAGTACCAACTGCTAATTAGCAGTAGCAAAGTTAATGGCTATTGAGGAATGCTCTTGGACTTGTGACTCCAGCTGGAAAGCATGTGGTACATTACACACTGCCATGTGAAACACAGAACAGGAATTCAGTGGAAGCTCTGGTAGTAATCTGAACACAGAAAACAAGTATCTTCAGAAGAGAGAGAATATAAGTGCAATAAAAAGCCCCATGAGATTTAAACAGCCATTATCCATATTTTAACTCCTCTCACGTTAAACAGACTATTACACTCAAAATATATTTCAGCAAGTCCAACACAACACTTATTTCAGTGGAAATAAAAGGGAGCCACAACAAAGACAGCCAAGTCCCCAGTGTCCAGGCTGACAGCAAGTAGACTTGGCTGACTGCCAAGTAGAGTTATCTACTCAAAGTTCCAGGTTTTAGATAACTACTAAAATAATGATAGTATCAGTTTGGGTACCTTCTCCTTTGCTGCTTCTTGCACGAGAATGGCCTTCTTTCTCTCCTGTTCAACCTTCATCTTCTCCATTTCCAACTGAGTAGCCAGCAGTGTCTGCAGAGGTAAATACAGGCTGTTAACCTCCTGCTAGCTCAGACTGCAGGGATAACTTAGATTAAAGCTGAACTAGGAAATACCTTTTCTTTCTTTGCATCTTCCAAGGTTTTTGCATACTCATCTTTGAGCCCTTCTAGTTCAACCTCATACCTACATTAAGGAAAGAGGCAGAGAAAGTCACTAAGTAAGTATTCTCTGTTTTAGAAGGATATAAATTTATAAAGTAAGCATAGCTTCGAGGCTATGAAACAATATGAATGTAACACACTTCAAACTTCAAGCATGAAACAAAATATCCTTAACAAGCTGGGCAAGTTTATCAATAGCTATCAACATTCTGCACAGTCAAGTCAACACTCCATTCCACTACAATTATAAAGAAATGCTGTTAACCAAAAATGCAACTCACCTACTGTTTTCATTTTCCATTTTCTTCAGTTTGTTTCTCTCCACTTCCAGTTGAGCCTGAAGACGTGTATTTTCTTGCCTTAAAAGACTATTCTGGGATTCAGAAGAAGACATCTGAATTTTATTAGCAAGAAGTTCTTCTGTAGCAGCCCGTTCTCGCTCAGCAGCTGCTGCTAGAAGAGTTTGAGACTCACCTAGTATTAAGAAAAACAAGGAATTGGACATTTTTTGATCAAACATCTATAACATGAGTGATTTTATTTATGCATCAACATTGGATTTGAGATTTTTTTACACTTTAGTTAGTTCAGTATTTTATAGATTAGTTAATCTTTCTTTCAAAACGTATCTTGTTTCCTTTGGTAAAGGAAATTAAATGTTTTGCAGACACAGAGCACCAAAGTGATGAAGAAGAGAGATTTCATACTCTTTCAGAATACAATATACAACTACAGATTGCCTCCACAAAGGAAATAATTTCTTTTTGTCCATTTTTGGGGGTTTAATGCATTTTTCATTTAAAACAATAGGTTACTACTGTATCAACCACTAGGTGTATCATCACCTAAGTGGTTAGATAAGAAATTATTCCAAACTTTACAATTTGGAATCTAAGCAGCAAGCTCCCTGCTGGGACAGTTTCAGTGTCTCAGTGCCAATCCTTCCTTTAGATGCTGTCAAGGAAACATCCACCTTAACACTTCCACCTTACAGTCTTATGTTACAGTGTGTTTTAAAGAGAACCACTGGATAACCTGTCCAAGAACCTTGGCAGAACTCCCTCTACAGCATTTAATTACAGGAAAGGATTCTGTGCTCATCTTTTCTGATCCACCATCTACCCTTTGGGCAAGTGTCAAGTACTTTACTTTTACCTTCAGGCATCTCACACCTTCATCAAGAGCTCACAGCTCAGCCAAAGCCAAGGCTGTCTTACCCAGTCTGTCAGAAAGGTTCTTTTCCAGTTTTTCCCATGCAGAAGTCTGTGCTCCCAGTGTGGCTTGAAGGTTTTCTATCTGCCTCAGAAGGGGCCGTGTAGCAGATGTGACACTTTGGCTTAGTTCTTGGTTCCTGCTCTCTGCTTCTTGGAGTCTCTGGAAGCACAATTTAAGTATAATTAAGCTTTAAAATCATATGGTGGATTGAAAGACTAATAAGAGAATTCAGCTAAACACATAGCAGCTGCTTTAGATTCTAAAATTACTGCTTCACATTTGCTTTATGTTCTAACATTCATGTGTTCAAACCTAAAGTAAAGTGTGAAATTCCAAGAGAGAAGTTTTAACACTTTCAGATACATGACAGAGCAAGAGCCCAGAAATGTCTGGCCCTCTGGGTATAATTTGAAACATTTTGGCAACAATCTATCTTCAGGACCTTAATAAAAATATTTCAGGCTACTAACGCCCTGGCAGCGTTTTATTTCCAGTTTTTCAAAGCCTTCCTTGCAGATAAAAGTTGGCATCACCTCTTTGTTGTAGTACCTGTTGTAGTTCACCGATTTCCTGGCGTAAATAATCTTCTTTTCTTGCTGCCTGCTGCTCTGCACGTTGCAGTGCCAGCCTCAGGTCTGCCACCTAAACAAACAAGTAATTGTTACTAAACTCCTGCCCAAAGTTATTGTTTCACCTCTGCAATGTCACAGTCCTATTTTTAACAATGTCAGACAGGTTATGTCTGTCACCAATGCTAAAGGCTTCAGTTTTGCATGCACATAAATCAGTGTATTTATTTATCTGCCACTAAAAATTCTGATTCAATTTCTTCAACTTTGCATCATGGTAACAGTACCACACAGCTAACACAGAGCCCATCAAAGTAATTTCATTTAGACAGGTAAAATTATAAGTGTTTTAAAATAAAATTAGTCTTTTAAAAACTTAACACAACTGCCCCTGAAGACGGAACAAGTCCAACAGGAAAGAAATCCACTGGGTATTTGCTAAGTACACAAAAACGAGTTCCACTCATATTGCACCTGGTTCATTACATCAGGTGCACACACAGCCTCAGTACAGTCACTTGTCAATTAAAATGTTTACTGACTGTACCTAAGACCCACCTGAATCGCCAAAGCTTCTTGTTGCTGCCGAGCCTCCTCCTGGGCCTTTTCCAGAGCTAACCCAAGCTCTTCCTTTGCCTTCATTTCCCGACTTAATGCTGCTTCCTGAGCCTCACTGTCCTTCGTAGCATTGGCTTTATGAAGATCTGCAAGTTCCCTGGAGAGAAAAAAAAAATCCCAATGGATTTACAGTTTATACAATCCAACAATGACTTTGCAAATAACTTTGTTATATATAAATATTGCACAAGAAACAGCCACAGAATCTGAATGTGTGATTCCCTACTTGTATGCACTGTCAAGTGCTGCCTGGACACTCCTGTTGCTTTCTTCAAGGTCTTCCACTTCTGCCTGAAGTTTAGCCAGATCCTTTTCCTGTCTCTCCACGACACTGTTCAGCTGTTTAATGCTGTCTCGATGCTGCTTCTCAAGGTCTTCCTTGCCATCAAGCACCTACCAGAGTGAAACAAGGAACATGAGACTTTCCCCAGTTTCTGGGGCAGACAGTGCTGTCTGAGGACAGCAACAACCATGGTAACCAATTCAGGATGAAGTTACACAAAATGACTGAACTCGTCAAACACTCCGCAAAAACCAGAAGGTTTCTGCTCCCCCACCTTCCCCAGAGGAGGGGGCTGCTCTTTCCCACAGTTTCACAGGCTTACTCATACTGGGCCTGCTGCTTGTAAGATCTTGATTCAATCACAGCCCCAATTTAGGTTTTCCAACTAAAATGTAGCACGCTGAATTTGGGCAGCTCATCTGGTAACAGCAGTGCAAGTGCAAGCAAGCAGCTGGAAAAGACACCTGCCTGTAATTTGACTGAGAATATACACGTAAATCACAATTCTGTGTTCCAATAATGTGAAATGCTGAAGCAACTGGCACAGGCTGCCCAGAGAAGCTGTGGATGCCCACAGGTTCAAGGCCAGGTTGGATGGAGCTCTGAGCAACCAGATCCCAACCATGGTTCAGGGGTTGGAACAAGATGAGCTTTACAATCCCTTCCAACTCAAAGCATCCTGTGATTGTATGAATAGAAAAGTCTCCCAGAAAAGAAAAAAACAGTCTATTAAGAGCCCCCTAAAAGGCAGCTCTGCAGATAATATAAAAAGCTTTAAGAAAACCAAAAATCAACAAGTATCTCACCTGTTTTAAATGCTGCAACTCCTCTTCCAATTCCTTGATCTTTTTGTTCTGTTTTGTGTTAACATTTTCTCTCTCTTTCTCTTTGGCTCTTAATTTCTTAATAATGTTGGAATTGTGCAGCTGCTGTTTGGAAAGCTTTTCTCCTGTGAAGAAAATGAACATAAAGTTAGTGCAGATTGCTGATATTCCATGGACTCTCTCCAGTCACACCTGCCCTGCTCTTCAGTGCCATGAAATTGATAATTAAGTACGGAAATACTTATATTTTTTCATGCAAGTTCTCAAGTTTTAAATCTACCTTGTCCTGGGATGACCTTCTTACATTCAGCTACAGTGAACTGCTTTGAAAGTAAAGCAAACGAGATCATTGTACCAGGGGGAAAAAACCAAACAGCCTGTTCAATATTGTACTTCCAAAATTAAACTGTTCTACACAGCTTTACTGTTAAAACAGAAGTTCATTCTCACCTTCCTCCATCAATCCTTTGATTTGCTCTTCTTTTTCTTTCAGTAATTCAGCAGTTTCGTTAGTATTAAGCCTAGTAGCCAATTCTTCTTTAACAGTCTTCACCTCCTGAATAATAGGACAAAATACTTAGGATTCTTTATTAAAACACATTTAGGGAAAAAAACACAGTGAGTTACACTGATCACCTTTTTCTTCTCACTCCTTCCTCTCAAAAGGCTTCTCTTGGAAAACAATTTAGGTTGGAAGGGAACTCTGGAGATTATCTGAGCAAAACAGATTGCTCACAACCTTATTACATCAAGTTTTAAAAACCTCCAAGGATTGAGACTCCATAAATCCTCTGTACAATTTGTTCCAACGCCTTCATCCATTTAATTTTCTATGCTTGAAACTTTTGCAATGCAGAAAAACCAACCTGTCTTATTCACACACCAGTATTGGGTAATTTTTCTATTTCCCATACTGTGCCAACACAGTGACAAGTACAATGACAAAACTGTGAACTGTATGTGTTTTCCAGTCACAGATTTGAGAAATGTAATGCTGTGATGATACCAGGTCAAGAACATTTAAACCCCATAAATTCTGCTGCTGGAGATTTTTTGGCTCATTCCAAATCAATCTGTCATCAGCCCTTAATTTTCCTACCAATTAATCCTCTAAAGAAGCCCTTCCTGTTCTCCACCACTTCCTCATACCCCCAGTCATTCTCCCTCACACCAATGCAATATACAGGTATAAGGTGAAGCAGAAAAGACCTTAAACCTTTTTGTTATCTCCTAAAACCAGACTAACTTGGAAATATTTGAGTTTCCTAACCAGTTTCACAGCACAGCTGCAAGAACTCGTATGTTAACACCAGGAAACACCAAAGCAGCCTGGATGGCTAAAACCAGCTTATGCTCATTTCTTATAGCCTAAGACACCACCTGCCAGCCTCATGCTTTTCCCTGGGTTAATTTTCATTAATTAAACCTCAAGAAACTTAATTGTGTCCTAAAACAACAAGTATTAATTCCACTAAAAAGCCAAGTTACCTTTTTAGCTGCATCTCTCTCTTTGCAGGCCAGCTGGAGCTTCTTCTCAGCATCTGCAATTCGCTGAGCAAACTCCTCTTTAAGGGATGAGAGGCTGCTGCTCTCCTCCTTCATTCTGAACATTTCACTACATTTAAAATCAACATTTCAGAACAGCTGGACACCAATGTGATACTCCAAACAGTTTGCAACAGGTTGTTTAAATGCTTTTTAAACGTGTTAAGCAGAAGTCAAAATACTCCACCCCCATATTAGAAGTAATAATCAAAGATCTTCATTAATTCAGCAATTTGCCAGTGAAAACAATTAAATGTTTGATTTCTCTTAAATGTTTTCCCCCTTAGTAAAGTACTTTCTAATTAACCATAGTCTGTATCATACACAGGGCAAATTACTTTATGTATTTTTTAAGTTAAGATCTATTTAGTCATTAAACAATAACTTCACACATTATCTCTCGATTTTTAAAATTGGTATTTGATCAGTGAAGTAGTAAATACAACTTTCCATTTTTTCCCTTTTAATTTCAATCAAATTAAATAACTCAAGTTTTTCCTACAACCAGCCCAGTTACCACACTTTCACTGCCCACTTTTCAGTCAGTAAATCAGATTTCTCTCTATATATCAGAAAAGTCAGTCTCCCTTAACAGCTGAATCCAGTCTTACAATAAATACCATGTCTTAGAAAATAGCAAACCCAAGTAGCTTTATGAGGAGGGCAAAGGTTTCAAGACATGTGCACTGCTTGGGAAAAGTGGGAATGACGATTTCTGTGCTGTGATGGGGTATTTTTTAAGACTGTACTCCAGCAAAATCCCACTTTCATCCACTACTGGGTCTATTTTCATACTTACTCTTTCAGGTTATCATAAGCTTCTTCCAGGCGTGCCTTTTCTTTACTAGCACTTAATAGCTGTATTTCCCTCTTCTCCAGTTTCTCAGTTAATGAATCAATCATCTGGACAATGTTTTTACAGATGAAGAGCAGATGAATGGGACAATTAAAACACAAGAAGGGCAGGTTTCCCCTTCCCCTCCCCGACCTTCCCCTCCCAAGACTATTTGAAGCTGAGCTTGCCAATTGTTTTAAGAATTTGAGGTAAAAATCAGTGAGGATTATCGTGTTTCTACTACATGATTTAGAACTAAGCAGTATCTGAACACAAACCTGTTTTCTACACCTGTAAAACCCTACAAAATCAGTGTCTCAGTTAAATTCCTCAACAAAATCACCAACAGTTATATTTAATTATAAATGAAGTTTTTAAACAGAGCTGACAGCCTATAAAACTATAGCTTATATTAAGACTCTCAGAGCTCCTTATACATATCCTATATCCTTATATCCTCTTTACAAAATAACAGAAGGTGTCTGCTGTGAAACTTGCACAAAGCAGCAGAACAGCATCAGATGAGTTAAGAAAACTTTCTTCGCTCACATCATCAAAATTATTTAATACCAGAGTTTGGAAAGCTGAATATAGAGAAATAACAAACATACAAGCAAATCTACAAATAGAAACAAATGGAACAGATTTTGTAAGTGTAGCTTACATCCATCTGCCTAAACTAGCCATGCACATCTCATTGAATCTGGTCACTACCTGCTTATCTTCTTCTTTAAAAAGCCTGATTTACCTTCTTTTTAAAAGCAAATATTATTTCTGCTCAAAACAAACATTAATTTTTTCTAGTAGAAAGGACTTATTTTCACTAACTACTGCTATCCTCAAAGAACATGCACAGTGCTTCACAAATGCAATCCAATTTTGACAGTTTGTAAGTCTCTGTAAAAAATGCTTGCAAAATGTTTTCTTGTTTATTGCTTAAATACTAAAGGCTTGTAATGATATATCAAAATATTCCAAAGAATCTCTTTCACCTTTCACAGTAAAAAAAACCCCAAAACCCAACAAATAATTAAAATAACACGTTTGACTTATCAATGTTTGGCCTATTAAAGAATGCTGTTTGCCAGCACTACTCATAATCCATAATTATGACAAACAGGTGGATCAGGTGAAACCCCAAACTATCTGACTCAAAATTTCACCAGTGTTGTTCCTCTGCAGGATATCAAGGATAGTTTTCTACACAGTAAGACAGTCCAGCATCAATTCATTCAAATAAGACGAAGCTGATACCAATACAAGGAGATGTCAGGGACTTCATCAGTGACTAAAGGGTGTGTTTGCAATACATGTTTCACAGTTACCTTTTTGAACTCGTGCTTTTCAGTGTCCTCTTCTACCCCTTGTTCCACAGCATCCTGCTGCGGGTCAGCCTCCTCCTCCTCCTCCTCCTTCACAACCTGTTCTTCAACAGCTGGCACAGCAGCAACCAAAACATCTGGCTGCTCAGAGTTAACAGGGGTTGCACTTCTCCCACTCTCCTCCATCTCAGCTTCCTCAGCGTGTAAAACAGGAGCATCACTCAGGATTTCAGATTTATTTTTCAGGGCATCAACCATTTCTGTCTTTGGCACAGCAGCACTGACAGTGACAGGCGCAGAGGCAGAAGCCCTGCCTGACAACTCATCATCTGAATTTATTTCACTTACACTTCTGCTGTCTAAGGACTGGACACTAAAAGAGTCAATCCTCTCAAAAGCATCCGAGGAGCCGCAGCTCTCAGTCATTTTTTGGAAGTCATCTAAGCGATTATAATCCGCACAGGCAGAGGTGGACAAAAGCTGAAACGACGTCTGCATGAGGTGAAGGCTGGATTTGGAATCTGCAGCTTCTTGTCGTGAACTCACTGAGCTCTCACTTATCACACTTTCATGGTCCAGAACTTCAATGTCACTTGTTGTGGAAGTGCCCGAAGAGAAAGTGCTAATGGGAGGTGACGGGGTATTGCTTTGTCTGTCCTCAGTCTTTCTCTCCTTCCCCTCCAACCCCACGTCCTTCGTGACTCCCCCAAGAGGCTGGGAAGTGCCCTCTGGTGCACCCACGGCTCCTTCCCCTCCTGCACTGGATTTTTCAGTAGGAGCATCTTCAGATACTTCCAAATTTTGAACAGACACCTTTTTGTCAGTAACTTCACTTGTGCTTGCTTCATGCTCAGCATCAGGTTTAAGCACAGAATCCTCTTCTAAGTTCTCCTTGGGTATATCGAGGTTTTTCAGGTCCAGGACAGCTCCAGAGGAATCCTTCACTTCTGCCTCTGTCGTCACTGGCACTTCCAGCTGACTGGGGGTTTGAGACTCCTTTAAAGTGCTTTTCACCTCCTCTTTGGGTCGCTGGGATTTGGTTGGGGGTTTGGACACCACCGAATTTTTCTGGATGCTCTGAACATCTGTTGGGGACAGAAAGGCACTGAAGAAGTTTTCGGATTCATCTACTACCGTCCTCCTCACTGGCTTAGTGATTGCTGTGGGCGATGCCGGCTGATTCTGGGGCTCTGTGTTCGAGCTGAGGCCCCAGGAGGATGTATCCCATCCTCCACTGATGAGAGAATTGGTTCCTAAAACAAGAAAAAAAAAATAGAAATAGCAAAAAACCCCACTTAAAACCTACTAATCTTCAGTATTTACATTTTTAGATGCAACAGCTCAGAAAAAAGACATTTTCAACCACATAACTTAAAGTGAGCATTACACATGATCACACACAGCATCATTTTCGTTGCTACTTCCTTTGCTTTAGACGAAGCAAAAGAAAGTTACTTCATGTCTCCCTCAAGTTTTAGCCTTAAGCTGGACACATGCACCTCTACAAAGCAGATAAACCTGAATGGAACCAACTCACTCCCTCCCAGTTAAACAGTAACTCAAAGGCAGAAAGAGCCCAAACACAAACTGCACCAGTAAATCCAACAGTGAGAATTTCAGAAAGTGGGTGGAGATGGGTGGAGAGAAGTGTCAGGGAAGGGGCAACAAGCCCACAGAGCATTCTGAGAGCTGTAAGGGCAAGTCTCAAAGCTATTTGGGCACAAGAAGCGAGCATTGATTTTGCAAAAGGAACCAGCAAAAGCAAATGTGGCCTCCTGCTTCCTACAGTGTGAAGAGGGCAGGCAAAACAACCTGAAAAACTGTAGTTTAGAGAATTATACAGATCACAGAATGAGAAAACAATTACTCCTCTTAAAAGCTACCTGCCAGTAGCACGTAAACACTTCACACACCATTACAGAAAATTTAAATATTTGCAGAATTTACGCTCTAAAAAGGGTTCTTGCCCTTGCAGTTTGTGACAGGCTTCCTATTCTTCCTCACACCCCAAGCATCAGCACAGAGCTGACAATACACATCAGCACAGCTGAGAGTTTTCTTCTGCTCCTGTAGAAAAAATACTGAATTGTTTAGTTCTGAAGCTGCCCCAAAACAACATGAACAATCCCTGCTCTTGTATTTCTTGCAGGTTTCCCAGGACTTGTCAACAGCAAGGATAATAAGAATTTCAGGATCCAGTTTCAGTAACATGCCAAGTAAGAAAGAAAAATCAAACAATTATATCCAATTTGATTTTGCACCTGCAAACGTAATCTGGGTAACAGAAATATTTCAGGCTACTTAAAAACTAACTCACTTTCTACATCAGCATCTATTAAAAATGTCAAGTATATAGATATATGCATTATAAATACTTAAAGCTGACTTCCACTTTTAGGAACTGTTGATAGCTGTTGGCCTCAAACCTCACTTTCAGGTAACTACTGCTCTCATTGCCAAAAATACTACAAACATGTCATTTATTACTGCAAACATCCAATTTATTACTACCTTGTCCACCATTCAACAGCCGCAGAAAAAGCTCTGGCTGAGCTGTAACATTCAGAATTTACGTATTTGGACATCTCTTAGAAGTATTTGTTGCCTGAAAACCAGACACAGGCTGATCTTTGTTGCTTCCCTTGTAAATTGCAGAACCACTATAAATACTGAAATATAAATCCAATTTAGAAAGATGTTTGGGCAAGTCTAGAACTTCAAGAAATTAAGCAAACAATTCCCACGATTTAAGATGACACAGGACTCCTTGAGCGACTGCCAAGCCCACAAAGCGACAAAGACATGCAAAACTGACCTTTGCAGAGCAGCCAACCTGGAAAACACTTTCAATTGCTACAGCTTTCAGTTTTCAGAAATCTCACTCTGCTGTGGGTTCACCTGGAAATAACCTCCTCCTCTTCCAAATGCGCACACACCTCCTAGATACACTCGCAATGAGAGCACTGACCTCAGATGACGTAGTTTCTCATCCTTTTGTTTATTTATTTCTTAAGATATTCTTTATGGGAGGGGTAAAATAAGTTTCTAATGAGAGGTCTCCTTTTGGCTCTCTCATTTCCAAACAGCAGCTCAGGGCTGACCCTTCCTTCAGGTTCTACACTAGCACATGTACATGGGAGACACTTTCTCAGAGCCGGGACAACTTTTCCACCAACACATTCCTTTCAACAGACCCTGCAGGATTATGAACTTGACGCCACAAAAGTGGCAACTTCACCTGGTTTACGTGAAGGACTTTCAGCCCCTACTCTGCTCCTGCTGCCGCAAAGAGCGAGTCCACGAATGCCTCTGAAAGGGCACGATTTCTCCTTTATTACTGAGCGGGTTTTTACCACTCGGCGAAAAAAATTACGCCTCGACAAACACGGGACCGAAGCTCAGCCTGCCCCGGCACAGGGAACGGGGTGGGTTTATGACCCACAGAGGGATCTGAAGGGGGGGGGGGGTTGCGGTTAAACCTCCCCAAACCAGGGGGTCCGGGGACGGGGGGTAACAGCGAGGACAGGGCTGTGAGGGGAGGTGGCCCGGGCCGCCCGCCCTTACCGTCACCGTAGTCGGGGATGACGGCGTCGGGCCAGGGGCTCTCCTCGGCCTGGATGTCCAGCACCCGGTCGATGGATTTCTGCGCCTGCGACAGCGCCTGCTTGGCGAAGCTGGACAGCTGCGAGGCGTTGAACCAGCTCATCCTCGGCTCACGGCTCAGCCCCGCTGCCCGGCGGGGCCGGGCGCCGAGAGAAGAGAAGGGAAGGGAANGAAGAATTCCTAATAACCAGCCTCAATTTCCCCGTCTTCCAATTTGTACCCATTACTCCTTGTCCTATCTGAAAAGTTGAACCGCAGCTCATAGTCTAAAACATGTAAAATTTAAACACTGTTAACACGTAAAACTAGAATTCAGGCTGAGATGCCCCTTGCTGCTTAAGAGAAATTTCTCTGACCAAGGCAGAGCAGTGATGCTCTAGAATATTTATTTGAGGTTATAATCACTCTTGGATGTCCACTGATAAGTCACAAACTCAGGTGTCTTTATGAATTTTATTAATAAATACCATAACAGCACCAGTGATATCTGAACATAATCCTGCGGGGTGGCTGCTTGGGGACCACAAGGAGACATGTCTGTGTCTTCTCGTATCTTTTGTCCTTTTGTGTTTCTTGTAAACAGTCATCTGTTCCGTATTCCAAACATTTCATAAGATCGACCAAACCAACACCAAGTAAGAGGAAAATGCTCATTTTAATCTACTCCCTCTTCTGGTTTAAGGTGACTCAGCAAGTCTAAAGGAGTGCTACAGCTGAAAACCAGATCACTGTGGTGCCTTTTGAAAGGTCTTTTCTTTGCATATACGTGTGCACACGTGTTGAAAACAAGACCACCTTAAAAGCTCCACTTGTCTGAAAGTACATTAGCATGAACATTTTGACAGCAAAAACGGGGAAAAGTGTATTTTTATACATCAGACATCTGTACATGAATAAGCATTTATACAAATATAATCCACCAAATATTGGCTTCTACGTACAATTCTGAAATATGGTGATTTGTTTGGTTTCTCTAACCTTCAACCATGCTAGCACTTACAGGGACACCTCAGGCTGCTTTAACACCCATCGTGTATATTTGTTTTACAAGGTGGGCATGGATTTCTCTTGGTGTATTTGCACTTCACTCATGGATAAATTAAGTGGTAAAGTGAAGCTTGAACAGCATAGTCTGTGGTGTTGTAACATCAGCAACTGCAAGTTCCTGGCCATCCACAAGCCCCAGCTCTGGAACAGAAAGAAAAGTTTAATTAATTTAATTAAGCCCATGTGGTTTGCCTTTAAAAAAAAAACAACCCAACCAACAAAAAACTCAAAAAAAGTTATGAATGCTTTTCCCACAAACTGTAAAGACGATGAAATAAAGCTGCAAACAGCTCACTGGCTAAATTAATATTAATCTAATCCAACAACGAAACTAACAAACCTTGTCAAGGAATATATATATATAAATATCTACTTAAGTATGTTTAATTTATACCAGTTATCAGCTTTCTTTGTTGCAGTGTTCTCTGCACCTGCCTGCACTTCACCTTCAAGCAATTCATACACCTGAGGAATGTGTACTGCATGTAAAAGGACATTTTACTGCACAGTGCAACATAAAGCTGGACATCAACACAGAGGGATGGAACTGACGTTCTGTAACAACTGCACGTAACAACTCCATGATACCTTTTAGTGTCTTGGAAAGATTTGGCCTTGTTCGTTCTTCAATTGAAGCTACTGTCTGTAAATTAAAAAAAAGCCAAAATGTTTTCTTGCAGATTCAGCAACTTTAAATAAATTAAGATTATTAAAGATAATTATGTATGTTCAGATTACCTGTAAATAAAGTGTTTTATTTCCCCCATACATAGTTGCTGTGATTGCAGGAGATTTCATCTGCCTATACATAAAAAATATAAAAAACCCAAGACAATCAGGTCAAAAATAAATTTAGAAATTACCTTTTTGAAACAGTAATCTAACAAAAATCATCACATAGATCAAAATGGTTGCACACTTACAGTGAAGCATTATTTGTCAAGTAATCCAAGATCTCCTGCAATTTAGCTGATGGGGAAATCTCAATGTTATGGGGAAGCTGGCTGCAGGCTGGACAGTTTTCCTACAACAAAGCAGCACAAGAACAAACATTATGTTAGACATGATTTAGAAACGCTGCTAATTAGGTCTCAGAAGTGGGGGTTGGGTTGTGGGGTTTTTGTAAATCTTGGCTCTAGAAATACTGTTGCAAATGTTAATAACAAAACACAACTCCTTGTGAAGTTTGTCACTGCCTGACTCCCAACAGCAGCTGAGAATTTATGAACGACAAATTTAAGCAGAAAAAAAAATTTACTACTACACACCTTCCAATCAGTTGCTGTCCTAACGTCTTTAAGAAGATTTGCCTATGAGTCCCCTTAAGTTTGCATATCCTATTTTGCATTTCTACTCTGCAGAAGCATCAGACCAGAAAACTGTAGTTCCACTTTTAAAACTTCAGAAATATTCAGTGCTAAGAGGCCAAGAGATTGAATATCAAGGTTCAGAAATACACACAAACTGCATAAACAAAAGCCAAGGAAACAACCCTGCCAGCCTTTAATGGCACTCACCTTTCTTTCAGCCTCAAAAGTGTATGTATATAATCCATCCACATCATTAAACACCAAGTAGTTGTTAAGAGGAACATATGCACTGCAAGGACAAATATGTTAGTGTTGACACGGGGCACTGTGCTGGAAAATCATGTATGTTATCCATAAGAAATTAAATACCTTGTGGCTATTTTAAAAACTTCAGTGGCACAAACAGCTGGAATGAGAAAAAGAAAAAACAGTTTCTTGACTTTCTGGCTCTATCAGACACAGAGATATTAGTGTACACAGTTGTACCAGAGAAGTGACAAAAAAATCAAGTACATATAACAATTAGAAAAGAGAAAAACAAGTATGTGAAGGCAGCTGTAGCTCTGTGCTTAGCACATAGATTTGGCACTAATCTGAGACTATACCAAGCCTTTATACCGAATGCTTTTGCTCACTCCCACAATCAAACACGAGCTTAACATTTGTACAGTCACATCCAGTTTCTCTATGGAAAACAGAAATGACACTGTAACAATAAATCAGATCCATTTAAAAATTACTATAATCCTCCACAAGTTCTCAATTACAGACTGTTGTCCTACAAAGCTCTCAAGCCAGTCAAGCAGAAGTGAAATGAATTCTCTCAGCATACCTGCAATTACTGCATTTGTAGAAGCTACTGCTGGAATAATTCGTTTAACCACCCCTGTAAAAACAAAACATACAGTTCAGTCTTTTCCAAGAAACTGCACTGAGCCCATCCAGTCAAACAGCACAGAACATACACTGACATAAAGCAAGGTTTAATACGGACATCAGGAAGGAGTTTCACTCCTTTTTACAGCCTGACAAAAAGACAGCAAACTCCTAAGTGGTCTGGAGTTCCTCTGACTTCCATTATGGACTTGTTACCCCTTATACCTGAGAAAACAGGCATAAAACTTCCATCTTTGGCTTTTTTCTGCTGTGTACTTTATAATGAAGCCACCTTCAAATGCTGACAACTGATCTGCATGTACATAATGATATTTCACAACTGGAGTTCATGTTTATCCAGAACAATAAAACACTACTTGAGAATATACTCCCACTACTAAACTGCTGTGAAGAGGACTGCAACCCACCAGGTGGAATCTGAGGAAGGTAAAAAAGGGCAAACTGATTTCCTGTGTGACAGAAAGGCACACTCGGAGGTTCAAGTGTGGCATTTCAAGTGCAGAATTTCAAATGCATTCACAGAACTACAAGTCAATGAATTTGCCGAAGTTATCACAAATTTTGGAGATTCTGTACGAGACCCTCCACTTCTATTTGGTTAAAGTGCTGATTGAATGAGTGTCAGCATTCTGCACTTGCATGTGAACAGAGGCGTGGACAGGAGAACAGATGCCATGGTCTTAACCAGCCTAAACTGGCTTTAAATGTTGCTATATTGCTAAAAAAGGCAATCACATCCTTTTGTTCCTACTCTTTGACCCAGCAGAAGTGGTCACAGTGCAATGCAAACTGTGGAGCTGCTCCAGGTTAAAAATAAAATGGCAAAAAGAATGCTCAGTTTTGTCCCAGATGAGTTCCTCTGATTCATCATGAATGGCTAAACATCTGATTCATCATAAAAATATTTATGCTGGCACAGGGAACAAGCTGCTTGTCCCTGTTTTAAGAGAGAGAAGAACTATTTCTTTCTCAGCAGGGCTGCCAGCTTAGCCATAATGAATACAAAGAATGCCAA
>WEKX01015492.1:129971-286773 GCA_013390025.1 Pitta sordida
AATACAAAGAATGCCAAGCCAGCTGAAGTGCAAATGCCACCAAGTTGGTGAAATGCCACCCGCTTACCTTGAGTGAGTCTGTAGGTAACACCTTTAATATTGAATTGTGCTGCTCTTTCTAAAGACTTCTGGTAAATCCACTGTATATGTTCAGGGTCATCTCCATCCAACGCAACACCTTCTACAGTAAAATTAAGGATTTACAGATAAAGTGGAATTATAACAATTCTTCAGAAATACAGCATTCTTTTTCTCTAAAAAAAAAATCCCTTTGTTTTAATTTGACTTAAAATGGCAACACCATGAAGCTATTTAGGCTTCACACCTTAAATAACCAAAGTGTCATTTCTACAAACAATCCTAAGTTCTAACACATTCTGTACACAAACTATTTAAACTGCACAGATTTATAGAGCTCTTATAGGTTACATTTTAGGTCAGGGAAGGCATTGTGGAGTGTGAGAAACAGGAGCAAATACAGAACTGGAGAGTGAGTTCAAGAAGAGAAAATCCTTCAGCAGCTCAGAGGGGCTTATATGAGCCAATACATGAGGTGGTTAAGAGTAAGGATTGTTTTATTAAAAGAAGCTGTATATACCCAGCTCCAGTTAGTCAGAATGAGAAATGGTGATTTAGCACCAGTGCAATACCCTCATTACCTCCAAAAGGTTGTTCCTTTGGCCACTGCAATATCCTGACATACTCAATACAATGCTCTGGCAGTCTGGGCATAGATGCAATAGTGCACATGGGAAAATTGACCTGGTTGGGCAGGGGAAGAAAACCAGAAGAAATCAGGAAATACACTATACATAGTATTAGGAAAAGAAACCAGCACATCAGAGGAATATTTAAAAAATTAACCACCACTGGTTGCACTTACCTGTGGTGGATAAAGCTCAAGTGTGCACTCAACACATGCTGTCATCCCAGGAATGATCACACGAGCATTTCCTTTAAAACCTTCTGTCCCTCCATCTATTAAAGGTATGATGGAACTTGGATCCAGTACACCATCTTCATAATGTAAAAATGACATCTAACAAGTAAAGGTGGAGGGGTTGTTGGTTTTTGTTTGCTTTGTTTTTTTCAACAAGTTGCAGAAAGAAAATAAAATCCTAAAATTGTTAATATTAATAGTATACCGTAAGATTGAATGCTTAATTCACAGTTTATTTTAAGGGTGTGTACTATATAAAACATTACTTATTTGGCAGTGCACAAGACATCTACCACCTTCACCCTCCACCTCCTCCCCTGATAAATGCTGTTATTTCTTTATCAGAAAAAAGGGTTGGTGGGAAGGACTTGGGGGTTTGATTCTTGGTTTGTTGTTTGGGGTTTTTTTAATAAAAGTGAATGCTCCAGATCACTGACTTACAAACAAATTCACAACGATAAAACTACCTAGTTTAATGACTAGCTTTCTACTACTGTGTAGCAGTGCTGCTCCAAAAGATGGCATTTGCAGGTTGTAGCACAATTAGCACTGTTTGGGTAATGAAGCAAATGTTCACAACGGGAACACCCAGAGAACTTTCCTCCTTCTGATTTTCAAAAGCTGACTGCAGAAGACCATAAACAATGTGGCCTAACTTTGAAATTGCCCCCACGGGGCACTGCACAAATGTTGGCTGACACAGCTCAAGAAAAGGGCAGCTAACAGAGTATGCAGTTCATCCTGTTCACAGAAAGGAAACAGAAATAGATACAGAAAGCTGGGAGTTTCAACAGCCCTCATTCATTTCAATGCCACACTCCACACAAATATGTTTCAGTTATTTAAACTCGAGCAATAATCAGGCTCCAAAAACACTGAGGACTTTACCAGCATGCCATTTATCCACCTTCGTGCAATTATAGAGTCCAGCCCACAAACAATAATATGGAACTCTACGGAGAAAAAAAAAATATCATTTAAATTCAATACTAGTGCACACGTAAGACAAGTGAAGTATTCTGTCCACAACAGCCCAGAGACAGTGACTGTAGTTTTACTATCCCCTCCTAGATCACCCGTACCACAGATGGATTTGAATTTTGTCTATTTGTTATTTATATTTCCAGTACACTGTAGAGGATTAACACAATCAGCAATTTAACTACCAGGAAAAGCAGTGAGCAGCAACAACTGCAAGGTTCCCCTAAAGCACCAGTGGGTGTTTGGCAGGCAAACAAATTCCACTTACGTCGATAGAAGCTTTCATCCATGTCCTGGATCTTTTTAAAATATCTGAATGTCAGCACAGTAAAGGAATGTATTTACAGTTGTTTACTGTTTTCTATATGCTAAAGCCAAAACAGTACCTAATTTATTAGTATCATTTTATACAAGGCTTTTTTCTTTTAAAGGTGTGATTTGAGAGTCAAAATTCCAACAGCTGTAGCTGTAGTATGTGACAAAACAAGGAAGGGACAGAATGTAATAGTCACAAATAGGAGTTCAGCAGGCAAAATATTGAGGAAGCTCAAAACATGCTCTCACAAAGTGCCCTATCAGTAAGTGCTGCTCTAAGTTTGTAAACTGATGTCTCCTACCAGTAAGTACTCAAAACACTCCAGTGAATGAAACTGTAACTCAGTGAAAATGACAATACTGCATTTGAGTAAGAAGACTCAGTGGAAACAGACAAAATAGTTTCTTTAAGCTGAGCCTTTCCTTTCCCGTGCCTATTCCCTGTTTGCCAATGTCACTGAGGGAGAACTCCCAACCACCAGCTGAATGAAGCTGTTCTTCATTGTATGAAAAAGAAGGGATGGCAGCAAAATATTTCAGATACTCTTACCACCTCCACAGTTTTCTAGGATTTTGAAACCTTCAAGGCTACAACAGCTCTCCCAAAGGATACGGTACCACAGCACAACTGGGGATGCGGCTGTTCAGGAATTCTGCTGCAACTTCAGCTTTTGGCCGCCCCACATCCTTCGGTCTGGCAAAACCCAAGCAATTCCAAACGGATCAGTTTAACAGATTTAATCTCTCCAGTCCCTATGCATTGCAAGACTGAATTAAGTGACTAATTGTTACTTTAGGACAATTTATGGACATGGATGATGTTAAAGCATATTCTCTACAATCCCTGTAAAGCGTCAGACACAAGATAATCAGAGTTATCTGAGTATGTCCACGTAACTACAGTTATTAGGACCCAAAAAACCCAAGAATTTTTCATTCTGCTTGGAAGAAAAGCGCACCAGGAAATCTGAGATTTCAATCTGTGTTCATTAGGTTTTGGTGACACCTTTTCCATTAGCTCTACTGAAATGGTAACAAACATGGATTTCCTTCATGCTCAAACTATGACACCACAGATCCCAGAGGAAGAAGGAATGACAAGCAACATTTAGTTAATTCTGAGTACTACCGTGATATGAAGGTTCAGTAACCTTTAATGCCATCTTGTCCAACCATCATATTCACAGGTTTTGCTTAAGTACATTTAAAAAGTGAAGAGTTGAAGTGTGCAAATTCTCACTTACCGAAACAGAAATTGCCTGTTAAGGTTAGAAACATCTATAGTATCCATGTCAATAACATGGATCTGCCTGAAGCCAGACAGCGCCTGTGAAAAGAGAAGGTCAGCTTCATTTAACGGGAAATTCAATGCTGACAGAGCTCCAGCATTTATTCCACATTCCCAAAAGAGCAACCTCTGGAGGAACAAACATCTTTGCTCCTCATTCCCTGTGCAGGTGGGCTGTCAGTGCTGGCATTTAGACAGGTGGAATTAGTAATATTTCAACAGTCCAAGACAATGTTCTACTGAAGGCAGTATTGCTTTAGCCTACCTCCTATCAGTGGGAAGCCAACAGTGGGCTGATCTACATGGGGAACGTGCAGTATTCCCTCCCAACTGGAGCAAATCAAAAGTATTCATTGGAGGAGAAAAGTACAGAATTTGAAAAAATACCATAAGCACTTCCCTGCCTGGCAGAAATAGAAAAACAAAACTTAATTCCTCTAAAATTCTATGGTTGTACATTTCCAGTTGGTATAAATGAGTCTGGAATATCAGCCCTGAAATCACAGTTCAAAACAATGTTCAACACTGGAATAGAAGGCAAACACAAGTAACCTCTAAGAACACAAACCTCTGACAGAAGCTCTGCCTCTGTTTGCATGCAGACCATCACCAGATTTGGAAAAAACTTCAAAATTGCCTTAAAATTGTTATGTGGGTCTGATGTGATGAAGCAGTAACAGCAGTCACACACCAAGAAACAATGTGAACCGCAGATAAAGGGAAATAAGTGCTGTAAAACACTTGGTTTAGAGAAAGGAAATGAGCTGTGATGTTCTGAAGTCACTCAAAAAAATTTTGAGTCATGCACAAAAGAGGTTTTTTCCTTCAGACTCAATCTTATTACATACAGACTTCAGAACTTTTAATCTTACATTTTCTAAGTAAACGGAGCTGTCTCATGCATAAAAAAGGAAGGACAGAAATTCTTGTTTCTAAACAGAAAATCCATTATAATCATATCAAGGAAACTACAGAACACCTTCTGGAAACATAACAAAAGAAATAGTAAATTCCCCAGGTTGAAAAGAGAAGGTTCAAAGAAGCAATGGGTGGAAACTGAGTAATTACCAGGTTTTTCAGGAGTTCGCATCCTAGTCCTCCTGCTCCAATAACCAGTACTTTACATGTGCTCAACAAAAAATCAAGGGCCTGCAGAAAACATAAAGCAAAGCATTAATACAGTTTGTCCTTTGTTTCATAACCCTTATAAATGTGTTACCATAACCTTTCAGTGCCCAGTGAGCTGCAGATGAAGCAACTCTGCATTTGCAGGAGTAATTACATATTGAACTTTAATCAGGACTTGAATTCATGCAGTTCCTATATCCCAACTGACAGAAAAGCAAGACCTTTCATGCTATCAGTACTGTCTTTATATTCCTTTTGACCTTGGTAAAATGCAATGCCCACCTTTATTATTATTCAGTTTAAGGAGATAAATGTTTTCTTCCTCCAAATATTTTACTATTATATAATACAAAATAAATCTAAGCAGACAACATTGCTAGCCAAAAAGTATAATTTTTATCTATATAACTGCTTTCTGGGAACTGTTCTACTAGGTAACAGTAAAATCCATGCAGCTTTAAAACTCTTAACTGAAATGTACAAAAAAGGAAAGCAGAAGAAATAATTAAAACAGTTGAAATGCTGCTTTTCCCTACTAAACACCTTTCCCAGTTCAAGCATTCACATTAATTTCTTTAAGTACAACAAATTCCTTACTGTATCTACTGTATTTACTACTTAAAAATAGAGATAAATACTGCTATTTTTCAAGTGAAAACTCAAAAGCACAATTCATATGTTGTTACATATTTATATATGATGACACCAAGCTTGCATTTGACTGTGTACAACTTAGAAATACAAGCTTATAAAAAGAATACGACACATTCTTTTCGGACCATAATGTCCAATTGATTAAAACACAATCTTTTCATGCAGTTTTAGTACCCACACATTAATTAATGAATGAACCCGTTTACATCAGTTTGCAAAACACACACTACAGATTTTTTATTGAAAGGAAGCGTTTCTCACTTGAGTGCCCGGCTCGAAATCGGGATGTGTGAAAGGTCCAGATCGCTCGAGGAACTTCTTTACATGGTTCCAGCGACCTTCCCAGTCTCCAGTGTCCCCACACCCACCATCAACAGCCATTCTGCACAGAACACAGTAAATTCAGCTGCAAAATCATCGAGAAAAAGCCACACCTCCAACTTCTCTATATAAAAAACCCCACTTGAATTACTGGCCATTCATACAAGTGCATCTGCCTATTCTTTATGTGTGAACATTTGCATGAGTGCGTTTTATCTGTGCAACTATCATATAATAATACAAATATGCAGAGAGGGGGAAATGTCCCAAGCATCTCAACAAACCCACTGGTTTAACTGTTAGTAGTAAAAGTTGACCTGAAGTAAAAAAGGGCTGAGTCTTAACGCTTTTATTTCCTGTGCATTTGAAGAGGGTACAGAAAAAGAGCACGACCTTTTAGATTCTGAGGGGGCTTTGTCAGTCAAGTTTTGTATCAGTTTTTTGACTTCTAAAGTTCAAAAATCATACTTAGGGAGTTGTCAGTATGTAACTGGAACTCTGAGGCACTGAATAAGCAACAGTAACATGCCCCAATATCGTCCTCTGAATCCTCAAGAGTAACTTATTTAAACAAATGTTAAAAAAAAAACCAAACTGAATCTTGAAAGCTCTTCACCCTCAGCTGGTACTCTGTCATTAGAACCTGGCCTGAATTACACTTTCGTACCTCTCCAGTTTTCACAATAATGTGAAAATACACGTATTTCACATAGTGGGAAATGGTGTGACTCCACACAACACTCCCTCTGCAGAACTCCTCTGCTGCACACCAGATCTCAGGATGTGCATTAAGCACTGACTTAAATAAAATGGAGCAACAGACATCACAAAAACTGCTTCTATAGATAATTTTTAATTTTTCAAAGCTGCCTTTTGTGAGATTAAGAACAACTTTTTCTATCTTTTTATAGAGTCTCTTTAAACAGAGATTAAGCAGCAGCACTCCCTTTGTGTTTACATGTGTATACTCCTTTATGAGTGGTAAAATGGTGACATCTAATTGCAACTGCTCTACTACAGTCCAATTTTTACACGGTTGGACATTGTGGAGATCTGAAACACACCAACAACCTGAGATTCTATGTTTTATTCCAGAGACAGTTTTTCTAAAGCATTGATTTTTGTGCTGTTACAGCATTACTAGGTATTATTAAACAAAATCCGTATTTCTTTCATCGAGATACACTACTTTCATTTTAAATTTCGTTTAAAACACCAGAGCCCCACAGTCCTTCTATGGGTTTAAGCTCAGACTTTCCCCCTGCCACCCTCGCATCCCCAAAGCTCCATGCTTTCGAGGGGCTTGGCATGCAGCTCCTCCCGCCCCACATGCCCAGGGAATTGTGTGGCACACACATGCACAGCCTGCCCGGACAGGCCTGCCCTGGGATCCTGGGGAACAGGGACACGGGCAGATGGAAGGGAGCAGTCAGGGGATGGAAGAAGCTGACTAAAGCCTCCTCAGCATTTAGTTTTCAACCCCGTTAAGGCAGGCGCGGAGAATTTAAGGGTTTTAATAAGCAGAGGCAACTGTTCCGCAGCCTGATTTTTTTTTATTATTATTTTTTTTTTAATTTTCAGCCAGAATTTAGGCACCTGCTTCTAGCCTGGAGGCCCTCCCGGGTCCCTGACCGGCAAGGCAGCTTTCCCCGGGTTATCACCATGCCCTTCAGCACACCACGCCAAGCTGCGAGCCCGCACCTCCCACCCCAGCCCCGGCTGTCCGGGCCCTGGGACACCTTTCCTGGGGTCCCTCCTCCTCCCCGCCCTCAGCTCCGGGGGCTGCGGCTCCTCCTGCCCTGCCCCTGCCCGCCAAGCGCTGCCCCGCACTAACCCATCCGCCAGCAGCTCCTCTAGCCTCCTTCTTTTCTTCTCCCTAAAAGAGAGAGAATAAAAGAAGGGTCAGTATCGCGCTACAGAGACCGGGGAGGAGGGAGGGGGGACCCCGGGCCGGCCGAGCACACACATACAGGGCACTTACGATTCCTCACCATCCGCCATAGCTCCCTCTGCTTCCCACAGTGCCCCGCGAGGGGCGGGGCCGCCGGGCAGCGCCGGGCGATAGTCGCGATAGTCGCCGTGGAGACGTGGAGAGGACACACACCCCCCTCGATTCCCCCCCACCCGCCTGCCCAGGCCGCGGCAGCCGAGGGGTCTCTCTGAGGGCTCCCCAGTGGCGATCCCAGAATTGGACTCGATGATCCTTGTGGGTCCCTTCCAACTCAGAATATTCTGTGATTCTGTGATTCTGTGATCAAGGAATGGGTTGGGTTGGAACATCGTCCACGTCCAGCCCCTGCCACGGGCAGAGACACCTCCCACTATCCCAGGCTGCTCCCAGCCCTGTCCAGCGTGGCCTTGGACGCTTCCAGGGATGGGGCAGCCACAGCTGCTCTGGACAGCCTGTGCCAGGGCTTCCCCACCCCCACAGGGAAGAATTCCTTTATATCTAAACTTACTCCCCATTTCCCCTCGTTCTGCCACTCCAGGCCCTCGTTAAAAGTCCTTCACCTTTCTTTATTTTTTTAGCCTACATTCAGGTGCCGGAAAGCCGCAATTAGGTCACCCCAGAGCCTTCTCTTCTCCAGGGTGAACAACCATAGTGGAGATGCTCCAACCCTCTCTGATCATCTTGGTGGTCTCCTCTGGGCTTGGAGCTTCCCAGGAATCCCACAGGACACCGCAGAGCCCGTAGGATGACTAGAGACCAAACAAGGAGGTCTCCAAACTAGTTTGGACTAACCAAACAAGGTTAGTCCCCAGCTGATCACTGTCCAATACAGTGGCTTTTGCCTTGTCAGCACTCCCTGGGCAAAGGTGGGACTGGGACCAACACAAACCACAAGTAGTACAGGGAACAGCACCTGAGCGCAGGTCAGGAAGGAGACAAAGCCAGCCTAACAGGGACTATGCTCAAGCCTTGGACTCCCAAACTTTAGGAGCAGCCGCCAGCCTCTTGGCTTACTGCTGGCCTGCGCTTGGAGAAGGGTTTTGATGCGCACAGCCAACCCTGGGTGCTGTGTGGAACACACGCGCACAGCCTGTGCTCGAGCCATGGTGGGTGAAATGTGAAAGCCTGAGAGCACAAGTGTTCCAACATGGACTGCTGGCATCCAACCACCACAGCTGTTGCCACCACCCTTTCCCTCCAAAGGTACAACCATCCTCTTGCCAATCTTAGTAGCTCTCTAAACACAGACACAGACTAGTTTAGGAAGGGGACATTGTCTATTCTGTACAGGGTGCAAGGTGTAGGTTTCCACAAATCAAGAACCCCAAGGGCTAAAGAAGTTACGTTTTCTACAGTAATCTTACACAATGCTCGAAACACAAAGTTCTCTCCCTCATTAAGCAATTTCTGTCGTAGAAATCATCTGACGACACCAGTTATGTTTCCAAAAGGAGAGAAACCTCAGTTTGAGGACAGAAAATCCAGCTTGAAGACATCGCCCCCCACTATCAGATGGAAGTGCAGCAGCACACCCCCCATCTCCTCCTTGGCTGGGGCTGACACTGTTTCACAGGCGCTGCGAAGCGGGTTCTCCACGTCAATATTAAACGCGCATCACCATTCGCGGACGGAACAATGAGTTTTACAGCGATTCCTGACAGCGGCCGCTGTCAGCTGCCGCCCCTGGGCGTGTGACGGGCGGTGTCACAGGCTGTCGCCGGCGCTGCTGCTCGTTCTCCCGCGGGCTGAGCGGGGCCGGGGTGTGTGCCGGTGCCCGTCGGTGCCGGTGTCTGTCGGTGCCGGTGTCCGTCGGTGCCGGTNGCAGGGGGCGCTTGTTGGGGTTTGCGGCTCATTTATTAGTGTGTTGGCGGGGGTCTAAGCGATCTGTGGGTTCCCTGTTATCTCTCTTTTCCACGGGCTGCTCCTCAAGCCCTTTGCCCGAGGAGTGGCTGCGGGCACCCAGCCTGGCAGAGGGGCAGCCATGGTTTGTGCGCTGGAGCCGCATCCTGCACACCGACCTGTGCTCCCTCCTGAGCCTGCCCCGTGGGACACGCTCGGTTTTGAATTAAAAAATAATACATATATATATATATATATATGTATATAAATTCTGCCCTCTACGAGATGGGACCATCTGCCGGTTCGATGTTGTGTCAAGCAGGCCCAGCTTTCCTGAAGGCAATGAGGAAATACAAAAACCTTATAATCATCTTCTGAATCAAAGCCTGGGTGAGTCTTCTGCAGGTATTGCTGTAGGATCTTTGTGCTCAGAAAGCTCTTAAGCAAGACATGCAGCAGAAGCTGATGATTAAGCTTTTAATAATGGAAACTGGGATGCTCTACTCTTCTCAACATACAGTGCACAAATGCTGAAATTGGAGAATTGCCCAGCCACTAGGCCAGAGCGGGTTTGGCTGAAGTACATCTTATCTTTTATGTTGCAGAGGCTTAAAATTATTCCTCTAAACCCATTTTTTTCAGTAAGCATTCTGCATCCTGTTAGGGCTTCTGATGCTGTTGACCCAAATCTAAGTTGGTGAAGATTCTCTGGCTCACAGGGAGCTTTGGCCTGTGCCCTGTGGAAAGACGGGCTCAGAATCCTGCTTTTTCTTTCTTCATGTGATGGTTAAGGGTTCAGCTTTCAAATTTCTGCTTTTTAATTTGTTGAGGATATGTTACAGTGAGCTTTACAGAGTACTAGGCTGGTAAAATGAGACTTCCATGCTCTTGTTTTTCTTATGCCACCTTGTTCTAGACCTCTGTGTTCATTTGGCCTTGATTACCAGCAAGTTGCTGTGTAGCCACCTCTGACTGCTTTTCTTCAGCTCAAGGGAGATTTCTCTATCACTTATTTCCTGCTAATGTGCTGAGGTGGGAGGTGGAAGAGGCAGAGAGCCACAGGAGATGGAAACTAATACCAGAACTGCAATTCTGATACTACCTTAATGTTGAGTGATAACCCTCTAAGTTGAAAACGTAGAGATGAACAACACCTGGAATGCGATCTTGATCTCAAATATTTTTTATAGTGTGTCTTAGGGCCTTTGGTATATGATGAACCTAATTCTTCTAACACTGATGTGAAATCAATGGGGAGAAGAACTCTAAAGGAGATGGGATAATACCTAAAATGAGAAAAAGTGTCCATTTCTTCTAATAAAAATATTCTTCATTTTGCCAGACTGTGGCCTTGGGAGAAAGGTAAAGAAAGTTCTCCTGATAAATAGATGACTGAGTTGTCTTGCACTTAGTTCTGTATTAGGCTAGAATCCCTGAGTGATGAATCATGGCTTTTTAGGAACTCCAGGGCTGCATACAGGCCTAAGGGCAGGATTACTGAAACCACTAATGTAATGGACCGTGACCAACTCTACTTGTTCTTAAATAATCTAATTATATAGAGAGACTTGAAATGTAAAGATGATATTTTCAGCTATTGCAACACTTGGTAGCTGTGGCTGTGCTGGCCTGACTCAGAAATTGTGACCTAGAGCTTTATTGATACTGAAAGCGCAGTTTTTATTGCCACAGCTTTTGTTTACTGCCCCTCCTGCAACAAAGCTGACTTGTCTGTACAATGTGTGCAATAACCTTCCCGTGAGTGTAGTGGAATTGTGATGATCTCTCCTGCACTCTGTCCCTGCCTTTCTCCTTCCATTTGCCTTCTCCAAAGCTACTGCTACATGTAAATGAAGTGTGGTATTTTGCAATAATGTAGATTTTACTTTCAGCCTGCAGAACTGGGTAGAAAATAATAAATCAGTGAACAAGAAGCTAAAACTCCTGAGTTGGTGCCACTCCACAAATACAGGCTGATGGTAGCAGCCTTATCTCTTCCATGCTCCCTCCCTGCAAATTCCTTTAATGCCGACTCTGGACTTGTGTGCTTTTTTCCCCCTACAAGTCTATTGCAGTAGATTTCTGATAAAAAGTAAGATCATTACAAAACAGTGCTCCTTCTCCCAGCCACAGAGGAACTGGACTGCCTGTTCTTACCCTGAGCCAGGACCCTGTCACTGTGGAGTCCCACTGGGATTTTTATTAAAATCAGTTCCTTCAGTGCCTCCTACAACAGCTTCTAACTCCCCTCAAACAGTCAATTTGGTTAAGTGGAACTTGTCTGTTCTTCCACCTACTCCAACAAGGCCTCTCTGTCATGTAGTTTCAACTTAACTACTTAAATTAATATAATTTCATCTAGTCTTTTGTTGCCATGTACTTGCTGAAAATCAGCTCCTAAATCTGACAGTTCTAAAATGCCTGCTGGAGTTCAAGTTGCTGCATCTACATGAGCATCAAAATGCTCGTTCTCTTTTGGAATAATGTCCTCCTGACAGCCTGAGGTTTGATGTCTCTTTCCTTTGCCACTTCTTTAAAACATCTAAACTTTAAAACATATGTTGCACAATAATATTGGTATATAACTTCATAAAGGTCTGGCAGTTCTGCAGGAAGGAATCTGTCTCCTGTTCTCAAAGCAATGCAAGTATGCAACAGTAGGTACAGGGGCACTGCTAAATCCGTGGATGCTGGGGGCTATCACCTGGGACTACAGGTTATTTATAGTTTTATGTGCTGTATCTCATTACAGCTGTAGAAACTCAGTGAAGCTCAAAGTACAGGGAGACAGGAGGTAGAACTTGATCTTTCACGTTATTTAAACTAACACAAATGAGGAAGGAAGCATTTTAGTGCTCTGACTTGCCCTCCGCTTGGGCCATGGTAGAGCAAAAGGCCTTCCAAAAGGGAATTTTCCTGCTTATTGGATGCGACAGCCTAACTGAGCTGCTCAAAAAAAAAAATTGTGCTTCTCGATGACTGCCAGTCTCCTACTCAGTGCCTTTGTTAAGACTTGCCTGGTCACATGCAGAAGAAACAGATGTGACAGCAACTGCTGAATAATCACCCCAGTACAGTCATCTAAAATGCAGATGATTTAAGGATGAAGCTGTCGTGCTTTTGCTTTTTATGTGGCCTGTCCTATTTCTGGCTCGTGCTGCTGGAGGCTTCTTGTCCTGCACAAAGAATGTGCCTTGCCAAGGTCTTTTTTCCCCGGTGCTGCAGCTGTGTGTCCTCCCCCTCTCCTCCTGTAAGGCTGTGCACAAGTGTATGAAACAGCCTGACAAGAAGAGGTGATGTGGTAACTCCCTGAAAGCAGAGCTTTCTGGGCTTTCCTGAACCTGTGTGAAAATTCTAACCTGTGATGCATGAAGGGCAGGGCCTAGAAATAGGAATATAGTTTAAAACATGTATTTTATCTTCATCTGTTTCTGCTGGCCAGGCGTAGCTGTCAGTACTTCTTCCCACACAACTGCACCCCCAGCATCTGTGCTCTTCCGAGCCTGCCTCCATGAATACCAAGTGACCCGCAGCCTTACTTGGCGGGGGACATGGCCCGTGTCCCTGCAGCCAGGCAGGACGTTTCTTTTGTTTATTTTCCCTGTTTCTTTATTTTGTATCGAGGCAGATGCTGAAGGAAGCCTGGTCCCTGCAGGGCAACGGGAGGGCAATGGCAAGTCACCCTGTGACACTGTTGGGACTGAAGCCAGGTGATGGCTTGCCCTTGGGAGTTGTCCCCAGTGTACTGGAGGTGACAGCATCCTTCCAGGATTGTATCTTGTCTGCCACAGAGAACAAAGGAGCAGATCATCCACACTGGGTGCTCAGTACTGTTGGCACCCCCAAATCCCATTAGTCCTACCAGGCCTTTCAGGGTCATAGGAGTTTGTGATTTTCATGTCCAACCCTAAAGGAGTTTCTCCTTTCCTAAGTAATCTGAGCAGCGTAACCTCAAGCCACCACACCACTGCCATGCTGATAGTTCTGTGCATTACATTTTTAGGTATTTGAGAGGTCTCATAAATCCCTGCTAAAGGGAATTATATTTAGAAAGTATCTTGTAACATACTTAATGGCTGGTCACTTACCTTGTCTCTGCAGCCTGAGCACAAATTTGTCATATTTTGTTCTGACCTCCGTATAAATAAGGCCAATATCGATGTTGGTGGTTCAGCTGTAAGGTTACTTCTAGGGCTGTTACACAGCTCTCTTTTTTCCCCAGACTTTGGTGTTCTAAAATAACACGTCCATGTTTTTTCCTTTTCAGTCTTCAGCCATTGTGTCACTGAGAGCAGCATGCCAACAGATCTGAGTGAAACAAGCAATAATGGAGGCTTGCCCTCCAAACAAATGCCATTGCTGGGGAAGAATTTTCTACATACGAATTTCTGGGATAATCTCAGTGCAGTAAATTATGCTGTGGGCGAGTCAAGCAATCAAGGGGAGCTTGGTGTATGACACCCTATCCAGCACTGCAGCCATCAGTAGTGAAGTCTGTGGACACATGGCAGATAATTTGAATACCAGTTTGTAGTGGCAACTGCAGTCTCCCATTTGTGTTCATCTGGCTCTGAATGCCTTCACTTGATACTTCTGTTCAGTGTTCCCTTGTACACACTGGAATGTAGCCCACTTCAGAAAACACGTAATTCAAATCACTTTGCTCAGGGAAGTGGGATTTTCTGAATGCATTTTTCCCCCCACTCCCCTTTATATCCCTTACAGCAGAACCTGTGTAATACCAGAATGAATTGTAATGCAGAGAAGTTTTTGATCTCTTCCTTATAAATATGGAGGGATACAACTTCACCACAACTTTCTGAAGTTGTAGTAAGTGTAAAGGGAAGGGAAAATAAGTCTTTGAGAGTATTTAGCAGGCACATGGAAAATGTAAAGTGGAGCTCTGCCTAGCTCTTTGTTGCTTCTTGGATTGTCTTGTCCGTGGATTTTTTTGGCAACAAAAAAATTGTTTGCTCTGCGTTGTCTGAGTAGGCTAGGTCATTTCTGCTCCCAAGACAGCTGTGATGTGGAGGTGACTTCTGCATTTAAGACTGTCATATGTCCAGTGGTCCATATGTAAGTCCGGCACTAGTGTGGTCCACTCATGAGTCACCCGCCTTCTCCTGCTGCAGAGGAGCACAGATGAAACTGATTTCTTTCCAGAGTAATGTTGTTCACTTTTTCCAGCCTGGAAAACTTTAGATTGACAATTCAGAGCTAAATATAACCTGGCTGGCTACAGGGAGTGACTCAGATGCAGCCAGCAAGTCTGCCCTGTCACCACTTCCAAATAGCCCTGTTGGCTTTTCAGTGTGAGTAGCAGAGGCAGGTGAGGCACCAGTCTGAATTTTAATCTTTTTCTGTCTCGTTGTCCTGTCTCCTGGTGGCACAACTGACTTAAAGAATCAAGAGCCGGCCCTTGCTCTGTAATGATTCTTGGGAGTCCTTCCTTCTCTAAGTCAGTGCTCCTGGCACTGCAGGTAGAGTGTGGTCATACCAGCACATTTCTTCTTCCTGTGCCGGATGTGAAGCACAGACCACAAACCATAGCATCCTCCTCAGCAGCGGGGTGAATCACTGTGCCTGTTAGTTTTGGAACAGCAAGACAGGCTGCAAAGTCTACAAGAGGAAATCCTGAGTATGTCTGTCTTGACACTGCTGCCGTATTTGCAATAGCTCAGAGCCCTCAGCTGCTGTGGGATCAGATCAGTGTGTGTACAAGCCAGTAAATCAGAACGCACATGAAATCACATAACTTACTGCTATGTAAGCGAAATATTACAGAGCCTGAACTTTGTGTGAGTAGAGAAACAAGCCCAGCAAAGTCACTGCTGAAAGCTTTACTTTGAACAAGCTCTAAATACTTGAGGAATTGTTTTGAGCAGGTGATGTTCTTGCCCTGGTCCAAAAAAGGGACTTGCTGTTTATAGTACAAAGATGATCCACTCGAGGGCTTGGTTTGCTTGGAAACTCTGACAACAATAATAGAACACAAACCTCAGCAGGGACCCTCTTGCCAGGGCTGGCTCTTCTTCCTGTAAGACCTTTATCCCATACTCCGGTTCCTTCTGACTCTCAGGCATGCTTGCTTGGGACGAGGCTTCCATCTACTGAGCTGTTGGTGGCGAGCTCTTTCTGCAGGTTCACCCAATTCTTTTGTTTGGGTCCAAACCAATAAGAAGGTTTATTCAGAAATGAGAAATGGTGAAGTACCTTCCTTTACTCAGTGTTCTTCTGTCTTTCCCATGTTGCAAACCTAGACAAGGTACTATGCAAAGCTAGTTCATCCAGCTGAGCTTGGTTTTGGTCACTTATAGCGAAAAGATCAGTCCCTTGGGCAACTGTTGGCTCCACCTGCTTTGGGTGTGATATCCCGTGAGTTGATTATGGAGGTACGAAGGGTCCTGCTGGGAAGTATTTCTATGATGAGATACTGCAGAAACTCATCATCCTGAGCTAAGCTCAGGAAGAGAACAAAGACTATCTAAATTCAATGCTCGGGGTTGCTTGTTCAGTTGCACTTGTTGCTTTATTTAACTTCTTCTAAAGACCTTGACAGCAGCAACTACCTTATCAATGACTTAACTCCCTGGTACTGCTGAGTGAGCTGTTCCTGTGTGCACACAAATCATGAAGGCTCTGAAATTGGGCATTATTTTTGTTGTTTTTCCCTTTTCTCTCCAGATTTCTGAGCCCCCTGAACATGGTGATTGGTGGCACCGTGGTGGTGTTGGTGTTCCTGGGGTTTGTGTGGATGTCACACAACAAGGACATACTCCGCAAGCTGAAGAAGCAGTACCCAACCACGTTTGTAGTGGCCATCATGCTGTCTAGCTACTTCTTGATCTCCTACCTGGGAGATGTCATGGTGTTCATGTTTGGGATCACACTTCCTCTCCTCTGTAAGTAATTTTTCTCTTCTCTGTGGGGCTAGAGGTGTGTGATTTGAGTGTTCTCAAATAACATCTGCAAAAACTAAATCAGCTGTTGCCTTTGCCATCCCGGTTTTAACGATCCCAAAACAGAATTGTGTGGGAGGGGACACAAACCAGCACAAGCCATCTTTAATGTTATTATTAAACAAGTACCTGTGGTAAACAGGTCATTGAGACGTCATCATCTTCCAGTGGCATCATGGTGCTGGAATGTGTCTCAGGATGAGTGCTGCAAGAACTATGCACTCCTTGGGCATTAGCAATTAATGAGTGTGTTCCTGTCATGCAGTGATGTTTGTCCACGCTTCTCTGAGGCTCCGGAACATACAGAACAAGCTGCAGAACAAGATGGAGGGGATAGGCTTGAAGAAGACCCCGATGGGCATCATACTGGATGCTCTAGAGCAGCAAGAGGATAGTATCAACAAACTGGCTGACTACATATCTAAAGTGAAGGAGTAAGCAGCTGCAACGTGGTGTTTTCACCTGTTGCAGGAGTGTAGTTGCTATTTACTATTGTTCAAGCTTGCTTTCAGTTTGTGTACAAAACAGGAAATGCATGTGGTACTGGTTAATAGTTGCAGGATGCAGGTATTCCAAGGTCTTCAGGGCTCCTCTAAGAACATAAGAGCAGCAACTTTTTTCTATTGTATAGCAAAATGTTCTGGTGTTTACACAAATACGTACTAACTTATTCACATTTGCTTGTCTCTTCTTTGTGGGTAGAGGAGGAAGAGATGGAAACCTATGGAATGGAGTCTCTCAAATTTCTTGTCACAAATTTGTCTGTTAAAGTAGCATCCCTTTCATCTCAGTTCTAAAAGATCACAGATTAGCCAGGTTATGCTGGGTACCACCTTCAGCCTGGTGACGCTCAAGGTGAGCTGGAATGTATCAAAAGTGGGTATCTCTTGCATCCTCCAAATCCATCCCTTGAATGGTGTTAGAGACCACATGGCAAGGGGTTAAACTGTGCAGTACTTGTAATGAGTTTGGGTTCCGTCCTCACCTCACACTCCTCATGTAGCACCATGAAACAGTCTAAACAGGCGTAAGCCTGAAGAGCATACCTGGCACCGTGCCTGCCAGTTCCAGTAAAATGTACCTGAGCTCTCTCCAAAGTCCTCATGTGTAGAAACTGCTCCTTTCTGCAAGAGAGCCAAACTTCCCAGTGTACCCACTAAATTATGGCCAAGCACGGGAGAAAAGGTTTGCAGATAGGGTGGATAAACTGGGTTTCTACCCATTGATGTTTTTAAATACTACTACTTTAGGACTTACCTTGTTCTGCTTTAGTCTGTATAGGCTGTTTGTAGATGGAGGTGTATGTGTGTTCTTGAGCATGGGTCATCTTTTTCTTTCTTCTTAACCAGAATGCAAAGATATAAGTCGATCATGCATCTGTTGACTCTGTGCTTCTGACATTCGTCAAAGGAATAAACTGGATTTCAGGTTTACAAGTAAAAGCAATAAATGTCAAGATACAGTTTTTGAAAACCCATTTCAAATTCATGAAGATATTTGCCTGTTAGAACTCCTGAAGTTGAAAGCAGTCTGGGGGATTCTTTTATATATATATATATGTTTTAACTTTAATGCCAGCTCTGATGGAATCATCATGATAACAGGAGCTTACCAACAATGGGGTGAGAAGTTGTCCAGGAGACACTATTTCGAATACTCTTGCATTTCTCTTTTCTAACCAATTAATTAATTTAACAAAAAAAGGGAGGATCCTTGAAGTTGAAGCTTTTATGTAACTTGCCATGCTGTTTTCATAGTGAGCTGTGTAGAAATCTGAACATGTCATTCCATTTAAGTGTTAAAGTGATCAGTATTTATCAAAAACGTCTGTATATTCCAGCTGAAGAGTCAATGGCCTGTTCCTCACTTGTAGCGCATGGTCTTCGTTTTTTGAAAGCTGTTTCCACACTTAAAGAACATAGTAGCCTATGACTTCATCATTACCGTAGAGTTTTAAGAACTGCACAGTTATGACGAAAAATAAATTCTAATTATTTGAAACTTGAGCTTGTGCCTGTTTCTGTGGTTGGTGGAACTCCGGGAGGGGTGGTGGGAGATGTGCTGTCACCCTGCAACTCATCCTGCAAGGCCGTGTTGGGGATTAACTGCTCTGAGTCTGTGTGAGGGACCCCTGAGCTGAGATGTTACAGCCTTGCTCTTACAGAGGTGGAGTACTTAAGGTATTTGTTCATGCTCCTGCAGTCTTTTACATAACTCTGCTTAACTGGGATTTCAAATTTCTTTTAATTACCTGAGAGGGATTTCTGCTCCTAGGATTACTGGGAGCTGTGCCTTGAGCAGTACTAGGAAGCCAGCTCTGCTGCAGTCACACTAACAGTGTGATCTCCGTATCTGGCTGCCTCCCTCCTCCTGGGATCATTCAAGAGGCTGCTCAGTGGGCGAACATGGATCAGAGCAGGGATTCACAGGTCCTGCCCTATATACCCTGGTAAGACACGTTTGGCAGCTTCTGGGTGTAGCAGTAATTTCTACCTGGCAGCTTGAGCTGGAGCCTGTACAGCACTATATTATATTTTCCTTTGTGCTTCCCTGACCTAACTGCTGAAGTCTGGGCTGCACTAGCCTGGCCCTGAAGCCAGTCTCAAGAGCAGTGTGCTTCAAAAGCCTTCTGGGGGAGTTGCTTTTTGCATTTGTCGCTGTGCTTCATGCAAGGACTTGGTCAGGAGTACCAAGCTCCTTCCCTTTCCTACTCCTATCCTTTACAAAAAGAGGGGGCTGCATGAAGTGGGTGCAGTGAAAATGTTACTTCCATTTTTTTATGTCTCTGCTGTGCAGAAATGGCTCTTCCTTCTTCCTTACATGGTGCTCAAAAGCTTTTTGATCTGTCTTGGGCAATACATTGACCAGGGGCATCACTGTTTCAAACAGAAGCAGAGCTGAGGATGAGCTTTACAAGTTTGGAAGATGATGATTGTAAAGAGACCAGGTGATAAAGAAAGGACAAGGACAAATGAAAATTTAACTAATGATAGTAGAGGCTACCTTGGCTCCAAAGAGGATAGTGCTGATATTACAGGACTATTATAACAAACGTGGGAAGGGGGAGCAGAGTGGAACAGGAATTTAATTGCCAGAGGAAGGTTGGTAGAGTTACCACTAAGAGACCAACTCACCTGAAGGAAATCCTGCCAGGAGCTGCAAAGATGTGCATCAGCCACAGGAAGGCAGGGGAGCTGCCTTTTGGCCTTTGTTCTTTCCTTACAGCTTTAAAAACTGAACAAAAATCCCCCAAACTGCTCTCTTGTGGATTTATTTTACAAGAGTGTGACCTACCTGTAGCTGATTTACAAAAATTGTAACAGAAAAATCTAATGTAATTATAAAGGATGAAGATTTTTTAAAAATCACAAAAACAGAAAGGAAAAACTGAGTTATATATATGCAGATTTTACCTCCTCACATGCAGCCCTGCCAGGGCTGGGACATGCTATTCACACCCCATACTAGGAGGAATTAGAAGTTCCTTAAACCCCTGGCAAAGAGAGAGATCAGGCTCATCTTGCCATAAGAACAGTGTAAAGAGAGACCTGAAATGGCATTTCAGTGCACTCCAAGGTGGCTGCAATTAAGGAATACATATTAAGACAGAAGTGAATCATGAGGAATGAAGATTACAGCCCTCAAAGCAGAGCATGGCATCATCTTTTATATGCTGATCAGCCACAATACCCATTAGACTGTTCTGAAATAGAGCTCAAAACCATCTGGGCGAGGTGTTTGTGGTACCAGAGCAGCCCTTCTGCCTGTGAGTGTCCTGTTAGCAATGGGAGTGCTGCACACATCTTACAGAGAGAGCTTTATTTCATTTCTCTTTCCTTAGCCTAAAAAAATGAAGCTGTATACAAGGAAACCAAATACATTTCTCACAGACAAGAGAATAATAAAGGAGCATGTGTGTGAAAAGAAAGATAAGATAGAGCACATCATGTTCCTGCAGAAACGGGCAGCAGAGGGACAACAAGTGATGACAAACCAGAAAAGCAAGGTTATTGATGCCTCTGAGAAGATACTCCCAACAACAAACTGAAGCTTCAAGTCCCCTTGGCAGACAGATGGCAGCGGGATTGTTTGATACCTGATGGAAATGCTCAGCACAGAGTTTTCCCATGCCAGCCACACACTTATAAAAGTGTGTATCGCAAGCTTTGTTCCCAAAGAGTTGAATATACCACCTGGGTTCTGCAGAAAACATCTGCTGAAACTGTAGTAAGCAAAACTTGAGTAGTCCTTATTCCAAGTAGTTTTCTTCAGGTCAGTCTGGTCTCACTCCAGCTGCTTTGGCAACGGCACCTGGATAAGGACAGTGAGTATTAGGAGGAAGAAATGTCTCAGTCTTATATCCCAAACCAGTTTGGTCTAATATGAACATTCAGAAACTGTAAAATGGTCAAAAACATAACAGCTGAGAGCTCCAAGGAGCTTTGGTTGGGAATTTCTTTTGTTTGTAATTTTGCACTTGCTGTTTGTGATGCTTTATGCCCAGGAAATCAATTTGAAGGCATTGAGTCCCACTGTGAAGGGAACAAACACCCGGCTTGGCTCAAACAGTAAAACTCCATTTTAGAGAGAAAGCTGAGGGTATTGAGGCAAATAAAGAGTTAACCAAGATGACACAGGATGGGGAGAATAACAACCTAAAGCCCCAGATCCAAACCAAGTGGCTCAGTGACAGAGGACCAAAAATGAACAAACAAAACAACTCACCAAAAAAACCCCACCCAACAAAAACCCACTCCAAAAGCCCAACAAATGTGTCCATTGCTGAGGGACTTGCCATGGAAAGAATTACTTCTGTGTAAGTAGAAACAAAAACAAAACTAGGCCCACTAAATTGAAATGTCAGTATTAAAAGAAAAATTTATTACAACATACTACTGGACCATTTTTAATTACAAAGGATTTTCTGTCCTCTTTCTTGAGCCTTAGCAACACAAACAGGCATCAACATCACCAGCCACAAATACATCAGTCAGCTTTTAAGATTTCTTGAATAACAGTACAACACAAGGGAATAGAACAAATCAGGAGAATGAAAGGTTAAATCTTGTGGCCTGCATTTTGAGAAGTGGTGCATGGACCCAAGTAAGAGCATCACCAAGAGGCAGTTTTGAGAACCTTGGACTTGGATTCTCAAAACCATGATGTTGAGATGACATGAGTTGTGACCACTGAGCAGTTTTCAGTGTCAAAGATTTACTTGGAAACAAATATAAAAAGTCCTTTAGTATCACTACTTTTTCCCTTTAACCTTGCTCCATCTTCACTGCGTGTGGATCTAATTTCTTTTTTCCCTATTAGTACCAGAATTTTGCTGTTGTTTTAAACAGGGACAAAGAAAGATTGAGCAGCAAAGGATCACAAAAATAATACACCCCTTGCTACCTGGTGAGTGAGGAAGGAGCAGGGCTCCTGTCTGCTAATCTAGGCTGGATTTCAGTGTGGGCCAAGGAGATTTCCTTTCTTTACCTTTTGGATGCAGACAGGGATGCACGAGGCCGCAGCCTTGGTGCTTGCTGCCATTTCTCTGTGGAAGCTGTACCTTAGTGCTGCTGAGAAACACCCACCTGCAGTCAAGGCATGGCAGCCTGACACAAACTAGTGATGATGCAGTGTGCAAGTGTATTGCCAGCCTCACAGAATGCCCAGCATTTCCAACCACAGCTCTGAGTGTGCTGGGTGAAAGCGATTCCCAGCCCTCGCCGCCACTGCTCAGCACTTACCGGTTTAAGGTAAGCGACGTTGCTCTGACGGATGTCGTTGAGGAGCTGATCCCTTGGGGTTATTTGAACAAGGGGAGGAGGTCTTCTCCTGGGGACTGGCTTAAGTGTTTTGATGACGTCTTTGAGGTTGGTTTTCTCTGCTGGTTCCACGTACTCCGGCACGGCAGGTTTGCGCTGAGTCTTCTTCAGCTTCACCACTCTGAAGCTGACGGGATTCTCTCTGCGGGGCTGCTCCGGGGGAGGCTGCCTCGTGCTCTCCAGCCTTTTGTTCAGTGACACAGCTGCAGGGACGGGTGGTTTTGGGGCTTGTGGGGATTCGTGCATCCTCAGCTGGGGCAGGGGTCCCCCCAGCATTTCCCACATCCCGGGAGGCAACCCAAGTCCATTTTCCAGCATCGCTATCAACTCTTTCTGCTCTTTCATTTGCTGCTGCTTTTGTCCCTGTTGCCTCTTTTGCCTCTGCTTGTCCAGGTTTCTGCTGAGCAGGTTGGTCACCACCATCCTGGGCCCCGGCAGTTCGAAGTGATACCCCATTTTGAGGAGGGTGGTGTTGGCTTTCAGCAGCCTGGCGATCTCCATCTCTGCCTGGTGGCCCAGCATGCTCCGCTGGTTGTGAAAGCGGAGCTCCGTCAGCGTCTCGTTGTACTGGAGGCATCTCATGATAGCAACGATCCCTTTGCCAGAGATGAAATTGGAATCGATGTTCAGCGTGGTGATGCTCCTGTTCTCCCTCAGCATGTTGGCCAGGGCAAACGCCACGTTGTCGTCAGCCCCCACGTTGGCCAAGCTGAATGTTTTTACGTTCTTATTCTTTTTCATAGCATTGACAAAGTCTATCAGCATTTCCTTGGGGACATTTTCTATGTTGTTCAGGTTGAGCTCTTTCATGTCTGGGTTGTTTTTTCTGACTTTCTCCAAACTGCCTTCTAAATTGGTTTGATTCCCTGAAGGCCTGGCACTTAGCTTCATGAAACTGGTATCCAGTGCTAACTTTTGGGGTATGTTCAATTTTGATATTTTCTTTTCGTTTTCAATTGGCTTGTCTTTGATTTCTGCCAGTTCTGTATCTGGTTTCTTACTCAACTGATCACTGTGGGAGTTCTCATCGGTGTAATTCTCCTTTGTTTCCAATTCAGTCTCATCTTCCTCTTCTTCTTCCTCCTCCTCTTCATCATCTTCCTCTTCCTCCTCTGCTGCTTCTTTCTCCTCCTCCTCCTCCTCTCTCTCCTTACCGCTTCCATCTTTCACTGTCTCCCCAAATTGTGTTCCTGAGTTGGACACGTGCTCATTTTGGTAATGCCTCTCCTTTCCTTCTGCTCCTGGCATCCTCCTGCCCGCTGCCTCACCGCTGCCACCAGCCTTTCCTTCCGTGTCCTCCACAGCACTTCTCTGAGGAAGACAAAACCTCACAGCTGAAATAATCGAACACAGATTTGTTACCATAACTTTCTGCTCAAACAAACACGTAGCAGTTGGATTTAAATCTCTCAATGCCTGTAAGTTAGAGAATGATTCTTAAAAGTGTAATTGGCTCAAAGTCTGGGCTGCGCTGGCTTGTTTGGGAACATGGGAACAATTTGTTCTTAAAGGGGCTGCAAACCAGGTTCTCATCTTTGCCTACAAAATTAAGGCCTGATTACTAAATCCTGAACACATTTAATGATATGTTAAGATGGTCTTTGAAACCTTCTGGGGGTTAAGAGTCTCTGATCCAAAGTCTCTTTATGAATTTTTTGTAATTTTCATCATTTCTCTGAGTTTCTTTTGTTTGCTACCGACCACGGAAAATCAGTGTGAACCTCTGATGCTTTGCTCAGCCTAAAGAAGTGTGAAGAGGGCACATAGTGGCCACAATAGTCACCCAGGACATGGGACACCAAGGCCACCTGCTCTGGTACTTCCAGAGCATCATAGCTAAGAAAACACCTCACTGAAGTCGAGAGTAAATATTAGCTCAGTTTTGAGTCCAGAGATAGGAAACCAGACCCTGTACAAAGCTGTTGCAAGGCAGTGGGGCTTCTAGCAACCAAATAAAATTGGTTGCAAACTTCCACCATTTTCATGGACCCTCCTCGCTGAGATTTTTTTTTTTTGAGCATCTTTTTGCAAGTGGATCCTCCATCATTGAAAAATGCCAATAAAGCACTAATAAAATCAAGCTGTTTTCCAAAGATTTGCACTACTTCAGGCAAGGCAGTGTCATGGCTTGTGCTGCACCCTAAGTCACACAGAACAGTCACAGTCACTTCTGCCCTGGGGGCTAGAGCTCCTATTTGCTGTGGTGGAGATGGGTTTAGTGTGGGGATCGATTGAGCAGTTGTGAATGCAGCAGCCAGCTCTACACCCACATTTCAGATTTAAACTCAGAAGTATATTAAAAAAAAAAAGTTTCTTTGATGGCAAGAGTGTTGCAAGAGGGGAAAAAACCCCACAGATTTCCCCCAGATTTCCCTGGGAAATCCATGATGCACCGTGTTAGTGTGTATTAGCAAAACCACCAGTACTTGAAACAGAAATAAAATAAACCAGTTATCTCATATTCACTTAGGTTTGGGGATAGATGTGTTTCATCTGGCCAAGTTTCAATTCTATTAACCTATTTTTAAGTGTGGCCCTCATCCTGAAAGATATCTAAGTATGACCTTAACTTAATTTCAAAGTCATAGGGATAGTCAAAAAGACTTAAGGACTGTATTAAATAAGGTTGGACTAGTTCCTAGAGTTGGTGTGCTGGGTCATTAGTGAATTCTTCACCCTGCTAAAATGCAGTGGTTTGGGTTTTTCTCCAGTACGTCATTACATTCTACCAATTAATTAATTTCTAAATACAATTAATGTAGCCTTCTATGGAAAAGCAACATGGTGTTTCCATATGCGAAGTCAAACACATTTTAGTTACATCCTCCAAATTGATCTTACGAAAATGTCTCAGTGATTTGCTTTACTGAAGCAGAATTAGGATTTTCTTGTATTAAAAAGCTTAAGTAAATATTTGGGAAAAGCAATTAAGAAATTACTAACCCTGACATCAGTCCAAGCTGGATTCTATCACTGCTGAGGCTTTTGGGATTAATCTAAATTTGTTTGTACTGTACCTTACATAAGGGACAGAAGCAGAGGCAGGTTAAGGTATTAAAGCCATGAAGCAGATCTCACAGCAGATGCATAATAAATATTTGTGATTTTTTGGTGTTACCTCAGAGGGTAAGAGGGTGACGGGAACTCTCTCATCCTCGAGCATGCGTCTGGATGCCTTCTGCCAGTACAGGTAGTCAACCAGGGACCTGTGGTCGAAGCTCCCTGTGGGGGGTTTCTCTGTCTGATCCCTCTGTATCATCCCAGTCGGGACTTCAGGGTCTGGAGCCATGACCTCCATCTCACACTGCAGCTCCTTTAGCTCCTCAGGGGACAGGTTTGCCAGGATTTCATCTTCATCAATGTCCTCAGGACACACATCTTCATCGGAGTTTTGGCTGAGCTCAGACATGTTTGTTCTTCTCTTCGTCCTCTACTACTTTTTAAACCTAAAGAGAAAGCTAAATCTCAAAGGATTTAATTTTTCTTCCCCTCTCACTAGCAGTAGCTCATTCTGTTAAATCAACAACTTCATGCTTTGGTCATGAGCTGTGGCAGCTCTGGGTCTCAGTGTGGGACACAGCCCGTGCAGCTAAGTCTATATTAAGCTGCACTTGGCTGGATGAAGAGAATTTATGGCAATGCTCCATTTTCAGCAACCTGTCAGCTGTGCAAGCCCTTCTGACATTTCAGTGCAGCTGGTGTGTACCCCATTGAGGGAGGCAGCCGTTTTCCAGAGGATTCCTGGGGCACTGCTATTCAGTGCCTGGCCCCACAATGGAATTGCTGTAGGAGGATGGAGGGACAGAAGTGGAACCTGTGAGGTGTGCAGGTGAAATCCTGCCCGTGGGAAGAATCAGCATGAGGTCTCTGTATCCATAACATTTCCAATCCACCTCAACAGGGCTGGGAGCTGCAGGCTCTGTACTGCCTTTGGCCAGGCCTAAACCCTCACTGGACATTGCAGGTGGCTTTGGTGTTAGTGAAGCCATCCAGAATTGATGACCTCTCCCAGACCTCACATCCTGGTTAGGGTGAAATCCTCCAAGACAGAAAAAGGTACGTGAACAGTTGGTACAACACATCTTGTGGCTGGGGACAAGAGGTCCAAGCAAGGACGGGCACCAGCCCTTTGACCCAGGCTGACCAGCCCCAAAAGGAGCATTTTCCACAGCACATCTCTGCCCTGCTCTCATCCAGTCTGTCCAAGGGCAATGCCAATACCCTTCTTCTTATTTGACCTGTGTCTATCATGAAACTTATTTGCCCTGTCAACACATCCTGGCTGACAGCTCATCTCAGATTCATCATTTTCCTGCTCTTACCAGCATTTTCCAGAGCTAATAAGAAACTACAAAGATTTACTTTGATATATTCATAGAACTGATGTAACTACCCCAAATCCTCCTTTTCATTAGGCGTCCATTCCATCTACAAAACACCTCCTCCTTTGTTCGGAGTATTTTTTAGGCTTTTAAATTCACGTGGCAAACCAGAAAGCCACACTTCCAACATCACTGTGCCCATAGCTGCTTTGTAACAGCAGAGCAGTCCAGGTGGGTAATTTTTCTACTCACAATCTGGGCTGTTCATTGGATTAGGAAGATTTCCACTCATAATTTCAGATTCTCCTTTGCAAGGGTATCGAATCAGATCCTCACGAAGCCACAGTGGGGAGGCTGTGAAATCAAGGCCAAACCAATTTTTAAACCACATTTCTCATTACAGTCTCCAACACGTTCTGCTGGAGTCTGCCAGCAGCAAAATAGGCTCTACATGATGATGGTCTCTCTTAGCTGTGTTCTGTAACATGAAACATGGTGTTCAAAGCCCAGTTAACCTCTATTAAAAGGCCATTATCCAAAGGTCCTCATTTGATTCATGCTGTTACACAGCAGGGAAGAGGGCAAAAATTTAAGAGTGGAATAAGTGGTAAAAAAAAAGACAATAAAAACCCAAGCCAAGAATGTAACGTGTCCGTTTGCCCCTTCGGTATTTTGGAAGACATCCTTATCCTTGTTTTATATTATGCAGTACAAGCACAACAGCAGACCCACACATCAATCTATGTGCTCCAGCAGCTTGAACCTCCAGCAATTGCTGCCCATAATAGAGTCCATAAATGGTTTCCTGATGTTATCAAATAAATCAGTGCTCTTCAGTAGCTGGTATGTTACTCTCCCAAACACTGTGTATTGAGTACTTACCACTTGCTAATTTCTTGAGGGTAAATAAAGCCCCATGCCACCTTCTTGGATTTCCATGATCTTCAGCCAGGCCATCTTGGGCCATGGTCTTGTCAGATCATCTAAGTTAAGCAGGGTCAAACCCATGAGGTCCTCTCGAGAAGGAAAACAGGGATACTGAGAACACTATCATGTATTTGAAAAGCAAGTTTTCCTCTAAGCAGAAATATATCACTTGTCAATACCACGATTAGGAAACACTACACTGGGAATGATGCCTTTCCCATCAGATGCAGAGCGAGGGTCTGCCTGGTGACACCTCTCCTGGTGACACGGGTGCTAATCTCACAGATTTCCAAGGTGGGTATCACATTTTGCCTACTTTAGGTCTCTCCTTCATAAGTTACATGTTCAGGATACACTTCCTTTCCTAATACACTGCTTAGTGTTTTCAGTGTTCTGGGAACTGCACATTGAAGCAACAAACAACAGCCTTCAGGCTGAGGACATGCTCATGGCAGTTCTAGAACACCTTCCCTGCTCAAAACTCCCACTTTGTTCCAAATAACACTTAAAAGTATTCCCCTGGGAGCTTTCCAAAATAATCACACGTTCCTCAACCTTCGTTAAGATAGGAAACCCACTTTCATGGTTGGCACTTGCTATTTTCACACCAATTTGACACTTGCTCAGGAATCCCTGGACTAATAAGCTGCTGGATGAGGTACCCTGTTACCAGAGGGCAGAGCTGTGCTGTGCCAGCAGCCCTGCCTAAAACCCCAGCAGAAGACAACAAGTACCTGCAGCAACCACAGAGTAATTCCAACAGGCAGCAGCTCAAAATTCATGCTAAGCAGGTACCCCACAAGCATTAAACAAAAGCATTTTAGGGGCAAACAGATAGAAGTGGTCTGCCCTTGGTAATGAATGATTCCTACTCGCTGCTCACTGTTTCTAAGGGAGGTACTCACATATGGACGAACTCTGGAGTGAAACCCCAGCAGGCTGTCCTGCAGGATTGCTTCACTTCATTGATTTTTCTCATTTGCATGTTTCCTTCCAAAATTCCAGCCTATCTCTCCTGAAAGCAGCAAAGTTGACAAGCTCTTATCTCAAATATCGAGAGTTCCTGGCCCCTGTGCCACCATTTGACATGAGGCAGCCCATCACTCCATATTTCGAGTGCCTAAAACTGTTCTGTATTTAAGGTAATTGACGGGATATATGTTGTTGCCAAATATTTCAGAGCAATTTCTATAATGTTGGCATTTTTTTTTTGTTTCTAAAACTCACACATTTCTTCCCTTCTATATTACCAATCCATGGCATTTCCAAGTGCAACTGGAACGAGTCAGGGAATGTGCCCATGTAACACAACCTTGCATTACTTTTAAGAAACTCGTAGACTGATGGGAGAGTCTAAAATTGACAAACAGTAGCATACACCAAGCATGTCCAGCAATGCAGTGTAACGTAATACAGGGATTATAAAGAGTCAGATGATGGGATCTTAACAATAACAACCACTAAGTAACGGGAGCAATCATAGAGAGACACCCTGTGGGAAAAACACCAGGGGAAAAAAAACACCCGCCACACCTCCAAACTCTTACAGATATAAATATATCAGATTAAGTTTGTTGCTTAAATAGAGTAAGGACATCTGACTTCCAAAGTATTTGCCCAAGATGTTTGACAGAGAGAGCTGCAAAGTCAACCCCTCGTGTGAAGCAGCAGGAGTAGCTGGCATCAGGGCAGGATGGAGCAAGGGATGGGGGTACAAGCTCCTCACCCCTGCCCTGGGTCAAGGAATTGTCACATCTCACTGTCCAGGGGTCTAGCAATGTCCTCTGGCTCTGGAGAAGCAAGTGGGGATAGTTAGAAGATATATTTCTAAATAATTTCAGCTGTTTCCAACATGTAAAAATATTTTCAATCCCTGTGATTCTGAGGCATTCAGATTCTGCCTTACTCTGCCATTATAGATATGCTCTTTTTTTACTGACCATATTCCACAGGGGCTGAAGCAGCACCCTCAACACATCCAGAGGGGAGACACGGCCCTCTGCACCATGCTCAGTGACACAGAAGCAGAACTATGGCTACAGGAGGGAATTTCTACTCCTATCTATAATTTATAGCACTGAAATACTCAGCACTAGTTGCTGCTAACCTGGTATTTGACTTACCCAGCTTGTATTATTTACATGACCTTAGTAAAGCACTTCCAAATACCTAAATGTTTACATCCCTGTGTGTTTACATCATTACTACTTCTTTGCAAAGCACAGCACTAACAGCTGCCAGAAAACCAGCCTGTGGTGAATAAAGCCAGGTCTGTGAGAGACCATGTTTGTTATTTTATGGGGAACAAGCAATTCATGATGTTGGTTGTCTGACCACAACCTCAAGAGACTGAGCTGTGGCTCTGCCTGGGACGTTTCACCAATGGGCAAAACTAAAAGGTGCCCTGAGCTGCTCCATGTGGCTTCACCTGGTTTGGGACAGAGCTGAGGCTGGTTACAGCCATCAAAGGGGGACACCAACCTCCTGCACCAGCGCCACCATGAATGGAGATCCCGTGGTAGCACTGGTTCCTGCCTGATGGCCAGAGCTCCCAGAGCATGAGGCAGATGTGGTACTAAGTCTCACACTACACGTGGGCATTACACGGGGCATTTACCTAAATATTTACTCTCATTAACTGAGGGCTTATTATTCCAAATATGTGTGCAGGACACACTCAAATTCAATAGTTTGCATCAGAAATGCAAGTTCAAACCCTTGGAGAAGACATTCATCTCCCCTAAAACTCCATAAGAACCTGTCTGTGGCAGCACGTGCAATTCAGCAATTATTTACTGCTAACTCTACCTCTGTTCTTATCTCTGCTCTGGATTTGCATGGCAGAGCCTCAGGAGTGACAAAAGTCTTATACTAAAAGCAGCAGCAGGAATTAAAGTTTTAAAATGCCCCTCCCTTTTTCAGCCAACTCTGTTATAGCTTCCCCCACAATGTTGCCTGGCAGCACCATTAAATCAGAATTGCAATAAAACAACCCCAAGGACTCTTCAAGGAGCAACACCACCATCACAACCTTTGGAAGGAGCAATCACCTCCACATTTATATGAAACACTGAATTCAGCACTAGCCAGATCAGATGAGAAATAGAGTTGTTCTAGGGGACAATGTCCCCCTTCAGATTAAAATAGGGTGTTTTATAGCTTCCAAACCTACCACAGTACCTGGTATCATCCCACCACTAAAACGTGCCCACGGGCAAGGCCACGTGGCATCTCATTCTGTACACATGGGGCATGTCCTTCCCTAACCTCAGCCCAGGAACAGGTGGAAGGATTTCTTCTAGAGTTACTCCAGCTGAGCCCCGGCTGGCTGTAAACTCTTCTCCATCTGCAGCTTTTTGATGACACTCTAACGATTAAATAGAAATTGAGACTCATGCCTGCTGTGCCTGAGGTGGGCAGGAGATGTCCTGGGAGATGGAGCACATCCCTCTGCAGTCAAGGACTTGCTGAAGGATTTATGGTGACTCTCTTTGTGAGGGACTGACAGGGGTAACTGAGTTGGATGGATAGATGGAAAGGAGTTGCTTCTTGGTGAAAGGTCTTGCTTCTCCGTCACCAAAGCCCTGACATGTGTGTCATGTATCAGGGAGAGACACGATCCCCAGCATAGCACAGTAAGAAGCAGCAAACAGAACTCCACCACAAGGTCCTTAGGAATAAGGGAAAACAAAAAACTGGAAAACAGATAACTGAACTTAAATTAATAACCAATAAGTAAACACAATTAAAAGTTTGCTCCTATTTGCTGTGAGAGATTTCACTGTATGTGTGCGGCCTCGCTATAGCTGAAGCTCCCGGTTTTCTACCTTGGAAATCTATTAAATCTGTTAGAAAATCACAGAGGAGATGCAAGAATAGTGTAGAAAGCAAAAATCTTCCTAGGAGTGGTGTTAAGTTATCCAGACAGTGCCAGGCAAGCAGTGATGGGAGCCCCTCTGCAGGCTCGGCAGCAGCTCTTCTGCAATAATCCCAAAGTCCAGAAGATGGAGCAAACCTTCAGTCTTTGTAAGATTTCCTACAAAAATGGTGGAGGCTTCTCACTCACCCAGGAGCTGCAAATACTGCTGCTGCATTACTCACACTTAAGCTGAGCAAGACCAAGATCACAAATGAAAAGTCAACAGAAACCTGCAAGAGTCACATCACACACTGAGCCACTTGGGCCAGTAAGTTTGACATAAATATACTGGGGTGAATTTTTACTGAGGCAGGAAGGCTCTGCAACACTGCCTGCTAGGCACTAGATGTCCTCAGTTATCCTGCTGAGAACAGCTGTGGTTAAACAGCAAAACACGCAAGTGGAGCAGGAATTCAAACAAAGCACGGGCAATTTGTATTTCAGTCGTGAACAAATCAGATAACGATTACAAGTATGACTTTATCACCTCTTCAGCTGCATTATACAGACCTGGTCTCTGAACAGTTGTACATGTGCACCAAAACACTGTTCCAGAAATACAACAAAGCAAGCTGCAAGTCTGAAACAGGCAAAGTTAAGGGTCCTGGGAAACAACTGGGAAAATGTGGGTGTTGCACCAGCTTCCTTGTTGGCAACGGGCCAACAGGAAGGTGCCACAGGAGGTGCCACAAGGACGTTGTGCCCCCCTCTCCCTCCCTGTGCCACCCAAGACCGACCCACAGCAACATCTAAGAAAGAAGCTGGATCTTATTCTCTCATCTTCTGGGCCTCCTTCTTCATTTTGTATTTTCACCCTTCATAAAAAATTCCTACAAATGCAACTCTGACAAGGCTTGGCAAGTGGAGAATAACAAGAGGGTTTCAAGTGCTACAGCTGCCACCATCTCCATTTCCAGCTTCTCTGCAGCTCAGCTCTTGCTTACTGGAAACTGCAAACCATCCTCAACCCAAACTCACTTCAAATTACCACCTCCTGAACAACAGGATCTAAAATCAGCCTGGTCTTGCCCAACGAAGCCAGGAGTGCCAGCGTTGTGCCAACACGGATGTGTTGGGCTAAATCCTGAATGCTGATGGAAAAGCCTACACAAAACTCAATGGTTACATCATTAAAACAAAGCAATGCAAACAAAGCTTTAAACAGGCACAGACCTTGATACACACTTCACTTCCTTTTTAAATTAAAAGCTTTCAGAGTGCTGATAGATAACTGCTGGCCTGCACTGATGCCATGAGTTCCGGGTAAGGAACTGGACTTCGGACCACTTAGCTTCCTGCTCAAATCACCGATGGTTTATAGCAGCCAGGAGCATGAGTTAATGAATGAAGACTTGGCCAACACATAAACCTCAAAAACTACCTGGAGAAATGGAAATGGCACAGGGGTATTTTTCAGTGGGCACACCACCAAGTTTTTCTTAATACCTACTTTCACCAGCAACCTGAATATCAGACCATGGTGATTTACTTTAAAGCTCTGAGAGTGATTTCCCATTGGAATGATTTCCATTGGAATGGGCTGCCCAGGGAGGTGGTGGAGTCACTGTCCCTGGATGTGTTTAGGGAAAGGTTGGATGGCGTCCTTAGTGACATGGTTTAAATGATGGGATGGTGTTGGGTAGCTTGATAAGTTAGGTAATACATTGGACTTGATGATCTCTACGGTCTTTTCCAACCTTGCTAATTCTGTGTGTAATTCTGTGATATAACACACACCGCAGTTTTTCAAGCACTCGAGGAGAAATAGGAGGAATGCTGAAGTGGTTTTGGTAGCACACTTTTTAATTTATTGACCTATACAAAATAATAGGTCTAAAAAATTCAGAAGTAGTAAAAGAATAAGCAAAAAGAGCTTTCGCATTTCTAGAAGGCTATACAAATATGCAAACCCACGGAAATAAGTTATTTTTTATTTCATTTTTGTCCGCTTAATTCCAAATTGCAACTCTAATAATACAAACGACTAAGTACCAGCTTAACAAGTGTGTCCTTCTGTATATATTACATGCTCTGGAATACTGGTAAAAAAGTCAAAAAAGTTTATCAGAAACTTTTCTATTCACAATATGAACAAGAAGTAACTAATCCTTTGTATAAAAGAACAAAAGAGCACCATTTCTGGAATCCTGAAGCACAGTACAGCTGAGAAACGAGAGATTTTTACCATATGCAGACAAGTCATCAGGAATCACACAGGACAACCCATGCCAATTTGCTCCTGCAGATGGGATGACATGAGGTAGGTTTTTCCCTCTTAAATCAAGACTGCAGTCGCATTTTTCTCGCTCCCCTCCTACACAAATTGTTTTGTGAAAATGCTGTTCAGTCACTTAGTGACTTTGCAACGCACCTGGCAGTTCAGATGACTCGCGGTACAATCCTAATGCCCCTCATTTTAAGGCACCCATTTGGCTGTTTGTGTTTGCATCCACCTCAAAATACTGGCCATTGCTACCAAACTGTTCCCCACGTGATCACTGGAGTTCCCACTGTGGATCCTTGATCCATTGTGGCAGAGCAACGTGCAATTGTCACCCGATGAACAGGGGTCACCATGCAGCCACCGTGAAAATTTGCCTACTCCTCCACACAGGGAAGTTGTACCATGGAAAGGTCATTAAATGGGTCGTTATTAACGATGGTTTATCATGGAAAATAAAAGTTCAAAGTTTACTGTTTCTGTTTCCAAAACCCACAATTGCCTATAGTTTTTACATGATATATTGTATCAGCAAGTTCTTGTCTTTCCAGAACTTGCTCATGGTGCTAACAAACACTCTTAACAACACCCCAAAAACTGAACAGACTCATTCAAACCTCCACAATAAAAAACGCCCAGCCTTCCTTCAAGTAATGTTCCAATACTGATTCAGTCACCCTTGGCCTCACTCACACAGAGTATCTATCCTTCATAAGCCTATGAACATCCTTCTAGGTCATCATAAGCTATGGCAGAACAAATTTTCATTTCTTCTTCTTTCAGACATCAGAATTGTGCTCCTAGAATTCCTGGTTCTTCCGTAAGAGTCTCCTTTTCACATTTTTTCTTCCTCTGAGGTTTGGCTTCCACACCTTCCAATCTTCCCAAAAAGTGCTTGCTAAATATAAATACTTCAACCAAGTGCTGCATCTAGTCACAGATGGACTGTGGCTTGCCCTGGCTTGCGTGGGCCATCTGGATTCACAAAGAAACGCCATTCGTGGTAAGACTTTCCAGTTTGCTACAGTCTTTCCTAATGGTGATTTTTATCTTTCCCAGCAAAACAGCCTGCTTCCTCTTTTTGTTCAGTTTGGAAGTTCCACCCGAGATCCACCTCGGAGTCACAGCGTTTTGTGCAAGGCACGCAGGGGTAGGAATGTGGGGCTGCAGGTGGGCTACACAAGAGTCCCAGGCTTTGAGTCCTCGTGCCAGAACAACCTCTGCTCATTGCTGGGCAAGTCTTCTTCCAAGCGATCCTCATCGTCCCCACCCAGCTGGCTCGGCTCTGCGTATGTTCTGTAAGAGACACAGCACCAGGGATCAGCTGTAGGTCTTCTCCAGATCCCCAAATACACACTCCTCCCTTAAGCTCAAAACAATGCTGGTTTATTGTGAGTTCACCCCACGGGGTCCAAACACAAACACAGTTTTTGTGATGTAATTAGTAAAAATGTGCATGACAGGCATCTCGACTGATCAAAGCTGTCATAAAATCAGTGAGTGGCTTGGGTTGGAAGGGACCTTAAAGATCAGCCAGTTCCAGCCCCCCGCCATGGGCAGGGACACCTTCCACTAGACCAGGTTGCTCCAAGCCCTGTCCAACCTGGCTTTAAACACTGTCAAGACTGTTGGGTATATTGATTGCTCGTTTGAGATGATCACATTGAAGCAGAAAAAAACCCAGATGAGCAATCAGACAAGTGATTCAGAATATAGAAAATTAATAGCTAATAAACCTCATCTAGTTAAAGCTGCCAATATAAGCAGAATTTCAACGCTCAATTATAAGAAATTAAGAAATTAGTAGAAACTAATTTAAAACACTGTTGCTGTAGATATTTTAAATCACCGCAATAAAGCAGCCCATGGCATTTAGCTTCAGAAAAAAAAGGGATGTAACAGCAGCTTTTATATATTCTCTTACACTTCCATTTATTTTAAAACAAACAAAATTAAAAATTCAGTATTTTCACACAAGTCAGTCTGGCAGCAAGCACAAACTGCAACCCACAAAGCAGGAGGCACACGTGGGGGTGGGTTACTTACTACAGGCTGACTACACTGTGCCTAAGTGTATTCAAATGTAAAGGCATTTGTGGGTGCAGAGTCACTCCCCGGGGCAGGAGCTCTGTCCTTATTGCCAAGAGCCAGCCTACTACGGTGCGGGGGGGGAAACAGACTGAAAAAGCCAAGCAGAACCAGTGAGAGAGTTGCAGGAATTCCTGCAAGGACAGAGCAGACCCTCGGGAGAGAGACAAGCAGCAGGTCTCGGCAAACAGCAGCACATCCCCTCTGGTTCCTGCGTCCATTCTGCCAAGGGAGGTGCACTTGGCAGATGTGGTACTGCCTTCAACACCAGCACTCAGACATGAGTGCCCACTGCTCAGAGCATTACAGGCACCAGGCAGTGCAAGATCTTTGCCAGTTCAGCACCAGCCAGAGGAAAAGTGCAACAAACGAGTTCATCCTTCACTATGACTGTTCTCCCCCTTTCTTGAGTGTCAACAGCTGATCTACTTCAGAGAAGACCTGCTCTCACAATGCTCACAATGTCATTTTTACAAGTACTCTTCATCTCGGCTCTTTGAAATCAAGCAGATTTTCTCAGAAGGTTTAAGACCCCATGAAATGTAGGAGGAAGGGCAGAAAATCCAGATATACTCTACTCACCTGCTCTGCAAAGGAAGGTTGCCATAAACGTTCCCATAACAGCTGGCGTAAGAGGAATGAGACAATGTATCGTAGTCTGAAAGTCCCAGTGCAACCGGGTTTCGCCAGTTCCCAGCAGTGTTTGCAGAAGATGCTGGAATTAAAGTAATAATTACAACAAATTAGATCTTTCTCCAGTAAAATCAGCTTAGGCAAACGAGACAATTCTCATCAGCAATCTCACTGGTTTTTGCACGACACACAGGCAGACAATGCAAAGAGAAAATATGATTTGCAAGCCCTGTCGGGAGGAGAGCACTGTACAGGTGCTGTTCTGCAGGTAGGGAATCTTTTAAAAAGATTTTCTGGCCCATTCAGTGATGTTCATCAGACTGCGTTTTGAAAGTCATCACAGTTACTACATTTCCATGGCATGAAGTTTTGTACATTGCTTCTACTCGGTAAATAGATCTGTTTGAAACCTAAACAGGTTTGTGCTTCCCTTGGACTACTGTGCTTACAAAGAGCAAAAGTCAGTTTTATCCTTAGGAGAAGACAACATCCAAGATTTGCTTCCCAAGCACAGAACAAGATCCTGCTTGGTTCCTCATCCACCTCTCAGGACAGAGCTCTAGCCTGGGACCTTCTCTGCTGACTTAACTGAAGCAGCAAAAGGGGCCGAATTGAATGCACAGCAGAGACTTGGCAAAAACAGCACAGATGAAATCAGACATTACCTGAAGAGAAAGATGACACTCGACTGCTTGGAGAGCACGGCGTCTGCAGACCAGCAAAGCCCAAACTCCTCTGAGATCCTCTGTCAGACTCAAAGCCTGCCTGCAGGCTGTGACCCTGTTCCTTCTGGCTGGAGGCACGTTGGTACCAACCACGGAGATGCTCTGCTACTAAGGCCTTGTGAATGTTTTTGGTTATATGCTCCGTTTTAGCAACCTGCTTCCTGGGAAGCCTTAGGGTTGCGTATGGGTTGTGTGGTACTCTGTCCACTTCGTCCTCGTGGTAAGACCTGAATTCCCTGTAACGGTCGTATCCGTAATGTGCCGAGGAGCGATAGGAGGGATTGACGGTGTACTGCCCCTCCGTGTCACTCTCATAAACATACCCTCCATTGTAGTAAACGTCAGGTTCGGTGTAGGGGGAATATCCAGAAATATAGTAATTAGAGGAAGGCTGCTCCTGGTTTTTGTGGTAGCCACCATTGCGGACATCCTTATGGGCCAGGTTTGGCATGCTTCCTGAACTCGCAGCAGAAATATTATGTTTCTTTGACCGTCTTCGACCCCTGGTCCTGTTGTCGAGTGTCTGAGTTGTGTAATATGGATTGGGAGTGGGTGTCACGCAGTAATACTCTGCACTTGACTGGCTAGTGTAGGATGATCCATCGTCCAGGATCTCTGTGCTGCTGCTCCGCTGGGACTTGGAGAGGGTGAAGGTTGACTTCTCAGCAGGAGTGTCAGCCAGCAGGTGGGTTTGGGATTCCAGACTTCCGCTGCGCTGCCGGCAGTGGTGTGGGGAAACATCTGGCCTGAAACAACACAGATGTTGGTTGTTTAAAGGCAGTCACACACAAACACAGAGCTGGGGAGAGCACGCATGGACATGTCAGCTGCCTTCCCAATCCAAGCATAAAACACAAATCCAGCCTTATCACTCCTCACAGAATGTCTGCATCGTAAGAAACGCAGTTGGGCTGAATTTTTTATTTCCTGCCATGGCAGGAGATCTCTCATATAATAATCTGTCATGGTGAGCAGGGTTAATCTGTGACAGGAGTACACACAGCAAAGGTCAAGCACACATTTAGTAATGATTTACAGGAGAGCTCTCAGTTTTTAAGTAGGTAAAGCCTACACAAGCAATGTGTAGAACAACAAAGCAAGATGTGTTCCCTGTGGTTCCATCTCTCAAGGCTGCATTACCCCAACTAAACCAACCATAAGATCTTGATAACATTATAAAATCCATAGCACCCCTCCTTCCCCAGCACAGATTGTCAGCTGTCTAACAGTACAGGTGAGCTCATACTGCAGCTCTCTTCCCATAGTAATGGCACTAATTGGCTTTTTGAGAGGGAAAATTGTACAGCAAAGGACCCTTCACCCTCTTCACACAATTTGCTTTTATTCTTCTGTGGCCTAAGACACAAAGGTCCCTTACTGTAAGTGGCTGCTGCTGTAAGCATTCCGTGTGAGCACGGGTGTTGTGGGCATGCTTCTCCCCCCGTGGGGCTGGGGCGGCCGCTCCAGTGTGCGGTAAGGGCTGCTGTGAGTCGAAAGCACGTCCCTGTAAAGGAGACAATCCCAGTTAGGTTAAACACCACACAAGTCACAGCACACCAAGCACGAGCACCCTAAAGCCTTGAAGGAACAAAAAGGAAGGGCAGAACAAGCAGGGCAGGCCAGAGCTGGATATGCTTCCTTCCCTGTATCAACTACTTACATACACGTTTGTTCCTGAACAGGAAATTCAGCTCCCATCCCCAAACCCTGTAATCCCAGAAGAACGTGGAGGCAGCAGGCTCACAGTGGCAGGATGGAGCTCCTGCCAGCAGGTGGAGAGCCTGGCAGCAGCAAGATGTGCCCACCTGGAGTGCCTGGTTTCCAAGAGCTGGTCGTTTATGGATGACTTTCGGAGATGAATTCTCTCCACCCCGAGAGACTTTGGTGGAGGAAGTCTTGGAGAAAGCTGTGCAGAGCTGGGCCTCTGTGCTGCCACAGGAAGCGATTCATTGACTGTTGGACAGGAATATGTATTTTGTTAGGAAAATCCTTGATATTTGTCCTATATACCAATCTGTGGACCCTAAGAAGCAGCATTTTGCACTATAGAGACAATGAGAGAAGCCGTGGATCCAAAAAGGCTCTCCTGCCTGTACCGAGCTCTCCACATGGACAAGACATCATGGAGGCTCCTGCAGATCCCAGCACCACCGACTCCTATGGAAGTTTCACCTAGCCCAGGGCTGTACCAGATCCCTTGGAAACATCTGTGTCCAGAGCAATCCTTTCCAGAGCCAAGCAAGCAAGCTCAGCCTCTGCAAAAACCAGTTCCTGTCCCTCACCTGACTTCGAAATGATGTTTTAAGAATTACTTTTGAAATACAACCTAAAAGGGGCTGACTTCAAAAACAACTGAATGAGCAAAGACAACTGACAGACACATTTGGCTGAAGGCAACTGGGAAGATGCTGGTTTGATCCTTGTTCTCACGTTGCTTAAGGCACAACTCAGGTCCTGACAGAGCCAACAGGAAACTCCAACTAATACATATAAATGCAGGATGAGCCTCACAGAGAACACGATTACAAGTCTTGTTCTACTTCTGCTTGTACAAGCAGGAAGCAGGTGTAACTCCATTTTAAAGCAGCAGATGGGTTGTACCAGTCTAAAACTGGGACAAAGTGAGATCAGAATCAGGCCCAAACTGAAAAGTGAGTAATAATAATTTGGATAATGTTTGTCCCCAAATGATGATTATTATCCAGTTTAAGGGAGAGGCAAGCCAAGTCCTTTCCACCTTGTGGAACAGGGCGTGAGTGTGTGTCTGTGGGTGTGTGTGTGAAATGAGTAAGCTGAGCAAACACCAACCCATGCAAGATGCAAGCTCACTAAGGAACAGATAAACATAAACAGCATTAATATCTGTGACTATTCCACTTTTCTCTAAGTTTTATAGTAGCTGTGAGGACAGAAGGGCTGGGCTAATCCTCCCAGCTTGTAAACCCTTCAGCCTTTCATCCAGCTCTGGCTAGGTCCTAGGGATAAAGTATTTGACATCCACAGTGCTCTCAGCTTGCAGGCTGGTCACGTTAAAACTGACTGCCTTCGCTGAAGATGACTCAGATCAGCCCATGGAGCAAAAACTTTGAAGAACTAACCCACCAAGGGGAAAGATGTAGGAGAGGACAGGCTATAAAAGCCACCAAAATCATAGAATCATACAATGGGTTGGAAGGAACCTTAAAAATTATTTAGTTCCAAACCTGTGACATGGGTAGGGACACCTTCTACTGGACCAGGTCGCTCAAAGCCTTGAGCACTTCCAGGGAGGGGGCATGATAAGGACACTAAGTCAAAAAAAATCTCTGAATGGACATACTCCATAGGAAGCAAAGGATAAACATCTTACCATCATCATAGGTGGTTGTGTCAGACAGGGAGCTGCTCTCAGATGGAATTATATCATCTATGTATAAATGAAAACAAACACTTTAAGCATTGGAGACGCAACATCAACTCCCAAATATCCTAATAAAGTTTATTTTCTACAGTTTTAGAGCCAGCTACTGTTTGTATTGCTGCAATCCATATGCTTTAGCCCACACAGCCTGGAGATAGTCCTGCCTCATGTCATCACTGTGTGTTTGCTGCAGTTCAGCAAGCGACCCAGGTAACTATCAAAGGAGGGATGTTTTATCTGAAGCAGGAATCAGGCCAAGATTTACAAAGGTGTTTTCCTCCCAACTTCCAAGAGATCTCCACAGGGTGTTTTGGTGCTTCAGTAGGACTCAGGAGCCTATACAGACATGTAGATCTTGGCTCTTAGCATCTGATCTCCCTCAGGTACACCTGAAGCCCCACCAGGTAGGTACAAAAAGCCTTTTGAAATTTGGCATTTGTTTTCGAATGTTTAATTGGCACACAAATTCTGTTTCAATTGAATTATTATCAATCCAGACTAATTCCACTGATTTCCATCAAGTATATTGCAAATTCCAACAACACAGAAAGCAGGAAGCATTGCACAGATACACAAATTACTCTCCGTTTCTTTTACACTTTGTTATTTGGTCAAATTACTTTATTGCACCTGCCTGTTCTCTCACCTTGATACTACACACTGTCCCATGCTCAGAAACGGCCTGTCCTTGCTAAGGTTTGGAGCAGACCAGCAGCGGCAGAGAAATTGGGCTGAACCAGAGATAATTAATCCACAGAACACTCAGGTCCTAGGCTGTTTTTGGCAAGATTGGTGGGGTAAAAATTCTCCACGAACCTCCAAGCATGAAAGAAATGAAGCAAGAAAAGATGACAGTGGTAGCCACTCTGTGTATGACACCTGGTTCTCCCAATAGCCATCACGAGCACATGCAATGTGTGCTGCTCTCCTGCTGTCACAATTAGTTGTGAGGGAAGGTCTGGTTACAATAATTTGGCAAATACAGCAGCTGTTCAAGAACAGCAAAAATCAGGGCTGGCCCCTGCCCTGGAGGGACGTGTCAGACCACCAAGGATGGGCTACAGCCCTCCCTGCAACCTGACACTGGGAAAAAGCTTCAGGGGAGCTGATTCATGTGGATTTGACAATGGGGTAGTGAAGTATAGAACTGGGCCCAGTACAGGGAGGAAGAATAGACTATCTAGGAAAAGAAAAAAGCTAAAGTCTAAAGCTACACTGCTGGATTCAGGTGGGGTCTGCCGTGCTGACATATTCAGATACGCTGACACACCTGAATTTAAGTCCCAAACCTGTGCAAGTCCCTGCAAAAGGGGAAGAAACTGAGCTACAGAGGAAGTAAAGGAAAGAGAAAGTGCAACATAGGGAGCAGTGCAAGATTTCCTTCACCTCCTGTCCCTTGGGGTTGGGATGAAACCAGCTATGATTTGATTCAACATATCAATGGTATTAATGTAACACTATTTCCAACAAGTCATTGCCTAAACTCACAGATCCAAATGACTCATCACTGCTCAGCCTTCTCAGAGCTGTACCTTGAGCCCGAGAGTACCATTGGTCATGGTGACAAGGTTACTCATAAAATCAATTATTGAAGCAGACACAAGCCCTTGTTCAGGTGAACAAATACCCACTGCAGTGCAAGAGCCTGGAAACGGCAGCGAATGCTTATTGCTGGCTAAGTATTCACAGTCCTGCAGTCCTTAACTCCTGGGAGGCCCTCAGAGACATGGAGCCTGGTGCCTTCCAGCTGTGCCCACCTTCTCTGACAGCAAACATGGATGTCATGTAGTAAATCATGGGCTCAGTGTATAAGGAACAACCCCTAAGTTGTTTGTTTGCACAACAGGATAAAAAGCTGCCAGCAAAAACAGCAGCAACCTGGATGGACACTGCCTCATGGGGCTCTTGCTGCTCACTGGCCTCCCTGGTTGTTACCACACCCCACGTGTCCCAGGACCTTTCACAATTAATATCCAGACTGGTGAGCAAGAGACTGGAAAAACAGATGTTTCCTTCCTCCCTGTCAATCAGGAACTAGCTGGGCCACATTTAATACTGATCATCAGCCTTTCAGAATAAGCACTTTGTGATGATGGATATATCACAGCCCAGTGCTGCCGTGGTGTGTGATGGGTAAGGATCCAAATCAACCCCTCAACAGAAATGGGACATGGCAAAATCTTCCCCAACAGACACCTGGCAGTGCACAGGAAAAGGGTGTCTCTGAGAAAAACACATACTGGCAACAGGTCACATCTCGAGGGTCAGTTTTTTCCTACAAACTGCAGAAAAATCTTGAATTTTCTTTCCCACTTTGTAATCCCCAGGATAAACCCCACTAAATTCACAAACCAGCACTTCCTCTGGGACAAAAGGGGAAAAATAATTAACTTCAACAATTGTCCCTGTATATTTTCCTGTAGAAAGACTTGCCCACTCTGTTTTTGCACTGAAATTACAGGAGGGAAGGGAGAGAGATCTTCTGTGTGGTGCAGCTGCACTCAATACACCAGGAATTCAGGCATCAGAAAAGCTTCATCCAAGCTGTTCCTGCCAGCCTTTTTGTGTACAGCACCTTTAGTCCATACCTGGTATTGGAACACGTCCGTGCTTGTTCCTAAACCTGCAGCTTACTCAGTCCCCAGCCTATAGCAGTGCACTGAGCACATCAGATGCTGCAATTGCATCTCTTTTTTTTTTTTCTTATTTAACTGCCTTGGAGAAGATAAAAACCGTATGGAGAAGATGTAAACAAAGCTTCTAAGTAAGCCAAATCACTTTGTTTCCCCCTCCTGTTTTCATCAGAACACAACAAATTCTCTTACCTGGTAGAGCAAGAGTTGATTTTTGGGTTGGTTTTTTGCCACACTTGATTCTATATTCATTTATGGAATTTTCTATCTCCTGCAGCTTCTTTACAGCATCAGCATACTCTTGCTTTCTTTTCTTCTTCACGTTTTTGCAGAGGTCTGGCTCACTGGCAAGTTTCTTTGCAGCTTCCACCAGCTTTTGGTGTATGACAAAATTGCTCTCCAAGTCCTGCAAAGTCGGATCCTGCAAAGTTGAGATGAGTTATTTGCTTGTACTCCAAGCAGAAATTATCAATGAAGATGATTAAACAAGAGCTCTATTTTTGTGACAATGAAGTGAAATCTTGAGCAAAAACATAAATGACAAACACCAAAATTTATACAAAAGACTATCTCAGCACACGAAACTCACAGATCTTATTTCTATGACTAGTGTAAGATTATGAGATCTCTTGGGCAAGGTCCAAAGTTCTCAAGTCTGGGTAACATGACACAAGACACTTGAAGTCAGGTTTAGGCTGCTAAATTTCCTGCTACAGGTCAAACCTTGAAAACATCTGTTCAAAATCTCTCTCTACTTTGGAGAAAGTAAAAATGGAAATTAGTATCACCATACCCTACGTAACCAGGAGTTGGAGGCTTTAATTAATTGTTTGTAAACTGCTTTAAGAAGCTCAGATGACAGGCACTGCAGAAGTGCTAAGCAATTATTAAATCTGGTCAGCAGGATTTGGGTTTAATAGCATTTAGACAGTCACATAAAATCACTTTGCTGCAGACATGGAGTACACCAGTCCTGCCAGCCAGGGCAGCAAGTTTCAGAGCCAAGAGCCCAGCATCTTCTTACTGCTTGGATGATACAGCTTGTTAACAAATCTCACAAGGAATGATAGGGAATGATGTGTGTCCAGAAACTGCAAATATCTGAATTACCGTATCGCCCACGTCAGCCTCTGCCAGCAAAGTTCATTTTAGCTTCTTGAGCAATACAGAGAGGTTTTACTTAGGTGGAACCTGCATTAAGCCAGAGATAAAACTTCTGCTCCTGTCACCTGTCACACAACTACGCTCACAGACAGATGATTTTGCAAGGGGAACAGTGCACACCCCTGCCACGTTCTGTGTTCAAACACAATCCCAACACGACAAGTCAATGCTCCAGAGCAGCTCAGAGCCACAGGCTGCCAAATAGCATTATGCACCTGCTCTTCTCTAATTACCAGCAAAACGCCCATTAAAATTCATGCAGCGTGGCCAAATCAGGGGTTCAGGTTGGGGGAATTTAAGGCCTTTTGAAACAGCCAATTTCCTGGTCATTTCAAAGGCAGCGTGGCTGAAAGAAGGGCAGTGCCCACCTCAATCTCACCCTTTGTGACTGTCCCAGCTGCCTGCTCTTAAAACACCCAGGGAAGAGCTGGATTATTTACAAGTGGCTCTGGCCACTGGTCTGTCCACCCCACCCCTGCTGTGGAAATGAAGTGCAGTGCTCACCTCTTCACTGGGGAGCACGTTGTCGTCCAGCTTGAACGCTGTGCCAACACGCCTTCTGACCTGGGGAGGTTCCTCTCCAGCACTCAGAGGATACTCCTTGGGCATCTTGCCCGTCAGCTCCTGTGGAATACAGAGGATCCAGGTAAGGCCTAGAGGGACAAAAGGGCTCCCACCTGCCCAACCCCAGCGTAAGGTGCAGCTCTCACCGCCTCTCGCAGGCAGATTTTCTTCAGCTCCTCAACTTTCTGAAGGAGCTTTTCCTGAAGGAGTTTCTCTTTCTTCTTTAGTTCCATGATTTTCTCCTTCTTTTGTTCTTCACTGACCTCTGAATCTTGAGAGCCTGGAATACACACTCTGTATCAGAGGATTTCCAAGTAAAAGTAATTTTTGTCATCTGCCAGTCTCATTTCCCTTTGGACACACACAAGCCCCATTGTACTTGGCCACCTCGCATTTACACACAGTTATTACCTGAAGAGATCAAACTGCCATTGCTGGCCATAATAAGCTGGTTCTTGGCCTCCAAGGTCACCAGCTTAGAAATTTTCGGTGTTCCCATCTCTGTCAGATCCATGGCGATATCATCCAAACTTCTGGCTGAAGGAATTTTTGCCTGAAGGAGGTAAAAACAAATCCAGTCTCATTAAGTTACCTCTAATTAACTTCAGACCATGGGATGACAGAAGATGACGTTTCACACCTCATCAACCACAAAATTAAGGGCTAAAGCAACAGCATCAGTTCTGGCATTCCTCTGTCCCCTGCCCCAAAACCTAAACCACCTGGAAGCTCAAAAATATCTTTGCTGTTTGCACCATGTTCAAAACAAACACAGGAAGGAGACAAAAGGAAAAGCAGATTAAACACCTAGACGTGGGAATTCCCTCTTCTGTGATTATACTTCCATAGCCCTTAATTGCAGGAGACTAAAATGGATCTAATAACAATACCACCACCATGAGACTGCTCAAAGAGCTGACAAAACCAATTTGCAGTTTTTCTCTGGAGAGCAGTTAATCCATGGAAAAATATACACCGAAGTATATACAGGAAAGGTGTTGAAACTCATGTCCACAGTAAAACGCCTTAACTTACTTTGCTTTGCTTTCTGTCCAAGTAAAACTGGTGTTGACTGATTGCCATCACCCAAATGGACTTGATCAGGGAAGTGTTTGCATACCAGGTCTGCACTACCAGTCCACTCTGACCAAAGGTCCTTCTTGACACGGAAATTCTGAGGAGGTGAAAAGAAATGCAATTTCAGGACAGGTCTTTGGGGTTTAATGTCTCAAGTGCCTCACTTAACCAGGCAAGGCTCAGCCTCTCAGCTTTAGGAGATGCAAAAACTCAGTATTTGCTTCTGTCCATCATCCAGGGCTTCCACAAATTTGGCCATGGCAAACACCTCCCTCTGCTCCACAAACTCCCTCAGTGGACACCACAGGCTGGATCAGGATCAGTCCCAGAGTAAACCTGTGTCTGTGTTCAACTCAGAGGCACCTCCCACCCCATCCACTAACACCAGATGATGAATTCCCACTCTGGGTAAAGATTCATCCTGCTGACTCAACTGCCTCCCCCAGCCTTACCTGCGGGGATCATGTACTTCCACAGCAAATTTCTTCTCACGGAAATAGAGATTTTCCAACTGTTTCCATTGAAATAGCTAGGAGAATTGGGAGAGAGAAGCAGAACACTGTCATTAAAGAATCACCTCTCTCCCCAGGGTGACAATTTCAGCAAATTACAATTCCTGTGTATCCTCAGCTATGCCGCTGAGCAGTACCAGCATTCATAACTTGAGTTAAAAGAAGCACATAAATATAAATATGTAGCATGTCTTTCCAGTAATTTCACACTCTTACAGACAATGCATTGCAAATTCAGGATTTTGTCGGTGACAACACCCGCTTCCATCAATACCACATTTAATTTCACTGCTAGAAGTTCCCAGAAATCTTATGAGGGCAGCTTAAGTCCTTTTGTCTCTGATTAAAAGCGAAAAATCTCTTTACAAAGTAATTGCACAGACACCTGTGGTCTACTTCCTTCAGTCAGAACATCCCCAGGGAACTGCAGCATCTTGGGAAAGCTAAGACCTTCCTCCTCTGAAGACACTGAGAGATTCAGCATGACATTTTGGAGAAGGAGTACAGCATGTACAAAGAGTAACCGGCCACAGGAGGAAGCCACCCCGTCCCCACATTCCTCTGTTACAAAACCACATTATTTCCTGCAAAGTATCAGCTGGGAGAAGAGATCAAAGTCAGCCAAGGCCTGGCAGCTGCACCCGTGGGATGAGAATTTCATACGAATCTGCTCTCCCTCTGCAGCAGCATCAGCCACGCTCTGGGGATGATCCATCAGAGGCTGTATCTCCTTAGCCCAGCCTTGGTAAAGCTGCTCCCTGGGCCCTCAGTGCAGGCTTCAGCAGAATCACCTCCTGCCCCCTTTATGCAGTAGTGCCAGAGTGGCTGGGCAGACACGGGGACCTGTGTGGGAGTCCCAGGGATGTCTCTGAGGATGGGGTGCACTGGTGGAGCAGCACTCTGTCATTTACAGTCAGCCACTTTCCAGAGCTACACCAAGAAGAGCTACTGGAGCTCCTTCCACCCAGGCTGGGCAGGGAGGGACAGTTTTCAGTGAGAAATCAGCCTCCAAAACCAGTGATACCAGCTCATCACAGCAACTCCTGCCTTCCCCACCAGAGTTTTTCAAAACCCTCCAAGGGTGCAGCCACCACACCAGAAATCCCCAGGACACACAACATTCCTGCCGCCTTCTGCCAAAACCTGACTTGCCATGCTCCCTCCCACTACAGGAAAACTTCAAGTTTTGTAAAAAGCTACCTATTCCACTGTGCTGAATCTGAAACATTCTGAACACAATGAAGTACAACCGAACACATGTATTTAGGTGAAAAAGTGGCTCTTCCAGCCACTGTTTAATTAAAGCTTTCCTTTCTAGGACCACGGCTGAGTATTAGAACTTGCTATCGGAAAAGCAAAGCAAGTGGAAATCTAATTTACTTAAATTAATTAATTTTCTTGAAGACCGTGGAAGTTTTACTCTGCTTCTCAAATAAATTTGTCTTCCACCCTCCCCTGCCCAATCACGCTGCTTTCAGAAGCGCATGTCTCTAAACAACTCCGCACTGAACTTTTTAAAACAAATACATTTAAAAAGATCCAAAAGGAGCCAGCCCGAGCAGTGTCAGGAGGTTGGGCACCCGTGGGTGCTCCAGCAGGGACGGAGCCCAGAATTTTCCCCCATCCCGCACTCACCTCCCCGCGGCCCCTCGGGCCCCCCGGGCAGTGCCAGGCCCAAGATGGGCAGGGCAGAGCCGAGGTGGCCGTGCCGTCCCCTCCGTCCCTCTCGTGCTGCTCCGCTTTGGCGGCTTCGCCTCCCACTGCTGACACACGCCTGACATCACCGCCTCCCATCACACCCTTTCCCCAGATAAAGGGAAAACCCAGCAGAGGAGGGAACAGAGGCTGTTTCCACCCAAGGAGCTGCACCCCCCTTCGGGCCACCCCGAGTCCGTGCGGGGCCCGAGGTGGGAGCAGGGTGGGAGGGGGGACTGCCAAGGGCAGCCCGGGGTCCGCACGGTGCCGTGTCCCAGCCCCGCTGCCCTTGACTCACACTCCAGGGGCAACAGGTTCAACCAGAAGCATCATCCCGGCCCTCCCCGGCCGCCCGCTCCCACGCTCGTAAAAGCCATGGGTGTGTTTGAAACATGACCTTTGGGAAAAAAAAAAAAAAAACACCACCAAACTGCCTTGCTGCCTCTTATCGACGCTGGTGATGACTCCCCGTCCCCTTGATCACTTCCTCTGGGGTTTTCCCCTCCGGACGCGCTCGGCATTCCCGAGGGCTGCGGGAGAAGGGGTCACCTGGCTGAAGGGCAGCACAGGGGGGTGGTGGGTTAGGGACAGAACTGGCAAGAGGACAAAATGCAGCAGTCCCAGCACCTGGAGCAGCATTCCAAGGGTGCATCTCTCCGTGAGCCCGTGCGAATCCAACACCACGATCACGGGCGTGATGAGGAGTTAAACACCCCTCCCCTCCCTCTCTTCGCATTTTTAATAAAACCAGCCTGGAATTGCCTCAGGATGTGGGTAGAGCTTTGCCCCATTTCCTCCCTACCCTGTGAGATCCATCCCAGCCCCAAAGGAGCTGACAAGGCGCCCCAAGCATTCGCAGCTGGGTACCATCCGCCTGCTTGCCCAAGGATGGGATAACTCCAGTGCAGTTGCCCTCTCTGCAGCTCATCAGCAGGAGAAATAGGAGAGCAGCGCCTGGAATTCTACGCCCAGGACACGTTTTTGTTCTTACGGACCGAGAAGGGCCCTGCCCTTAAACTATCTCACTTAAGAACAATATAAGCTCCTCCTCAGCAATCAGCTCTGTCACGCTCTCCTAAATCAGGTCCTTAAAAAGAAAAAAAGGCTGATAATTAAAGGAGCAGCTTCAGAATGAGCTGTGAGCTACTAACATTTATACAGATGCACCTAAAAATAACATTGAATGAAAGTGTTGCAAGTTTTTGCCTAACATGCCTGGATTCATGAGCAGAAGAGGGAAAACTGCCCTCAATACAAAGGGGGGAAAAATTAATAAACTTCTTCACCTGAATTTTTCTGACTTGTGGTCCAAAGGTAACACTCAAGAAACTGTCAGTGCACTAGAGATATTCTGCTCCCCACCGACACCTCGTACAGACATGTTAATAAATACTTGTTAATTTCTATCTTACCTAAACTACATGCGTATTTAAAGACAAAAGAGTCGTTAAAAAAATCTCAAACTGGTTTTTGAGGGCTGAAAGAACAATTAGGAATAATTAAAATGTTTTTGTGGAAGTTTTGCAATGTATGTTCCCTTTAACCAGATGATTAAGTCTACCTGAGCTAATTGATGTTTTCTGAATGGCCTTCCCATCCATTTAGGTTGCCAGATCCTTAAAGGCTCTCGAAAACTCCCACTGAGCATCACAGGGGATGTCTCTCTGAGTCTCTGGGAACAATTTGTTCTGGCCACAGTTGGTTTTCTGGGTCTTTTTGTTAAAAACAGAGATGCAGTTCTGATCACACCTCAGAAATCGCGTACCTCTGCACCAGCCAGCCTCCTACCACCCAGCTCATGATCCTCTCTCACATACTAGGGAACACTGAAGAGAAAGGGATCACACTCCTTCCCATACCAAAAGAACAGTAACTGCGATCTAGGGTGACCCAAAGCAGGCACAGACAGCCTAAATGGTGAGACAGGTCGATAAAAGAAGCAGCTGGCTTTTTACCTGGCTGATCTTGAAATCAGTTTTGAATAAAATGCAAGTTTGTCTGGGCCTGACAGCAGGAGCAAACTGGCTCAGAAAAACGGCCCCATCAGGATTGCAGGCAGGAGCCAGCAGAGCCCCCGCCTTGAGACGTGCAAGAGAGCTGCTGCAGTGCCCTGGGCTCAATATTCCCGTGAGCCTGATAGGTTTTGTTAGAAAAAAAAAAGTGGTTTTTTTGTTTAAGTTTTGGTTTTTTGCAAGGAGGTGAAAATCTGGAGAGCAGCTGAGCACAGGGGCTGTGTGGCCACACACTGCTGCATCAGCAGCCCCAGGCACAGCACACACCAAGGTTGCACCAGAGATGTTTCCAATTTGATGACGAATTCTGACCCAGGGCTAAATCACCCAGATCTCTGAATTCTACCCAAGGGGTAACTAGGTAAGGCCAGCATGGAAGTGCAAGCCATGTCACAGTGTTTGCAGCAGCCTTTCCCTCGGGAAGCACTTCCAAAGCACCTCGTGGTCCATGTAGTGCTTTGTAAGGAGGCTCAGCAACCAACACCTCAGGAACTGGCTGGGAACATCAATCTGCAGACAAATCTGGCAATTCAGAGCAAGGAAACAGAAGAGATTTCTGCCCACGGGAATGCACCCCACCCGATGAAGGAAATTACCATCCTGCCAGCACAACTGGAAGGAGGGCTGTGTTTCAGGCTCTCTGCTGCTCTTTGCTATCTGGCATCCTTGCCGTCTACTGGAATCTTTTTGTCTTACACTGCTGCGCCTGGCTGTGGAGGGAGGCACTGGAGGAGACGGCAGGAGAGCCAAACTGCCCCACCTGCAACAATTTCTGAGGAGAGGAGGCAGACAGCTCCCACCTGTGCCAGCATAACTTGGCAGAGCTCACCTGCAGGCATCCTTCATCCCTTAAGTATTAAGTCAGTCCTCTAAAAACCTCTTCAATCACATTTGATTTCCCTAATACATTAAGATCAGTCCCTGCCCGGTCCTCGCTAGCAATGGCATTTACTGTATGAATGAGAGATGTTTCTGTACCAAACTATCCCAAAACACGTGTGTTTTGGGGCAGGTGACATTGAAGCAACTTTCTGTACATCTGGAAAGAACTGAATTTCAGAGCAGTCTTGTAACAGCTCTGTGTTTATCTTAGGTAATTATGGGAGCTTAGTATCTTCTGTCTAAATCAATGGCTTGGTGAGAAACAAACATCATAAAAGAAATCTCTGCCTAATTAGAGCTGTCTGCTGAGCAGCCTGTACCAATGCTGCAATATTCTGAACCATTCAGCAAAGCAGGACAGCAAATTTACACGAAGTAAATGTTCTACAAGGGAAAACTTTCAGCATGACCTCTTAGCACACGCTGAATTAAGAGAGAAATACCATAATTAACACCTCATAGATCAGGAGCAATGCATCCCAACAAAGAGAAAGCCAGGCAAAAGTGTTAGCAGACTTGAATGGATTAGCAAGGAGCTCCTGGACAAACACAAAGAAACCCTACAAAGGATGGGAAGAACACCGAGAAATTGTCTGAGCAGCCAGGATCTGGTTAGGAAAGCTCAAGCTCTGATAGGATTAAATCCAGCCAGGGAAAAGTTCTTTACTGGGAGAGTGGTGATGCCCTGGCACAGGTTGCCCAGAGAAGCTGTGGCTGCCCCATCCCTGGAACTGTCCAAGGGGAGGTTGGAGCAACCTGGGATGCTGGAAGGTGTCCCTGCTCAAGGCAGGGGGGTGGAGCGAGATGGTCTTGAATATTCCCTCCAGCCGAAACGATTCCGTGACAATCATTACCATTTCAAAAATAATATATGCTAGCAAAAACACTTCTGAGAATACAATGCATTCAAGACCTTAAGCAGTAGAACGGATATGCCTGTACATTTGAAACAATACTGGAGCAAGATTAGTCCTTCTCTTCAGGTACTGTAGTTCATTTATCACCAGGGAGTCACCCACAGAAACACAATGAAGTGGGAGAGCAAGTCAAAAAGCCAGCAAGCCGCCTTCTCCAAGCCTCAGAGGATCCCCACACATTGGCTGAATGCAGAATAAACTCAACTCTTGCCCTAATACACCCTCCATTAACAAGACACACATTGTTTATCTCACCAGTGAGAAGAATGGGGTAGAGATAAAAGAAGATCTACTCCGTTTTAAAATGACAAAGTCCTGGGACCTATTTTATGCTTTTCCTAATTGATTCAGAGGAGAGAGGGGACAGGATCTCTGCATGCCACCCCACAGCAAGCAGGAGGCACTTCTCCAAGCAGGAGGTGTCTCTCGGTATTAACTGCAGCTGAAGGGAGAATATGTTTGCAAAGCAGCACGACTGCAGAGCTAATCCCACGTCTGAACTCAAATCTGAGCAAGGGTTGCCAAACCCAGTCTTTTTTAATGCCCTCTGAGACTTCAGAATGATAATCAAGTGAGCTCAGTGTAATCTCCAGCCAGCATGGAGCCACTGCTTTTATCTAGAAAGACAGTTTTCTTAAATGACACAAAAAATAATCATTCATTTTCAGTCTGCTACAGAGCTGGAGCACAGTGCCTCCCTCGGTGCCCATCAGCTGGCAGTCCCAGGTGAGGGGGACTCGCTTCACTAGAAACCACTTCCGAAGTAATACAAGCTTCCAGGAGTGACTTGGAGCAACAAAACTCCCTTGTCCAAACCATCTCAGGTCAACCAGCAAAATATTAATAGCTGGAGTCAAACCTCCCCAACCAGCTTTACACGGACAGACGCGGCAGGTTCTCCTGGTCCAGCCCGGAGTTACACACCGTTCCCTCCGACACCGCACGCTCCCCTCTCGATGAGTGATGGCAGATGCACAAGCATTGGCAAGGCTGAGTGATATGGATCTGGAGATTGCTTCATCCAGGGCTGTCATGCAAGTTGCTTCCTGTGAAGAGTTCTCAGCCTTGGACAGCCTTGCAACAGTGTTGACCCAGTAACAAAATCTTGGGATAACCACTCTGCTCCAAGGCTCATATTTAGGCCTCTTTGCCTAAAGACGTACTTGCATAAAGCCAAGGGATTCCACTTTTTGAGGATGGTTGTATCTTTTGGGGTTTAACTGGCACGGCACTAATGGGTACAGCTAATACAGATACATACGTAATTTTATTCTGAATATAGAATTGGCTCTTGCCAGATGCCTCTAATTCTATGATTAAGCAAACACAGCTACATCTGACAGTAGCCATCAGCACTGCAGAAAAGACTACAGGAACAGAATAAATTCCTCTGGAGTGAATTCAGTTGGGGCACAGGCCAATTCCTGTTCAAAGCCTCCCACCTGATATGCAGCAGCTTTCCCACCACAATCAGTATCGAAGAGTTTTGGAGACCCAGATATTACTCCTCTCTTTAAAACTTGGAAAGGTCAGCTTGGTCTCCCATAGATTTTGACTCAGCCTTTCCCTTGTATTGAGTTAATCAGCTCCATGTATATTAAAACATCAGCTGGAGAAGTGGAGCACAATGAGGGGGCTCTTTCCCAGATGGCTAAGGATAAACACCAACAGCACTTTTGATCCATAGTGCATATAAACAGCAGGATAACACCAGCACATGGCAGTTGTGATTCTGGCTCCATCCCAAAGAGCAAAGCAAGAAGATTCTGCTGAATCGAGCAAAACTAGCCCAAAAGACAGCACTAGTTTGCATGCCTACTCTTCTGCCTGCTGCTCCAGAGAAGACTGTGCTTGCTGGGAGATTGAGGCAAGGTGTACATACTCTCCTCTCTGTGAAATAAATTCTGATATGTTCATAAATATGAATAAACAATAATACTGTTGAGAAGGAAGCTTCTGCCTGCCACATTACAGGCAGTAAGGCTACAGCTACACTGAAATCAACAGTAGTATCTTAGCATTTTAACTCCAAAACCAAGTCTGGACATGGAATCTGGGCCTCTCTAGACCTCTGCTCTTCCTACCAAAAATGATCTGATTCCAATCACTTCCACGGGTCATATCAGAAATGTACTTTTTATTTCAAATAATAATGCTGAAACGCTTTCCACAGAACGAACCTGTTTGCATATTTATTCAAATGTTAAAAGCAGCCATGGCTCAGGACAAGCTGTGGTTTAAGTCACTTTTGCCCCTTCACATTGTCACCAGACACAAATCCTTAAGGATACCACAACCATATCCCTCCTCATACTTTCAATGGGCTTACTGCCATTAAACATTCCATCTGCATTTAGACTTCTCTCTCTCACCTTCCCTTTTCATCTCCATCCTCTGTTGTGTAATTACAATTTCCGTGAACCAGGCAACTATTATAATCTCCACTGTAACAATTCCATCTCAGAGGTGACCTCTGGTTTTCATTGCATTTTTCTTAAACCCAACTTCTGCTGCATTCAAAGGCAACGCCTTGTAACTAACTGTAGCAGGGTGTGACTTGGTATCTGGGCCCTGCTGACCTTAAAAAATTTTTTTAATCTGCCTGGTTGATGTTGTAAACTGAAATCCCACAAGCATAAAAACTGCTTGGCAAAGCAATGCTTCCAGCCAAGCAGGCTCCATTTTTTTGGAGAGCATTGCTGGTCACAGCTGGACATCTTGGCTGGAGAACAATCCTTCCCTGACCGGAAAACCTTATAGATGTTGCCTAAAAACAGAGAAGTGCTCAAGAGGAAGAGGAGCTCCTTGATGCTCTCTTTTGGAATTCAATGGCTGCATTAACATGATTTCCTAGGGTTCCTCCTGCATTGCTGTCATTTAGTGCATGGAACGAGAGACCTGGGAGAAAACTCTGTTTTATTAAAGAAAGCAAAGAAAGGACACACAGATATATAATTACACCAAGAGAAACCAAGTCATAGCCTGCTCTGGAAAAAAGAGAAGATCAAGTTGGAAGCTTGAAGGGGAATTACTCTTAACAAGGAAGTTTTGTTAAGCTGCGTTTTTTGGCACAAATACACCAAACAATATCATTTTGCAAATGTAAAACTCCCTGGCAGCCATCACAACTTCATGTGAACTCCTGCCCAGATCGTTCCTGGGGAAGGAGAACAGCAAAACCCCAGGTCTCCATCTCCTCTCCAGGCTTATGTGTTTCAATGGCGACTTGACCAGAAAAACCCAGACACCCCCAGCCCAGCAGTGCTGCTCTGGCATGAGCAGCCCTGGCTTGCTGTCAGCCAAGGGGGTTAGATAACCCTTCAGAGACTTTTGAGGCTCAGTCCTCAGGCACAAGGAGACACATGGCAGCTAAAGGACAGGGCAAGATCCCAATATCCTGCATGTTTGGTGCATGGCTGCCAGCAGAAGAGCCTGTCCAGGCTCGCTGCTGTGGCTTCCGAGGGAGCCAGCGGAGCAATGCAGGACCCTCTGCCCTGTTCAAACAACACAGGATGCTGCTGGCAGAGTTCACTCTGCAGGAGACACACTGGGGAGCAGCGGGGTGGACATGGGAGGAGGGTCTCCAGCACTTGGCATTTATCCTCAATCCCCCCCTCAAAATTCATGGAAACAGCTGCCCCAACAAGTCTGCGATTTCACATAGTTCTCCTCATATTCCACTGATATCAAAAGAGCCTTTTACACTTCACACACAAAGAAACACCTACGAAAGCCAAGTGAAAACACTCCTGGAGTACAAGGCCTTGCAGAAACCCAACTGCTTCATATTTCCACAGTGATCCCCAGAGGCTGCCAAAATTCCCATCCTCAGACCACCAAATCCCAGACACACGAGCCAAAGCTCCCAAAGGGAGTTTCCACTATCTGTGTGAGAGGGAAAGATTTACTGCCTCAGAGCCAGCAGAATTCTCCTGCTGCCTCCAACCCTTGGTGTTTTGCCCACCATTCTAATAAGCAACAGCTTAAAAAAAGTACATTCTGACATGCAATATCATCCTGTGTTCCCCCTCAAAAAAAAAAATCAGATGCAAAGAACACTTACTTTTCTGGGCTTTACTTTGTCTTGTAAGTCGTACTGGCCGATTCCTTTGTAACTTATTCCAAGCCACCACGGGATTCCTTGTTTATCCTGAAAAACAGACGTCGATGTAAACCAAGAGCTACTTAAGAATTAGGCAATTCCAAGATTACAGCCCTTTTCATTCTGTGACAAGTATGAGTAGGTATGGAACAAAGATTTTTCTGGCAAACAAATCAATGTGAAGTGGATTGCTGGGGTGAATGTGGAAACTTCCTCCTCCTGCCTTCTCAGGCAGAGACACAAAACCATGTAGTGGCTGTGCAAAGTGGACAAAAAAGCAACAGTGCTGCTGAAACAACAGTGTCACTGCCTGAAGGAGTGGTTGTGAAGGTGGGGAAGGACATAGGACAGAAAAAAAAAAGGGCCCTATGACTGCATCCACAGAATTCAGGCATGGACAGCCAGAGGAGGAGAGAACAGCACAAAACATCAGCTTCTTGGGTACCACAGTCATGGCCATGACTCAAAGGAGACATCATCTCTGATGAGCTCTTCTGCACAAAACACTGTGGACCCAGGCTGTGATCTACAAATGGGAATAAATGGTGTATTTCCATCACTGTCCAGAAGTATTTCTCAGCATTTCCCCACCCCAAACATGCGTCACTAATCACGAGCCACTTAGAAAGAGCCTTTTCCACACTGTATTTTTTCTAATCTTGATTAATGTCTCTGGGGAAACTATTAACTGCTTCGGATCTAGAAGTGATATCTGGTTTAATTAAGGTGATAGGAATTTAGCTCCTGATAGGATTACAGAAGGTTTTACAAAGATTCCTTTCTGTCTCCTGTAGCACATAATGCCGCTCTCTGGAAACAATTTTTAAAGTGTATTGAACGGGGGGAAAATTACAGAGGTTGAAAAATGGGGGGTTTAATACTAATAGAAGAGTAGTGAATCATCCAACTGCTCCTACAGGAATGCAATCACACATAATAACCTCAGCAATCACATTATCTATAGGCAGTTACTGACCTTTACTCCATAATAATGAACTCCATATGTTGGCAAAGCTTCCACCACTTTCATGTACCTGCAGACAGATTTATAGCATATCAGATCATTTTCTCTGGAGGGAGTAATATCTATTAGCCTTTTTTTTTTCACACATACAACCACGATGTGCCATTTATCATCTGCATATTTTGAAGGCCTTAATAATTAAAGGCCTGTGTTTTCAGAAAAAAACCTTAACATCCTGGCCTGGGGAAAGGTGGGGTATTTTGGCTCTGCTAAAGCAAATGGAAAATCTCTCATACAACAGAACATTCAGTATCTTATCAGAAGATCATAGGAATGGAAGTAAAAATTGTGAGTTGAACAAGTGAGCCTTTTGGGAAACATTGGTGGTAAAGACCTGTCTCTAATTATTCCATTATGGAGCTCTGGTTACAACAGAGAGGCTCCAACCAAAGTGCTTTTGCCGTTGCACAACTGTTTCATGAGGCAGCTCAGACAACAACTGCACAGACCATTTTTCCCTTGCTCCTATTGAAAAAAGCCCCTGAATTATTGAGACAGAGTTACAGGCACCGCTTCAAACATCTTATAACACATCCTACTGCATTTGCTTGCAGGAAGTACAGTAATAATAATGGTAAATGAAAAATACAATTCCACAGGCTCTGTGTGCATCTTGGAAGACCTCATTGTTTTGAGAGCCAAATTCTGAACTTTTACAGAACTTAAGGCCATACTTGCCCTTAGGAGTTTGGTGTGAAAACTGACAGCAAGTAGGGTATGGAGAGAAGTCTCCAACAGAGAGAGCTCCAAATGATTTCTTTTGTATTTGAAGTATCCAAATGAGAACACACATGCTGAACTGTAAGCCTGTGATACGTGAAACTTCAAAATTCAACTTTGAAATATAACTCAATGAAAAACAAGCTGACAGAGGCAAATGGTATCGGTCGCAGACAATAATGACCACAACAGCCTGCCTTGCTACTTCTCAACAAAAAAAAACAGGAGAAAAGTGAAAACAATCTCCACAAATTAACAAGTGTCATACTCACTGAACAATGGCTTGTCCTCTGGTCAGACCTTTAATTTGTGTATAATGTTCAATTACTCTGTCCTCACTGCAAACCAAGCACAAAACCCAATTTAGAGGCTCAGTGACTTTGTTCATGTGGCATCTCAGCCAGCAGAGCAGTGCCCCTCTGTACATTTCTTGCTCTGGTTTACATTCTGGTTCTCACTGATTTCTTTCCCACCTTTCATTAAGGAATGTGGAGCTTCCTCGCCGATCCCATCACTGCATCCTGCCTTCCAGACTAATTAATGAATTCCTTGGATCAGCCTGTGCTGCTGCAGGTGCTGCTGCAGAATAATGGTCCTAATTGTATAAATTCATTTTAACCTTATAAAGGACCCAAACTTCAAAGACTGGTTAATGCTCCATATGTAAGACAGAAGAAGTTAAACCAGAGTTGTTTTCATTTCAGTGTATTTTCTTCCCCTTGACATTTCATAGGTAAAAAAATTACAGGTTTGTCAGCGATGACTTTTTTGCAATTTTCCTGTTGTATATTTCAACATTTTGTTTTGGCAGAATGTGAAATAAATTATGCACTTTTGTGTCAGACACTTAAAAGCTAAGAAAAACCCAGCAGTATTCATTCTGAGAAAAACAAAGCATAAGCAAGTACTGGTACACTTGAAAATTCGTCACGTACACATCAAGCCTTAAAAAAATGAAACAAATGAGGGAGTTAAACATGCACAAAGGGCATCAATTCCAAGGAAACAGTATCATTGATTCTTCCTAAATGCTGTGCTCCTCTGCAGCAGATTCAAGACCCAGAATTGGACCTGTCTTTCTGTTTGCAGCTTTTCTACATTACTTCCACCCCCCCATCCTGTTGAGAGGAGTTGAGTGGGCATCTGGCAGCCAGCAAAGGTCAATTCCCACAGAGGCTCCACTGTGTGATAGATGGAGACCAAGGTGTTCTCTGCAAAGCCAGGTTTGGCCTGAGTCCAGATTTCAGCTCCTTCTAATGCCTGGTCCCCACATATTCTGGTCCAGCAATTTCTAATCCAGCAATTTAATTTGAGCAAACTTTCAAGGAGGAATTTGCATTGGATCTTGCATAATTTACAACCTCCTGAAAACTGGAAATGCTTGAACATGAGCAATTAACTCCAAGTCCTACATCACACAGGCTGAAAACTTTTAAAAAGAGTCTACAAAACTATTTAAGAGTGATCTTGTCATTATCATTCATAGCAATGATTTACATTTTAAATTAAACGTCTCACCAGTAAGCGAGTGATGGATGCTCCTGCAGCGTCTTGGTAGGAAAGACAGGGAGTGTTTTCAAGTCTTTTCTAGTGTTTTCATCACTGAAAAACAAAAAAATGGCACAGAGTCACTGCTGGTGAATCAGAGATGGGCTCATTAGTTTGGGCAGAAGGAAGGGCTGTATTTGCCGCCCAAGAACATGGCACATTGCCCCATATCAGGCTGTCATAGCAACGTAACTCTATAGGCCCTCTCACATGACAGTGATGTATATGGTGTCATGCAGACTCATGCTGTAACTCATTACACAGACACGTGATGCTCAGGCCACCATGGCAGGAGCACCGTATCAATATTTATTCTGCACACCCTCACTCTATTTGCTGAGGGTAGAATGAGCCGTGAAACAGCTGCAGAAGGAAAGCCTCTGTCCAAAAGCAAGGTCTGTAGTGCTAATTTTTGTTCTGTTTTTCTCTCACACCCTGCCTTCTAAGCAATAAATTTCATGATGCAGCATGGTATTCGTCAAATCTCAGAGTTTAACAGTGACCTGATTCAAAACAAAGGGTTTAAGTTCATACACTTTAAAATATTTTCACTGAAAATAGTTTTCCTGGACAGCTCATTCTAGAGAAAGTTCAAGTATTTTGGACGCCAGGTCCAGCCTGGAACGAAATAAAAAGGGAGGTTGAGGTACGTGAATGCAATTTATCACAAAAAAACCCAAACCAAAACAGCAGAACATTTAAAAACCTATTTACAGGGATCAGTAAAATGGTTAATATTCTCTCCTGCTATGCTTCATTAATTAATCAGCTGAAACATGCACGCCCCATTTCGGCAGGGTTTCTGCATGCCTTCGCAGCAGCGCCAGCAAGCACCAACATGACCCTTCTATGTAAAGAATGTATCACTCACGTCCATCAGCATCGCCTCAACTTCTGCATCCAGGCCCTCCTTGAAGGTGTTTTCCTGCTCCCGACTTTTGCTTTCTGACTGCACTATTAAGAGTTTTCACCTGAGCTATGTCCTCCCCTCTTCCATCAAAACCCACACCCTGAGCACCGCTAGAATGGACCAGAGCCCTGGAATCTCCATGGGCACCAGGGATGGAGCTCTGCAGATGTAAGTGGCAGCAAAACCCCACCACGCTTCCATCTCACAGATGCCACATGGAAGGTGCAGGAGCTGAAAGGTTTTTGTGTTCCTCTAACAGCTCTGCAAGTTTCTACCCCAGCCCTGACAATGTGCCTCAGCCCAGAGTACAAGGGACCACCTCTGGGGACGAGGAAACAGTTCAATCAACAGCCTATTTATTTTTCAACGTCTTTGATGAAGCTGCCAAGACGGGGTCAATTAGCGCCGAGGAGCCCTGGTTGCTGCGTTCTTCTGCCAGGAATACCCATTTTTCTTCGCAAGCTGGCCAGTACCCAAGTGCCACAAACAGGGACAGCTGGGTAGAAAATCAGGATCTCTCCTACAGCACTCAAATAGAGCCAATGCTTACAAAAGCTGAGGGTTTTATTCACCCCTTACAAACACATTTTGATGGGATCAAAAGGCTGCAGGACATCTCAGCTTGCAGAGGGAAGGTAGATTACAAGGTTTTGTGGGGTTGGCTGAAAATGTAGACACAGAGCACACTTCCCTGAGGCCTCAGAAACCACAGTAAAAAAAATCCCCCAAACAAAACATCAAGCCCTGAACACCCTCTTGGAGCAGAGAGTTCAGCTGGATGACCTCCTAAGATCGCTTTCTAACTTCAATCACAGACTTACAGGCTAATTCATTATTAAAATATAAATTTGCTCCTATTTTTAAGGCTAACTCCTCATTGAAATGGCTGCTGCACCAGTCAGGGTTGGTAGGAAAATACTACTATAGACGTTTTGAAAGGAAGCAATAACAAAATAGCTCATTTTGACCTAACAAAAGGGCTGTTCCTCTCAGTGCAGATTCTCAGCTCACAGTATTCATAATTTGAGGGTTAATGGCTGTTCATTAAACCTCTATTTAGAAATCTCACTTGCAAGGGTTGAGGAGGCTGATGCTGGGAGGTGAGGGCTGAGCTCCAGCAGAGGCAGTGGGTTGGGGGGACAGGGGACTCCTCAGCTGTGACCACTGCAGATGAGTGGAGAAGTCCCAAACTCTGCTTCACCAACCATTTCAAGGCCAGGAGCCTCCCCATCACCGAGACTCTGCACAAGTGACACAAATTCCGGTAGCTGCATCTAGCAGGCTCCAAAATGCCACCTTTTGCATCATTTGTCACCTCTAACTGGACTACTCAGCTCAAGCCTGTTTGGTTTGGGGCCCCTTGCCCCTCTGGATCTGGCTGAGTACCAGCTTCATGCTCATCAATGTCAAAACATGGGCACTAGCCTAGCTGGAGTGATGAGCAGCAGCTCATCAATATGGAAATATCTACCACTGAATTTAAACCAAGGGCCAGCCAGCACACCCCCACAAGATTTGTGGGCTCTGAGCTGTGACATACAGTGATCAAAGGGTTGTAACCATGTCTCTGCCATGACAAGGGGCACATCCCTCCAGCAGTCTGTCAGCAGGCAGAGTCCACAGAGCTGTGATAACTGACAGCAGAGATGGATCTACTCTATCTTCTGCCAATCTACAAACACACCAACTTCTTCCAATAGCAGAGAATACACTTATTTCACAAGGCAAGTTGACTCCTTAGGCTTGTGTTCCTGAAGGGACCCAACCTCATACCCTGAGGCTCAGACACACCATCCCATCCATGTGCACCAGGAGTTGTCCATCCAAATGGACTTATAAGGCCCAAAAGTCTCTGAGAAGCCACATGACGGTTTTTTTCCCCCTCCTGTATAATTGTAAGATCAAGCATGAAATAACCCTAGAAAAATTTAAAAGACCTGGGAGAAACAGGGCACAGCTCTTTGCAGTCTGGATGCCTTCAGACAGTGCGGGCTGGCACGCAGCAGCCAGGATCTGCTGACTGCACGCCCCAGGATTAGCATTTGGGATGATTCACGGCTTCAGGGATAATAAAAGCCTCAAATGGTCCTCCTCCTCCTCCTTCCACGGAGTCCATTATCACTCCATCTGCACCAAGCACGTCTCCCCTTGACCTTCAGGATCACTTTCCCAAGCCCTCCGAGGCCCAGCCTTTCCCCAGAGGTGACAACTCCCGATAGCAGGAGCGAGGGTCTGAATTATTACCTGTTCCTATTTGATTTCACAAACGACCACAAGACGATACAGCAATCCCAGGGCAGACAGCCCCGGCTCCAGATGTCCAACCATCCATGCTATCTCCCCAGGCAAACACAGCAGTGTTGTATCTGGCATGTCCACGGTGGGTTCACATCAGGAGGAGGACACGGCTGTCGGGCATTTAATCTGACCTCTGCTACAGAGGGGGTTTCTCGACTGGTGGTTCTTGGCATAATTTCAATACATAAACTTAAACAGGCCAGAGTCAATGGGACTGAACGTTTTTTGGCAAAAGGTTTGTTTATCCCCCCCAAGAGGAGAATACAGGAAACTCTCAAGTATTTTTCCACTATGGAGAAGAATTAAAGAAAACCAGCAGACAGACCCTTTCCTTCCTATTCCAACTTGTAAATTGGAAGTTTTCTCTCTGGCAGATATGAAGCAGAACTTGGGAGTAGAATCAACCTGGGAAATGGAAATGCAAAATCTGCATCAGATCCTCCTCACACTGAACCTCAGCTTGAATTGCTGGTATTGCCCGTATTTAATTTTCTGACCAAATATGATCAAACATTGAGCAGGATGCTGTCCCCAGCAGCATACCAGTGCCAGCTCTAGGAAGTTGGAAAGCAGCTTGACTCTAAAATAACGAATAACAACATTTAATCACATACCATATTATCAGTAGGACTTCCCACTTCCAACTATTATTGCTAACAGCAAACCTGGACCCAATCCCACATACTTCCCACAACCTGCTGACGCTACAGTGAATTTTAGGCACCTTGTTGAAACTCTACCAGAAATCCATGAAGAAACCAAACCAGACTATCGTGGCATGCTCTGCCTAAAGCACATTACTGAAAATTAAAAGAAGACTTGCATATTTATGGTCACAGAAAGTGCATCTTGACAGATTTGTAATGGAGTGATACAACACTCCCTGCTAGGTAAAGATTTACAGAACTGTGCTAATTAGCACCATTTGTCAATGGGCGCCCAGGCATTTCCCTGCACCCATTGTCAAAAACCAGCTTGCTGCTAACCCAGGTGAGAGCTCAAACCGAGTTGAGATGTGGTTAATGAGATTAACAAAACATGAAGGGCAAGTGACACACCCAGGAGCAAAAACAATATATTGGACTACAGTTTAGAAGCTTATCAGCCCACAGATTCCTTGTGAATATTAACTTGATGAGGACAGGACTCTGCTAAATTGTATCTATAACACTTTGTAAGGTAGGAATTTATCACTGGGAAAGTGCTTTGTATAGTGACTTTCCTCGAAGCTGCTTAACCTGACAAATACTCTCCCTTGTGTTGGTACAGGATCACTGGAATAAGTCCTTCCAAATGTCAGTATTTCACAGTCAGTGAATTCTTGAAATGAATTTTTGGCATACCACAGGCAGAATTTGGAGTGTCCTTGCTTTAAGAAAGTATCAACCAACCCCTCAGGTTAACCTCAAAATTATTTCATAGGCACCTAAGTATCAGCAAATTACTTCTGAGAATTTCATGTGAGACACAAGCAAATGTGGAGCTTCAAAGCTAAAGCATGAAGCACTGTTACCCTGCACTGTGAAGAAGCTTCAAAACATATCCATTAGGATTTCTCATCTTACTCTCTTCAAGAAGAGCTAGCAAAATACATACACTGAAATAGCACACAGAGTAGGTACCTGAAAGCTTAACCATCAAGGGTTTCAGAGGGCTGGTCAGGCTACTCAAGTGATGTCAGTAATGACCCTAGTTCTTGAGAAAAACCACTGAATTCTGAGCTGCAAGGCTGCAAAAGTACAAGAATACCCTGTGCTGCTGCCCACACCCCAGGCCTGGTCCTAAGGGGACCAGACTTAGGGAAACATCACCAAGGTCTCCAAGGTGCTCCCATTCCTAACATTCACAGATGAGAACAGGCAACATGGACCATCCCACTGCAGCTGGACTCCTTCAGCAACAGGTGCCTTTCCCGTAGGCTTTAGGTTTGTTTTACAATAAATGGAAGGGCAGAGCATGGCAACCTCAGGCTCCCATGGAGGCTGGTCTGCCTTGCGAGATACCACAAGAAACAGGTGTGAGGAGGAAGCAGCAAGGCAATGAAGGAGAAAAAAATACAAGCAGGGTTAAAAGTGCAAGAGAAAAAGAGGGGGGAAGGAAGAGAGAGCACGGGAGGTACAGGGAGAGACGATGGATTTAGCAACTTTTGAGTATGCCGGAGCAGCAGGATCTTGGCAGCAGGATTTTGAAATGTGCTCTCTGACAAATCCTCTTTTGTGACAAATGCCAGACATTTCCCATAATTTCCCAACCTTCCAGTTTATGGTCTGCTGGCACACTCAAGACAGTTACTTTCCTATTGAAGAAAGACCAGGATGCGGAAAGGCCACGAACAAGGGGCTCCCGTTGGCACAGCCAGAGCCCAGCCTTCCCCCCAGCCTGCAGGGAGCTTTGCTGGGGGCAGGGCTGCAGAGTCTGCCACTTGAACACCAGATAGCAGCTGCCTGGTCAAAGAGATACGTATTTCAAGGAGCATTTTAAGAGCCTTCCTTGTGAAAAGCAACATCATAAGCAGGGCAGTTGGCTTTTTCAACCCATTTATTGTACATTTTTGCTGTGGCTGTGCTGTGGGTTCCCACCCTGTGCTGCTACAACAGCTTCAGTTTCACAGCTCGAGAGGTACCTGAACCAAACACAAAGTGTGGCTGAGACTGGGCAACTGCTCCCCACACATGGGCCAGAGTCTAATTTCTCTGCTTTCTGAGCCCAGCCCAAGTCTCCTTAAGAGCAGCAGCAGTATTTACTGATCTCAGGGGGCTTGGTGGCCCTGTTGGCCTTTGAAGATGGGCCAAGAGCATCAAGGAAAATGCAACATTTCTCATATCATATCATCTGTATGCACACACCTATCTGAGGCGACCAGACAAATGGGAACACGAGCTGCTCCCAGACACACCTTGGCAAATGAACTAGATAGAATTTCTACTTCGCAGACAAGGAGGTGCCAAGGAAGCAGCTCTTCATGGCTAGAAAACATCTGCAACATGAAGCTGCCCTCAATCCTCAGGTCTTCTTTTACAGCTCTTGATGTGAAATACGGATATTCTGAAGACAAACAGCCTTGATCTTGGAACATGCCACTTACAACTGGTGATGGCTCACACCCCATGGACTGGTAGGACATATCCATGTTTGAAGAGCTGCTCAGCCATACCCACAATGACATGTCAGCAGTGCTTCCCCAAGAGACCAGACAGAAGCAGAATGGCTCTGGCTTTACCTGGGGATTTACTGCCAAGCAAAAGACAGCATTTCACAGTTGATACAATGCTTGAAGGATCCCAAACCCTTCCTCGCAACAACAGGCTGTTATTTCTAACATACACACTTTCTTCCTGTTCACACAAAAGTCAGCTTAGCCATATTAGCTGTGATTTTTTAGCATGTCTGAGTACAGCAGCAAAGTTTAAAGCTTGTTATCACAACTCGGCGTGCTGATACAGAGATACATGGAACCACAAGAAAAATAACGTATCCAAATGATGATAAAGACCTGACAAATCTGCAAAAGCAAAAAAGCTGAGGTTGACAAGCTGTCATTCCATTTCCTCAAAAGACAAAATACACCTCGCATGATAGATTCCCACAGGCATGGGAAGGAACAGCAGAAGATTTATTTTCCCTTTTCTAAAGTGAGGATATTGTTAGAACTCCTGCTCACAGCTGCAAGACTGGAGAAACTCCCTGCAGACCTGAAAAAGCCTTTCAGATAATCAACAAAAGGAAAGTAAAAACATTATAATGCAAAAACCATGAAATGTGATTTTTACAGTAGGAAAAGAACAAGTTTTAATGTGGAACCTGTACTTGAGGGAATTTTTAGGGACAAGGGGAGAGCAGCTTCTACCTACAGCTGCGGGTGCCAAGATGCTACTCCAAGACTAACAGCTGTGACAACTTCTCCTCTGCATAGGAGATGACTTGGAGGATGATGAATTTCCTTACCTTGCCTGTCATGTGTTTGGGATGCAGAGCACACACAAAAGACCTCTCTGGGTGCTTGGGTTGTACCCACTATAACGCTGCTCTATGAGTTAAAACTAACTTACAAGAGATGAAAACCCAAAGAAAAAGTATTGCGAAAAGTGATATATTGAGAATTGTGAATTTACAACTAAAAGCAGAAATTACTGTGATTTTCTGCTAATAAAATTATTACTATGTAGCCTTGTTTGAAAGGAATTGTTTTAAATAAAGACGAAGTATGGCTTCTCTTGGGGGGGAGGATGGAAGCTTGTTACTCTTTCCAGAGTTGTTGGAATGGGTATGGAGATCATAGATAACACAGCTATAGATTCACACATATGCTCCACCTGAGAGCTATTAAGCCTTGCCTGGCCTTGCCTTGGTCTTTTGAGTAGGGTTTTGATTGTATCTTCAGAGCCATCATGGCCAGTATAAGGGCCCATACAAATATGACCTGATTGAGCCCCTAGAACTGGATCTCAAGCTCCTGGTGCCTTAATTTTGTTAAATAAAATAATTATTTACTTATTGAATAGAGNACGAAGTATGGCTTCTCTTGGGGGGGAGGATGGAAGCTTGTTACTCTTTCCAGAGTTGTTGGAATGGGTATGGAGATCATAGATAACACAGCTATAGATTCACACATATGCTCCACCTGAGAGCTATTAAGCCTTGCCTGGCCTTGCCTTGGTCTTTTGAGTAGGGTTTTGATTGTATCTTCAGAGCCATCATGGCCAGTATAAGGGCCCATACAAATATGACCTGATTGAGCCCCTAGAACTGGATCTCAAGCTCCTGGTGCCTTAATTTTGTTAAATAAAATAATTATTTACTTATTGAATAGAGTGAGATTCCTCTCATTTTTAACAATATGTACTGCAGAGGAACAATTCAAGAGGACACAACACAACAACCCTTTTGCTGCACCTCAGGAAACTCCATGAGCATCATGCATATGAAACAAAAATTACTGTTCCTTACCAAACTGCCGTAATTATGTGTGAATATTAACAGTTACGTTGCCACCTACAAGTACAATAAAGCCCATGAGATCATATTATTCAATTACTGGAAAATTCTTATTTTTTCCTCTTCATCTAATCCTTTTTGCTCATTCAACACACAGTGCTTCCACCTAATTAATCTCCTACATAAGCAGCATTCTGTACAGATTTCTTGAGAGCCCTTACAGAACTGCTTTAAAGTAGGAAATTGTAAAAAAACCATTAAAATTACATCATTGCAGAGACTATTCATGTTTTGGTCTGCCATGAACTGGATGAATCTACAAGTACCACCAGAGGAAAAAAACATCTTGCTGTTAAGAGTCCCATCAAAAACCCAAGATCTTAAGTACTTTTTTTCTGTAATTACACCGGGTTTACATGGCGAATTTTCACTTTTTTTGCAAAATAAAACACCAGGAGAAAATGTTTTAATTTCGGAATTGCTGCCTCAGTGGTCAGGGAGATGAAGCTCAGCAGCTCCCTGCCTGGCTCCCCTCAGCTCCTGGTCCTCATGGCACACCGGGGGTGTGCAACTCCAAAAACAAACTGCAGGGACTCACCAAGGAAATCAAAACTTGCACCCTATTAGAGAAAAATCACTGCAGGCTTCAATCAGCTTTCTTGAAGTGCGTACAAAATTCAATTAAGCAGAGCACTCTGGGCAAGTGAGTATTTGATAACTCTAAGTATGGGAATCATCATCATGGTATGAAACAGACATTAAACATGACTTTCTCTAAACTTGCTTATTTACCACCTTATTCACTGCCTTGGTGCATTAGATGTTGCCAAACAAAAAGAAATAAATAATCAACCCCCTCAACAAATAAGCTTTAAATGAGTAGATCTTTGCTCATCTTGTCTCAAATTAGCTGTTTATTGCAAATGGAGGAGGTGAGAAAAGCACACATCTGGGTTGGACTGAGACATAGTTAATGGTTCAGAGAGTGCCTTGTAAAGTATTTAAAGAAAAAAGTGTTGGGAGTCCAGCTGAAAGGCAAAACACACAATGACTCACTTGGCAAACAAGGCTGAGGAGCACAAGGGGCACAAGGGCAGCGCCAGTGCCGAGCACTGATTTACAGCCAGGCAGACACAGCCCACGGGGTCCTGCTGGGAAAAGACTCTGAGGGTATCAGGGCACGGGCATTTAAACAGTGCACGGGCATTTAAACAGTCCACTTGCATGGAAAAGAAACTGAAAAGCTGAACTACGGTGCTGTCCCAGGAGTGAATCCCCTGGTCACCCAGCACCTCTTCTGTACCACTCACTTATAGAGGTGCAAGAAAATCCTTGAGGATTGAGAGAGGCACCCAGACTGGATGTTTGGCAGTCACATGAGACCTTCATGAATGTCCTCTCGTAATTCCAATGGCCCTGGAAAAGATCTTCCAGTGAACAGTTCACTACAGCTCTCCTTTCCCAACAGGGCAGCCTAAAGGATCAGGAGGGTTTGTGCCGGGGACACGACACCCACTCTGTGCCCATTCCCTGTCCTCTGGTCAGCTCTAGCCCAGCCCCACAGCCTGAGCTCCTTTCAGTGGTTGGCACTCACAAGATGGGCTCCACTCCTGCCACACAGACCCACCTGGAGCCCTGAGACCTCTCCACCATACCAACCTGAGAGAGGGAAGTAGGAACAACCAGGACATTTAGTCCCAACTTGTCTTCCTTCTCCAACTCCAGTCCTGGACATGGCCACACCTGGAGTTCTGCTCGCATGAACCTGGTGAGATTTCCAAAAACAGGCTGGACCAGCTGCCTCCAACAAATGTCAGGCGTGTCCTGTTCCCAAAGGTAGCTTAATCTTGGGCTTAGCAGTAGAGTGAGCAGGTGCGTTGCTATCAGACAATTATTAACGTGGTTCCAACAGCTATTTTGTAGCACTGCCCACATTGTTTCCACATTCTTTTCTACCAATAGATTTTAGTTTGTCGGACAAAATAGTCAACTTCCCAAGAAAACACTACCCAAAAATCCGACAGCAAGCACTCACTCTCAGCTAGGAGCAAACTGTTAATACAGCCTGGCTTTCTGCACCTAGACCAACAACTTCATTTTTCCTCAAAGGGGTTTTAAATTCGGGAGTTCCTGAACCAATTACTCCATTGCCTCAGTTGCAGGGGTATCTCTCACATAAACCTCTTCCTTTTACAAACTGTCCTTATCACCCACATAACGATAAACCCCGGTGCCTTGCACATGTCAGCTATCAGGAATTCATTATTTTGTCTGTGTTATGTTATACCAGTCGGGAGTTATCTTTGCAGCCCACAGGCCAGAATCAAAATCGAACGCGTCAGCTATTTAAAGAAAATAGAAGCCCTCCTCCAGCAATTTAATTAACTTTCAGGGAGCATGGCTGGGTTTCAGTCCTGGAAATGGCACTGGGGAAAATATGGTCCAAGACTATCAGTCAGAAAAAAACTTGTTTTCTTGAAGTTACTCTCCTTATACAGTCCCTGTAGCTAATCTGATTTTAATAAAAGTTTTTCCAATGGTAGAAGGACAGCATTTACAACTTCTCATTTATAAACACTCTTTCATCAAGCTACAAAAGCAAATAATACTCTATACTACTGCACCGACTTTTTGAGGGCAAATGCTTAGTCGTAAACTAAATACAGCTAAATAATTACTTCCCAAGAAATGTTGCAAATCCACACAATGCATAATTAACAGATGGCCAAAACATTAGGTTTCTTTAAAATTTAAATAAAATTCCCAACATAAACAAAATAAGGGCTTCTTTCCCTAAAACTGAGCCATGCCAGAAGCTGCAACTTGAGTCACATTCTCTTCTATAAACCCTTGCATAGAGTTTAAAAGCCAAGGTTTTGCAAAATCAGATTTTTATGTTCCATTAGTAAACAGGAGAGTGCAGGAGTGCAACTAACTCACGTCAAGTTTCAAAACTCCAATCAATGACTAATACTTACTCAGGGTTCTTATTGCAGGAGCTGGAGAAAAAGTGCTGGGAACTCAGCTGAGGAGCAGTCAGCTGGAAGCCATGGATGAGTTGTGAAAAGCAAACATGAGCAAGCATTACATCCTTCCTCCTGAGCAAAGCCCAGCCCTGCACAGGAAGGCTGAGAGGCAGCGATCTGGAGCATCCCAGCCTTGCTGGGAACAGCAGAGCTGCAGGACCTTCCAGAGGAACCACTCTGCCCCTGGCAGCCGCGTCCCATGTAAGGGGGAGAGGAATGGCTCACTGAACATCCCTGGGACATGCTCTTCTTCACACACAGTGGGGAATTATCTTGGCTGGAATCACCAGTTGGGTAAACAGGAAAAGGAAACAGGCACATGGTGAGCTACACCAACCGTGGTCTGCTGCCACCTTTGTTCCTCATTCCTCCTTCACCCCAACGCCAGTCTAGACTTCCTCCGAGAATCCGGTTGGCCAAACCAGGGACACGTGCATGGATGTGCTGTGGGTGCAATTTTGAAGCACGTGCCTAAGTTTTATCAAGATGTCTTAAAAACCAGTCCTCTCAAAGTGGGATTTGGGTGGCTTATCTTACATAAAATCTCTTTCCAGACAGTAAGGCACAAACTAAATGATCTTTAAGATCCCTTCCAACCCAAATCACTCTATGGTTACATGGGAACCTTGTCCTGTGACAGCCCAGCTCAGGACCTCAGGGTGCTACCGCAAACCTGCACGGGCCAAACCACAAAGACCCTGATATTTTCATGCTGCCATTAGTACCAGATTGCAAAGCCCCTCTGGACTGACCTTTGTGGTGTAGAAATCAAAATTTTTTACTTTCTCCAACTGGCCACGTGTCAGGCTTGCTCACTGAAAATAAACAGACTTCCAAGGAATGTGCTCACCCACTCAGTGCCGGGCAGGGGGGGTGTTTCTCAGAGGTTGCTGCTCCCTGCCACCAAGAATCTGAGCAGTGGATTGGGAAAGGGGTTCCTGCAGAATTGCACGAGTCTGGAGCACTGACGTGCTGGTACTGACCTGCCTGTTCCCTGAAGTCAGTGGGAATGTCCCACCATAGGACATGTCCCCATGGAAAAGCATTGCCTGGACTGGGCCCAATCCTCACTTCCAGAAAGCTAATCTCCAGGACTTCAGGCAGTTCCTGTATTCACCCGCATTCATTCAGCACTAATCCAGTATGAAAAAAAAAATTAACCCGTCCGTTCTCACGTAAGCAAAAATGGTGCAAGAGCCACATTCCAGAAGGTGATTCAAAGCAGAATGGCCATACAACAGCAGAGAACACACCAAACCTCAGGGACTGCAAAGGGAGGAAGATCACACTGCACAAGAGCACTGCAGCAAGGACAGGCTGCTTGCACCACTGCAAGCTGGGCAGTGGGAACAGTCCTTCAGTATCATCATTAAGATATGCTGGCAATTAGGCAAGTGCTTTATCAGCACTGGCCTAAAGGACCACTTGTGATATACAACATGAAATTCCTTGACTTCTGGTGTGCTCGCTGAGCCTGGGACAGCTGGCTGTGCTCATTTGCTGCGGGGCCATAACACATGCTCAGTTTAACAAACAATTGTGGCAGCTATTCTCGTGCAACTCTTAGGGGAAGAGCTGCACTTGAAAATCGCTCTTGTAGCAGAGTGTTCTTCCCTCTAATTTTCTTTAAATACTTCTGAAGGTAACCATGGGCAACCCACTCCTTACAACATGTCCAAGGAAGCCTGGAGAACAACCACAGATGCAGTTCCTGGGCATGTGAGGCCATACTTACAAACCTATTTATGGCAAATGATAAGGAGTCAGTGTTAAGTTTAAACCACATGAGGGAGGTTTTCACCACAAAGGGAGTCTTTAACTTTAACCTCTTTTTTTGAGAAACAGGAACACGTGCCGCTGGTTGCTACAGCTTAACAAGTTACTTCTTGTAAAAGCAGCAGTGGTTTTCTGGTTACCTGTGCCTAACCTGAGATAAGCTTAGGGTGTTCCTGGGAGATCAGGAGGGATGAGGGGTCTTCCTAGAGTAAAATGCAGCATGCTGCAGATGTAAACAATGTAGTGTGGGTCACAAAGCAGGTCTACAGCATGCACAGGAATGGTCTGCACAGCCAGCCCACACAGCCAAGCACGTCTCTTCCTCCCTGCAGGTGTGACAGGACACCAAGAAAAAGGATGAGGAGGTTTGATGGACTTCAGAGTGTGTCCTTCAGCCAAGAAGAGACTGGCCTTCTGGTGTTGGGCAGTAGCACTGGGACTTGACTGACAACAGCACTGAAGGGAAAGCACAGAATGTCACCTTGGCAGTCAGACATCACTTGTCCCCTGAAAGCGCAAGCACTTCCATGGTTCTCCAAAGCCTTTGTAGCTGAAGTGTAAAACACACCTCTCTTTCCATATGGAAACTCGGCAAGTAGTAAAATATTAACGTGACCAAAGCCAACCTCCTGAATTTCTATTTGCTTAGTGAGCTGTTTCTAATGGAAGGTCTTTCCCCCTGGCTCCTACAGGTCCAGAGTGTGACCCCACCTCCTTCCCACAGCCGCTTATCACAATCAGTGCAGGGTAAGCAGCACCTCCGAGGGTGAGCCCAGTCCGATAACGCAGCTTTAGACAGCTCAAACCCAGTAACCGGGCTGAACACGAGCCACAACACAACTGTTGGGTCAGGTGTGGGGAGAGAGAGGCCCTGGGGCAGCTGCAGAACATGGCTCATTGATCCCAACACGGGCAGCTGACAGGCCCCCTGTCTCTGCACGGGCTGTAGGCAAGGTCACCCAGATGGACCTAAACCACAGTTTTGCAGAAGCACAGGCAAAAGTCTGCTTCGCATTAAGTTTTGCAAAGCACAGGATTTCCAACAGCGGAGTGTGGGAGTTTTGCCCTTCTCCCACTTCAGCACCCACATTTGGGAGGGGAGCAAAGCCTGAAACACTTTTTTGACTCAGAGCTTGTTCACAAAAGGCATTACTCACCCTGCAGACTCAGATTTTATCCAGCCCAGCAGCACATTTCACTTTCTTCGGGCACTGCTCGCAGCTGGACTTTACTCCCATTTGTGATTGTTTGCAATAACAATGCCAACACAGAAAAACACATCCATCAAGCACACTAGTACTAGAAAGGAAAATGTTATTACCTGGAATAGTCCCCTTTAGCTTCCTACAATTGAAAAACAGTGACAGAATTAAAACATGATCTCTTCAAAAGCCCTCGATTTTCCCAGCATTGTTCACTTCCCCACTCCCACAGCTTTGCAGCCAGATCCTGACCCCCATCAGTCAGGCTCCCTGCAACCCACGGAGCCTGCCTGCATGTGTTCAAGAGCTGAACTTGGCCCTTTATGCTTCCAGCTGTAGATAATCCAGCTACAGCATAAATAAAACCGCTTCCAAAACGGGGATGAACTTCACACTGCAAATCAAATGTCGCTTTTACTGCACAAAAAGCGAAATACAATTCTCTCCCCGGTCGACCACATCCAGCCAAAGGTCGGCTACACAGGCAGGTCACCAGTTGGGAGGAATTGTGCTCACTCGAGACGAAAACAATCGTTCAGGCAGATGAAGCCTCTACAGCTTTGCTGTGGCACTTTGTCAATGAGAATGCAACGGAGGAAAATACCTCCAGTATTTTAAAGGCAGAATTTGATTTCACGGAAAGCAGTAAATAACCAGAGTTTAAGTCTGAGTACAACGAAACTTGATTAATGAGAGGGGAAACTGACACTGTATATTTCAACACAGAGGTATCAAAACCATATGCTCTGAAAGGGAGATTCTCAGGCATAATACAGCACATTTAGCTACAGTAATTACTCTTTTCTTCCCACATCTCTGGAATGCATTTAAATTAGAATAAGCGAGAAATTGAATGGAAACCTGCCCAAATAAATGAGTTCGCTTGACAAGTTTTCCCTCTTCCAATTTAAAATCCCTCGAAAAAATATTTCCCTTACTTGCCTGTGAGGAAAACCAACCCCCGTGTATTCCAGCTTTCCCCCCACAGCCGCAGAGACCCCCAACAACTCTGCGGGGTCCTGCGCACGGAGGAGGCAAAACCCAAGGCAAGGGAAAGGCGCTGATCCGAACCCGTCCCGAGGGAGCGGCCCAGGGACACTCACCTGCAGCACCAGGGCGGCCAACTTGAACACGGTCTCGCTGTCCACCTCGATCTGCCCCTGTGCCGGGAGAGAGCAGAGCGTGAGCCGGGAGCGCCCGCACCGCCCCGGGAAGGGAGGGAGGGAAGGAGGGATGGAAGGAGGGGGCACCGGGGGAGGCGGTGCCGGCTCTCGGTGCCAGACCGGCTCCGGCACAGCCTGTCCCCTCCCCGTGTCCCCTCCCGCACACCGTGACAGAGCCCGTCCTCCCCACTCCGAGCCTTGCCCTCCGAGTGTTTTCTTTACAACTCGTGCTTTTATCGCACTTCGCTGGACGCTGCTCCGTGTCACTGCACCAGACCTCACCAGGGACCTGGTCCCGCACACTGCCAACCCTTCCCACGCAGCAACGAAGGGGTTTTAATGGGTCGAAGCACATCCCATCATCAGGGCAAGTCCGCAGTTCATAAAGTCACAGAATGGTTTGGTTTGAGAGGGACCTTAAGAGCTCATCTCATTCCAACCCCCCTGCCATGGACCTTCTCTTAGACCAGGTTGCTCAAAGCCCCATCCAGCCTGGCCCTTGAGCACTTCCAGGGATGACACACAGCAGATAAATGGTTGAGTTGCACCCAGAAGCATACATCAGCTTGACAAGTACAGTATATGACAGGATCTAAAGACTTGACTTGGTCTAGAAGAAAAGGCTACCTGGGCTTGAGTGAAGCACAGTTGTCTGGTGTGGTAACTGTTCCAGCCAAGAGAAAACCAAGCAACTGCATCCATTTCATGGTAAAGAGTTTTATTGCTTATAGTTTTAGGACAATTCATTCTTCATTGTGACAGTCCCCACTAAACGAGTTATACTGATTAATCACAAGGGTAGGATAGCTAAGCTTCCTTTGCCTCACTCAGTCTAGATCTAACAACATTCAAAGTCCACTGGAGTTATAGAGCAATGTTTAGAAAAAAAAATGCATCCTTCCCCCATGCTGGTAATGTCCAGTGTCTTTACCCCAGTCCAAAACCAGTCCTGTCCCAACAGCACTATGCACTCAGTAACTCCAGAGGTGCCAAAACAACAAAACTACACACAGATCTTATTTCTCCCCCTGCTGCCAAGCTTAAGTGCAAGCTTTCCAAGTTAGTTTCTTACCAGCAAAAGCCCTGGTGTTGGTTCTATACTGGGAACTACAGAAACATTGGAAGAGTAAAGAAGATGCAATGACAGCTGGACTTGGGTTGCCAAAGCCACTCTTTACACCTTCTGCATCCTGTAGATTGTGCGTAAAGCACAAAACTGAGCCCATGAACCAGCCCGTTTTCTTTATTGACCTTCTGCAAGTGAAAGTGCTGGATATGCTCCCTATCTCCTGCCACTGAGATCCCAAAACATTCTTTGTCCCCAGGATCTGTTGGCTGAATGAGGAGACAGAGCAGACTGAAAGCTGAAATAATGCCAAAACCAGGGTAGCCAGGAAGATCTACAGAATTACACACAGATACATGAAGTGACATCTCAAAATATATTAGGGCACATCTGGAGCTGAGCTAATTTACCACAGCTGCAGGTCTGGCCCACAGAGACTAAATTTGAAAGCGAACAAACAAAAAATTCAATTTTTGTGGAAAGGAAGTTTTTTTGCCAGCTTTGTCAATAAAACATTCCAGCAGCAGCGCTCCCCCAGGCTTCTCTGACAGGCAGACCAAGAGGAATTTCCCATTCCCAACAGGTGTGGCATCAGCTATGCAGGAGTAGCCTCCAAAGCCCCAGACATATTTTATCAGAAGAGGAAGGGCAAGTTAAGGAAAAAAGAAATAGCTTGTAGTTCATCCTTCCTTCAGATCTCTTTCATGTTGATGCTTATGAAAAGAGCCAAGATCGCAGCCCAGAAACTCTTCACATAGGTGCAATTTTAAGGCACTTTGTTACTTCCAGGTCCTGTATCAGGTTAGTCTTTGTCATGCATATCTGAGCTGGCTGTTTTAAAGCTTAAATTGCATCTGCTCCAACAGCCTCTGAAGCAAACTGTGGTGGTGGGAGGATTACAGGAGATCAGGTCACCCCAGCACCACACACTCCTGCACCAGCAGGCAGGGAACTCACACATGAGAAAATGCCATCACAGGGAACCTCAGCTCCAGCAGGAAACACGGGATCTGGCTCAGTAAAGATGTCTGTGGATCACAACAATCAGGGAAAATAGGGCCAAAAGGGACCTTAACAGCTCCTCAAGACTATCTCCCTGCCCCAAGGCAGAATCAGCTACATGCAGCTCGTCACTTTTTAAGCCCACAAGAAACTCATGAAGATCTAACTTCTGAGAGGCCTCTTCACTTTATTGCTGGCTCCCAGATAAACTCAGCAGCACTCAAACTGCTGCTGCAGCAGCAAGCCTCTGCTGAGCCACAGCAGTGGCTGCTGCTGGCTTTACAGGGGTTTGGGGGACTTAATAAGCAAGCGCTTCCTCACTTTTCATCTTCAAAGCACCTCACAGCCATTAACTAATTAGCAACAGTAATTACGAGGTTGCTCTTTACTTGTTACTAGGTACCAGTATTAAGAAGCTTAGGTCACTTTACTGGCTGCTATGGCATTGCCACAAGTGTTAACAGTGATCCCACAAACCACTTCATTTAGGAGACCAAAGAGAGGCTGAAGTGGGACTGACTTCTCCAGGTGATGAAGTTTCAGTCTTTGCTTTCAGAGTAAGTGATTTGCTGTGCCAACGCATTTTGAACCCATTTGCTTAGAAGCTTTAGAGTAGTGAACAGGTAAGAGGGTCCTCCCTAACTTGACCTCCCTCAAGGGTCTTGCAGGTGTCTTGGCCAAGCAAATGGGACAAACAGGATGCCACATGTGCAGGGCTGCCACCGTGTCTCTCCAGTTGGTGCAAACCACAGAACAGGGTGGACCAGACCTAATTATCATCTCACATCATCATACAATAGCAGTGGCAGAAGACTGGGGCCACTCTGAGTGAGGCTCAGCAACACAAAAACCCACCGAAGAGCAATCAGGGTAACACCCTTTAAAAGGAGGGCTAAAAATCACCAAAGAAAAAAAAAGATGCAGGGACACAGAGAGACTGCCCCAAGGTGCCACAGTAGCTCAGTAACAGCAAAGATTTGAAGTAAAGGATCTGAAAACCCAGCTCAGCCTCTCTGGCAGATTAATGCTCTACAAGTGACAGTCTCTTGGACAATTCCCTCTGAGTCGGGAATTATTTTTCATTATAACATAACATTATTTACCATCTGGCTCCCCAATTGGCCATTGCTCTAATGCAATCCAGCCCTGCCCTGGGCTCTCACGGAGTTTGGACAGCCCTTGGCTTGACACAAATCCATACAGGAATACTTGTCACTCTAGAGTGCATGACCATGACTATTCCTACTCACTCAAGCAATATTTTGATTTGATAATCATCCTGCAGCCTGGAGGCTGGCAGATGGGGGTTTCTGGTTTAGTATCGCTTTATCAGCAAGGTCAGATTTCAAAAATAGATGAGGGAAATGGCTGTAAGAAGATTCATTTGCAGTGACTGCAATTGCCAGAGTAATTCAAGCAGAGACTTCAGTGAGTAAGTGAGGGGCCCTGAGAGCCAGGGCAGCGACTGCTCCCATGGCCATGTGTCAAGATTGAAGATGGAAGGTTTTCCTAGAGTTATCCCAAGTGGGAACAAGGTCACTAGCGCAAGGTTAAGTAGATGCATGTAATTCACATAATGGAAACTGAGTCTTCTACATTTGAGATGTAAATCAGTTTAAACAGACTAGGGGGTGCAGCTCCAGGGAAGGGATGAAACTGGTAGTTTTTCAATTAGGAGTTTGCACAGGGACCAATCATTTTAACCAGTGAGACAGATTCAGCCCCCTGTGTAGCCCCTCCAAAAGGCTTGTCTAAACACTGCCCTTGGTCCGGCAGATTCAGGTGGTAGCTTTCGTCATGCTGACAAACATCACAGGAATAAAAGGTTGTAGCAAGTGTCCCAACTGGGGGGCAATTACTGTAGGTCACTATCTCAGCGGCTGTGGGCAGAATTTAGCCCCGAGTTCATATAGGAGCTCAAGTCTTTTGCTGCATAGGCACAGAACGTGATAAAAATCACAAGCTGGGTCATGAATAGAGCCATGAACCCTCATTAGACACAGCAACAACACTAGAATTTACTGCCATAGAGATACAAGTCTGAAATCCTGACGAAAACTCAGATCAAGAGCGATGATAGTCAGATGAGCATTAACTGTGCTAAGCAAATCTTTAGGCTGTAAACTCAGATTAAAGCAGATTAACTCTTTAGAGAAAGAAGTGAAAGCTGATATGGTTTGTTCAGACCACACAACCTCCAGAGGTTAAAAGCTGACAGCAAAAACATTTCACCTGAATATTTGAGCACGGAGATACCAACACACCTGTTCCCTCATACCAATTGCTTAAAAAATTCATATTAACCTGAGACACCCCCCTATATGCACGTACTATGATTGAATAGCCTGAAGACAGCCACAATATTGAACACAATTACCTGTGATTACTGAGAGGTGATTAAAAAAAATGCTGAAAGAGGGTGCAATTAGTCAGAGCAAACGAAAGGACCCAAAAGTCTGCAACAAGGTGTTCAAAACCGAGGGAGGCAATTAGCTGGGTGTGGACCCAGCACAAATGAATAAAGCAATGCCAGCACCCTGTGCCCTTACCCATCACTGTGGCTACTTCCCACCAGGGATCCAGTATCCCTGTGATGTGTCCCTAGAGCCAGGGGATGGGAGGGTAGCTCCCAGCAGTGCGGAAAACTCAGCAGCTTTTAAATGTTGAAGGAGTTTTTGACAGGCTGGGGAAGGGAGTGTGTGTTGGCCACAACCTGCTGCATGTCACAAGCAGAGCAGGAGGAAGTAGGTCAGGGAAATCCAACAACTCGCCCTGTCGGTGTGGCTGCGCTGGTTAATTACTCCACCGAGACAAACACTGGCTGCACATGGATAACCTCCAAATTAAACTGCCTGTCCTAATTACTGGCGTTCACATCTACGTCTGTGTCCTGGTGGTGTCACCTGCTGTTCACTCTGCTCTGCACTGGACACACTGTCCCATTCCCTACTCCAAACTTCGTTGAGCTCCTTAACTGGGACTCATTTCCTGAGAGCAGAAACACCAGGCTGATAAAAAAAGCACAGCAAAGCAGGTGTCAGCCTCTAACATCTCAGGGAAGTTAAGCAAAGCACTCAACCAACAGGAGATGTGGTGTATGAGGTGTTACAGGAGCAGACTGCAGGCTAGTCCTTTTCACATGCCTCAAAAGGGCACTTCAGATTTCTATTCCTCCTGCATTTCCCCTGGGCAGCCTGGGCAGTACCTGGCTCAGGCAGCTTCACAGCATTTAGATGATCCATAATGTCTTTCATTTCTGTTTCATCCATGGAACCCCACAGCCCTTCCTACCCAGAACAAGTGAGCATAGCCTGTGACTGAACACAGCTCAGCTCATGTGCAGGTCTTTCCTGGCAGGACCTGCTGCTTCCCACCTCAGGGGCTTAGGCCAAATTCAGCCCCCTCAAAAAAAACCGTTAGTGCCTTGTGGTCAGGAACAGCTTCAGGTTTCTGTTACACCCTTTATTTCGCTGTCTCTGCCAGCCATCGTCATCCATCTCCCTTTGCCTTTTGTGCTTCAGCCAACACTTAGATGAACTCTAGGGATAGCAGCAGCTATTCCGAGACTCACCTGCACAGTTCAGTGCAAAAGGAACACATTTACTGCCTCTTTAAGAGTAAAAGCAGAGAAAAGGGGAAAGACAAAGACTTCCCTGTTTGCAAACCACAGGATAAAGCAAGTGTCATTAGACTTAACATATAATCACAGCCTTTCGCTTACCTACCCCAGCATCAGAGTGAGATATTCAACACACACCAACAAGAAAAGTGGCTGGACTGTCACAACACCTTTATTCTGTGGCCAGGAGATCAAAGGTGCAGAACTCTCTGTGGCAATTAACCCAGTAGTTAGACCCAGGATGAGGTGCCTATGTAAGAGACACAGGGCATGAAACTCTGGCTACAAACCAAGTGGATCTTCATATGCAATGGGCCAGCCCAGCTGGGACACAAACACCTCCTCAACAAGAGCCTCTCAGGTCCCTGGGGCACCATCACCCTTTAGAGCAGGTGGCCTTGGACCAACCTCAACCGCTCTCAGAGGAGTCCCTTGACAATATCCATGACCAAATCCCTCCCCAAGCCACCAGCACAGCCTCCATGTGAGATCTCTTGGGGTAATGAGTGGGGGGCCCCATGGAGATCTGCCAGTTTACATCAGCATGGGATCCTGCCTCCCCCTGCAGTCACAGTTTCACAGGCAGAGCCATGCTCTGATCCTTCTCATCTGCTGAAATGCTGCCTGGGGAGGTTGGGCCAAGGAGGTGGCTGCCATGCCAGCAACCATGGGAGACAACAGACATGAAGGAGCAGAAGGCCAACTGGTCCTGCTCAACCTCACCCTGGGCTTTACATGGGGTGTCTTTGGGAGCAGAACAGCAAATTCAGGCAATGGACAGAGCACATTAAACAGCCTTGGCTGGGATCGGACTACACCATGTTTCGAGGCTGCATGGGAGCATTCCCCTCTCCCTTGAGATGGGAGAGAATTAGGAAATATCTGTTCTAAAACTTTCGAGAGCTCTCTGATATATGACCGCTTTGCTCCCCACCAGCTGGACGCCAGCCAGACTTTATGCTCACACCAGGGGTCTGTTTCAACAGCTCTTCTTGGTAAGCACTGGTCTTCAGGCTGCCAAGTGCTCACAAGCATTGCTGTTCATGGAGCTATCACAGTTAGAGACTCCTCTGAAAACTTCCATTTCCTTGAATTTATTTTTTTTTAAAAAGCAATTTTTACAAGTCCTTGAAACAAATGGGAAATTAAATAACCCCTCCAACACACAAATATACATTGGAAAAGGGGAACAGAGCCAACTTGGTCAAGATCTTCGTTTACAGAACATATTTTGAGGACTGGCAGAAAGTCAATCATATGGCTGCAGAGCTATATGGAGGTTAGCCCTAATGCATAATAAACTTGACAGTGCTTTGCTAGCCAAGAAGGGTGTTATTTTTCCAAACTTAGCTGTTTCAAAAGAAGAAAAGACTAATTTATCTTGCCAAATTTATCATGAACATGTGCGTGACCAGTTCTGACCCACCTCCTTACAAATATCCCAGCTATGGTTATGGGCTGTTCAATAACACAATGAACACGTTACAAAGCTCCCTGTGCAAACACATCTATTTTGAGATACTCATCTCACCTGGAACCAAGCACCAGCCTTCCACTCTTCTAAATTCCAGCTGTACAGTAGATTTCAGATAGCTATAAATCTTAACCTAGCTTCTTAAAGTCAATGACAGCAGAGAAAGCTTTTAAATTGAAGTTGTCACCACTGAAGGCTTTCAGGCAGTGCTTCTCAAAGCCTTGGAAAAGAGGCACATAAGAAAACGGCCCAGATGTACAGAGAGCGTACATCTAGCCTTTGTGTTCTTTGTGTGTAAATGAGTTTTTAACTAAGTCCCTGAGAGGCCCTTCCACAGACCTGGAGATCTAATTTGCACCAGCTCCCACCTCCTCCTGCTCGGTGGCCCAGGCTGTTCCTGGCAATGGATATGACTTCTCCAAGCTCCAACTCCCAAGAGCACGGACGCTGGAGAGCAGGAGCAGGCAGCTGGCTGGACCACACAGGGCAGAGGGCCTGGGGACTGCAGCACCAGACCAGGGGGGAAAAAAAAGATGGGCAGCTCAACACAAAAGGAGGGCAGGGCAAGGGCAAGAGCCCTGGCAGCATATTCAGTGTGGGCTGGAGGCCAGGGTTTGTGCATGCACCAGTGGTGAGGAGGCACCGGATGCTCTGTAAGCGCAACAGCAAATATTGTGTTTAATTCACACACACAGAGACGTTACACAAGTAAAAAGGAGGTCTCAGCCCTCTTGTGCCTTCAGAAATGGGGTCTCTCCTCAGTTGCTCACAGGCAGAGGAGACTGTACAAAGAACAGCACAGGTCACACAGAGGATGCACAAACCTGGCACGTGCCAGCAAAGGTCCCAGAGGCACAAAGGAGCTTTGACTCCACAGAAGAGCACGGAGGTGGGGGAGTGGGTGGGGAGTAGAAAGAAATACATTTTTGGCAGCTGAGATTTTATTGTCTATCTTATCCCTTCCTTGCCAAAATGTCTACAGAGATTACAAAATGCAAAAGCCCCAGATTCCTTCAAGTCCTGGCAGGGTAAAGCAGTACCTGATTTGCAGAAAGGAGCAGAGATTTGCAAGACAGAATGTGGGGTTGAAAGGTGAAGAAGAGGAGTGTAGCTGTGCACTGTAGCTTTCACCATTTCAGAGCTCTCATGCAGATTTTGGTTCAATTTGTATTATTCAGAATCATATCTTCAAATATAATGTAACTGATAATATAGTTATGTAATATATTATTTATTCTAAATTTTTATTGATCTGGGAGCAAAACACACCTCAGGAGTCACCTGGGGCAAGTTGGCCAGCACACACTGCCCAGCAGCTCCAGCCTAACCCCAGAGATGCTGGGCTTCATTAGGAAGATGCCATTCTCTGATTAGATACAGCCACTTACAGGATTTCACACACAGATCTCTCAGCCAATACTGTAAATACATTTGTGATGCAGCCTCTGAACTTGTAAGCCATGGATAAATCCTCTCCCCAGGAGGGACTGGCATGGAGCTTCACCAACAGGCTGGATGTGCTCCCTCAAGCCTTCTCTGCCTCTCCTGGTGTGTCCTGTGTGCCAGCAGGAGCACTGATGCCCACAGCACATGGTGGGCAGCATCACTCTCCACCCCTCTGCTGAGGAAAACATCCTTGTCCTTTAAAGCACAGCAGCCATGGAAGCACAGGTACCCACACACTGCCGGGCTGTCAACACATTCCAGCGCTCAGGAATGTCAAAAGAGCACTCAAGCATCAGGCCTTGGCACCACCCTGGATTTGGGCTTCCCCTGTGGGGGAAAGCTGCTGTGAAAACTTTGGAAACACCTTTGTGAAAGCGAAAAACATGACTGACTTTTAAGCAATCTTATCCACGCAGGTCTTAGCACACCCCAGGTATTGCAGCATTTATCCAGAGCAACATTCCTGGCCCACACAGAGGCTTCATGAGGAGATGCAGGTGAGGCTGTTGCCTTGGCAGGGCATCCTGCGGCACTGCCTGGGCACTGGGGAGCACTCCCGAGCACAGGGGCTGGGGTATGGGTTTCTGCTTTTTGACACACTGGGGTTTCCTCACTCCATGAATGCATTGAGGAAAGGAGACGAAGAAAAAAGAAAGAAAAGCCAAGCTGAGGCAGGTCTAACCTCCTGGAGCTGGATTAACAGCTGAGAAATGTCAGGGAACATTCCTTGCTGTCATCAGCGAGCACCAGCCGCTTGCTCCATGGAGCTGGGGATCTGCTCGTGTTCAAACACTGCTCACCCTGTGGCTCCTTCCCTGCACCACAACACAACTGGCAGCACTGTGGGACAGGACACGCTGTGAGGGGGTTTTGTGCATGCTCTTGTCCACTCCCAGGGGACTAAAGGTGAGGACTGGTTCCATGTGCACTTCACGCACCACTTGAAACCTAGAGACTAATCATAAGTTTGCCAAGTAGGAGAAAATACTTTTAGAAGACCTAATTTGAAGATTAAAAGCTACTGGAACTGAATGCATCCTGAAAGTAGATGACCTGGATTCTGGTGAAAGAGCTTCAGGCTCTAGCTGTGCTACAAAGCTGAACAGCACAGAGAGGGCTGCAGGCACAGCCAGGGCTCCCAGCTTTCCCTACGTCCTGAGTCACCTGGTGCTGCCCACAGAGATCCTCCTCTCAGGAGGAAATGATTCTCCTCATCCCTCCTCTGCCCACAGAAACTGGACACGAGAGAAAACTCTCTCTGCTTCTAGCACTTCTGCTTGCAAGAATGGGGAAGCCACATTTTGGGTTGCTACAATTAGAGCACACACCTTGCAAGCCATGGGACGAATACTGAGGCAACTGTCCTTGAAACCTCGCCCCTCCCAAAGCCCTGAACTCCACTGGATAACACAAAGTCTGTTCACTGCAGCACTCAGTGCACCATCACTACTTCAGTGATACAGGGTTATGCTGCTTAAATCATCTTTTATCCACCCCAAAAGTGACTCCTCATTGGTTCGATGACATGCTTGTCTATGACCACTGACAGCAATTTTTTATGCTTCTCTTATGCCTTATGCATACACAAACAAATACTTGTTTTAATGTTGTTCGATATTAAATCCAACATCAATATTCAGGAGCAATGGAATTTTTCATATTCCATCCCCAAACCATGCCCATTTTTCAATTCCAAACTAAGTTATGCTGTGCAAACTTCTCCAGTTTTCACTGAAAGGATGGCTATGAGTTGCCAAGACCCTTCATGTAAAGTGGCAGATATGTCAAATATAAATCTGCTTTTTAATTAACCATAACCAGCGAGGTCCCAAGTTCTTGGAGCATCCTTAAAAATTCAACATGTTGTAAAAAGGCACCAATTTCCTCCACTCTTCCAGAAAGCAATTCCTGTACAAAGCCCAGTCACAACTTTACCATTAACCACTTTCACATCCAATTTCTGATCCCACCATAAAATGATGAATACTGGATGAATTCACTAAAGAATTCACTAAAACATGAAGCATATTGAAGGTGAAACCTTCATCTGGCTACACTGAGCTCTACCACCTGCTAGTGATACAGGATTATTTTCCAAGGAAACGTTTTAAGAACAAAGTTTTAAGAACCCTTATCCATTTGCTTGAAGCATCAGTATATAAGTGAAGAAGGAGTCAGCATGCTGAGATCTTAATACTTGAAAAAGGTCTAGAAATCAAACAGTTCCTACCAAGTGTAGGCGATGGAGGAGCAATGAAAGGAAAATGTACAAGGAGCTCTGAAAGATGCTGAGCCTTACCTGGTGTACACATGACTTGGCATTCAGAAAGAACAGCTCTACTGTAGTTTTGTCCTTGAGAAAGGAAATGCTTTCAATGTAGAACCTGAAAATTAAAAAAAAAAAAGTTACTTTCTTGAATAGGTTTCATCTTCCTCTCAAGTAATTTTATTTCCTCCTGGTGTTTTGTTCTCTAGCAATAAAATAGCACAGAGGAACTATGAGCTACTGCACTTAATTTCCTGCCTGTTAGGAAAGAACAAGCAGAAAATCACAGGCTGACAGCACAGAGGGAACAGCAACTCCTGGTTCAATAGATCCTGCATATCTGATGACTTTTCAAATGAGATGAAAACTCTGTCAAATGCTAAGGGAGCAAAGCCCATCTCTCCTATGCAGATAAAGTCACAGCAGTGGAAAAAGTGACTCCAAATGAGGTGCTGCACGTAGGGCAGCCAGCCCAGCACTTTCCTGGAGGAGAGGGGCTTGCAGCCCTACAGGACCCATCTTCCTTCCAGGAGGAGAGAGCAGAGATGTTACTGACAACCATCAAGTTTGCTCCAGGCAAAGAGGGAAATGCAAAAAAACCCATGAGTGACACTTTTGGGTCAGCTCAGTCCCATCAAGCACCCCAATGGCAATGACAGCCCCAAACCCAGGAGCTTAAATGGAAGGGCTGCAACTGGCTCAGGCTTACTGTGTGTATCAGAACCAGGCCAAACCCTCCTGCAGCCCCATGGTGCCCTTAAGGCTCCTTGGAGGCTCAAGCTCCAGCCACTGATCTCTTGGCCTGGATGATTTGCTAGACACTGCAAGAAGTCCACAGCAGCAGTGTGGAACACGTGTAAGGGAACAGAAAATCCGGGACCTGCCATGCATGTTAGGAATGTTAACAGTGTCAATGCTGTGACTTGAGACAAGAAATACATTAAATAGTAATTGTTTTAATATTTCACATTCCACAACATGTTCCATCATATTAATTTTAAAGCACTTTCCAGAATGCCTCTGTGGGTAATTTACTCAATTTGTAGGCATGCAGCCTGTCCATGGCGCAGCCCTGAGCCCAGCAGCCTTCCCCAGACATTTGAAAGGCTATTTTACATTTCTATGACTCACCTTTCCTCATGAACTCTAAGCCACAGGTATTTCCCTCCTCTCTTGATCACAACTGTTAAACTTTACTTTAAATACCCTTGAGTGTTTCTCTCCAGAAATGCAGAGCAGAGGGCTGGATCCTCGCCCTTCATCCTTTCCCATCCTGCTGCCAGACCAGCCCTTCACAGGGTGGACCTTCCTCAGACTGCTAAAGCCTTCCTCCCTCCACTGGAGGAAGGTGATACTGGAATAGTATTTAGTATTCATGCATTCATGTTCATGGTTGAACCATGAACAGCAAACAATCAGAAGGCATAGATGGCACAGGAGGCCTTGCCCAAGGCCAAGGGACACCCTGCCCCTGCAGCAGCACCCACTGGGGTCACATCCTGCAGGGCTGGATGAATAGGTGCCAAGTGCTGGGGCCTCTGCCTACCCGCTCCATGCCATTCATCCCACACCCAAACACATGTGTGGGTACCCTCAACTGTAAATGGGATTTTAGTTAAGGAATAGGCTATGACAAGGTAAATGTGTTCACACAAGATAACTAACCACCCAGGGCATTTGACACATAGTGAAGGCCTTGAGTCAACTTCCTTAACCAAACAGTTGTAATAAAGTAGAGAGCTGCCGGTTTTGAAGTGGCTTTTCTGCTCGAGTATCTATTTTCTACATATCAGGAAGTTTCTGGAGTGCTAATTCTTGCTGTATCCTCCACCAGCTCTGCATCTCACTCACTGCCCATTTCCTTGGCTCCTAACTGCTTGGTTTGCATCTGATGATCCCAGCATAGTCAGGATTAAAATTAAGCTTCCACAAGTTGATCTTCCCAAGCCCACTCCTCACACATGAAGTCTTGCCCAAGTCTGTGCTCACGCTGTCGTGTGTGAGCAGGAGGCCAAAATGAACATCATGAGCCAACAGTGTGAATTCCAACCAAAGAAATGCTCTATAGGATTGCCTTCACAGCCTTCTTGGGCAGCCATAGGCTTTAGCCTCCCAAATCCTCATCACACAGTGAATATAGTGAAGATCCCATTATCCCTTCCTGTTAAAAGTGAGGGAGGGAAGAGGAGCTCTGAATGCCATCCCAAATCAGCACGTATTCAGCCAAAACAAAGCGCCCCTTTGTTCCCTCGATGACCAGGGTGTGGGGAAGGAAATGGTGCCAACCGACCCAGCTACACAAGAGGCTCTGCCTTGGAAGTGCTTCAAATAATTAAGCACACAAGGCATAAATTTACCAAGATCTGAAAAGCAAATGAGGTCAGTCTGCTCTCATTTTCCTCATAGACTGTAAGGAAAACAAAAACTCCAACAATATTAAGAATATGACGCTTGGCCTTTTCTGCCAGCACAGCTCTGTTTCGTAGGACATGTTTTTTTTTCAGGTCCTTAACCAGCAGAGCTTTGCCAGCAACAGCCCTAAAGTAATGCAATTACATTGGCCAAAATCATCATTTTGCCAGGGATTTCGTTCTCTCCTGGGGACTGGTTAAGCTGTGTGAGCAAAGAGCCATCAGCAATCCCTTTCAAGTACAGACAACCCTTAAGTAAACAGAAGGAAAAAAGTAAGTACAATTGTTTAAATAGATTGTATTACAATTTAGCACATTTAAAAACAAATCAGGCAAAGATAATGTTTAAAATAATGAGGTTTTAAACAAACAAAAAAACCCCCCAAAACCCACCCAACCCATCTTAGTAATAATGTCTTAGTAACAGTTTCCAACTTACATTTTTTAATAGGTAAATACAAAAGAGATCATCACGGATCCAGGACCTAATCTCCTTCTAAAAATAACACATTGCTTTAACGTTTATTTCCTTAATCACATCTGTAATCAGTTCTTTTAAGCAAACCCCCCTGGTGATAAATAAACCCAAGTGGTAATGTTTTCTTAGTGGAAACAATTACTCACCTAACGGCAAAGTACAAAGTTGCTGGTCCTGGTTTTTTGGGCAAGTCATGGTCCAGGACACGGTGATCCAGCTGCAGCCAGACACTCTGACCTCTGTGGAAACAGGTTGGGGAAAAGGTTAAAAACTGGGACGCGGAATCCAGAAATTAGTTCTTTTTAGTGCTTGTTTTCAGTCCAATTGTTACGTATTTTAACAAGTTCAAGATTCATCTCTAAGGAAGGCAAACATCTCAAATTATTTCCTCTTTACCCTGAGGTTTTCATAAAATTCACTTCTGGATGTTCAAGAATGCTCTTTGCTGTTGTATTTTCAGCTGCAGCAGAGAAGTCATAGCATGGCATCCAGAAAAAAACAAATATTATTGAAATACCCTCCTTTGCTATGGAAGGGGATGCTTCCTTTGTGTCTACTAGGGGGATCAGATCTGTAGCAGGTTTTGCAGCAGGAACAGGTTGATCCTTCAGCTCTGCAGTTGTATCCCCTCCTTCAACCCCAATGTGACACAAAACCCCATTTCAGGGCAGAGGGATTTACCATAGGCACACTCCTTAAACTGGGCAGTTCTCTCTGCAGCAGCTTCTCTGAAATGGGAAGCAGCCAAAAAGAAAACAAAAATACTCCAAAGAGATTGCCAAGAAAAACTGCGGTTGCCCCATCCCTGGACACATCCAAGGCCAGTTGGAATGGGGCTTGGAGCAACCTCTGGGATAGTGGAAGGTGCCCCTGCCAATGGCAGGATTGGAATGAGATGATCCTTAAGGTCCCTTCCAACTCAAACCAGTCTGATTCAAACTCCAGTAACCTCCCTGAGGCCGATGGGGAACACGGAAACCTGTGGCTTCCCTGGAAGGCTGGGCCATGGGTGCCCTCCAGAGGCCACACGCTCCATCCAAGCACCCAGGCCTGTTCCATAAACCCAAGGCAGGCTTTGGAATACCACTGGTGCTTCTGGAGAACCCAAGAGCTTTTAGGTAATCCCCTGGCAACACTTTAAAGGTCAGCATGAGGGAGTGCCAGCAACCAGACCCCTCCAACAGAACGTCACAGCAGCTCTTGTGGGGGGACAAATAAGCTGAGTGCAAACAGCATCCTCAAGGGATTTAGAGAATATCTGGAAAAAAGTATTTTCCAACAAGTGAAAGGACAAGGATGTGGCAAAAATATTCTAGGCATAGCCCAAGATGAGAGTGGCTGATAAAAGTAACGCAGGGCTGGGGTCAGGGGCTCAGAGTGAGCTGGTCCCACCAGATTCAGGAAGACCAGTCCTGTCCCCAGAGCCACTCCTGAACATGGGACCTGCCTTGGTGATTTTGGCGGCCCCAAACACAGTTCTGATGTGATTTGTAGGTGAAGGCTTCCATCCAGGACTCCACAAAAAGCAGCAAAGGAGAGCAGCAGACACTAATGTTATTCCCACTAGATAAGAGGAAGTTTATTAAGGGTCTGTATTAGTGCACAACTCCATGTCCCCACTACCCAAAGCAGCTGTGCTCCAGCTTTTTTTGGGGGGAGCTGAGTCCTGCCTGCGGGTTCTGGTCCTGTGCCCAGCAGATGTGGGGAATCATTTCGGTGCCACGCTGACAGATGAGCCTAAACACCAGCTGAGATTTCAATTAACCCAGCTGACTCTGGGCTAATGCCATGGAAGCAGATCTCCCACAGCGCTCCAGAGCCCGGACATAGCATCACACCCAGCCCCAGCCAGAGGTGTTGTTTATGTGAAGGACTAACCTCATATTTCACTGCTGCTTGGGAAATTTAGGTTTGAAAGACTCATTAAAAAAATAAAATTTCAAGTACAAAGCAATAGGAGTGATTAATTCTGAAAATAAATGCAAAGCCTTTTTGTTGTTACTAAATGTGCAAAGGAGTATTTCTCTGGTTTGTGCCCAGAAGACATTCTCCAAATATTTTCTGGTTTGTGCCTTCCCCTTTCCTCAGCCAAGCAGCACAAAAGCACAAGGTGGGAAAACCTTTCTTCTTTGAGAGAAAAAGTCGTTTTTCCATCACATCGAGCTGCCTCAGTGCTGGAGATTCTCACATAGCAATAATCACACAGCTGCCTAAAATAAATGAATATATGCAATTATCACACAGCAGCCTAAGATAAATGACTATACTTACGTATCATCAATAAACGTTATCCCAAAATACTCCTTTTCTTTCAGGTTGAAGTGTGAGGCCACCAGATCCAGTAACTCCCGAGACAAAAGTTTGGGCTATTGAAAGAATAAAAATAGTTTTATTCATTTCAGTTCAGGCTTTTAATATAAAACAATTTTTTTTCTCTGCAAATACTGACACTTCAGTACACATGGCTATGATAAAATCCTTTTGGTACAACTCAATACAGAAGCAGCTCCGTCAGACTCGAGGTGTCTCTATGGAGCTGTGTGGAGCATGGAGAGGCAGCTGGGTACTTAATCCATGGCATTAAGCTGAAGGGCACAGACTGAGTGCTGCTTTCCTCTCTGGGGCAGAAGGCAGCAGCCCAGGCTTTCCTGTAGGAGGCAGCCTTTATCATTTGGGAAAATATTGTGTATTCGAGGATCTTGTGTTTTGGGTTCTGTTATGGCAATAAAACAGCCTCAAAACCACAGACTTGGCTTCCTGTCTAAATGATAAAAGATCAACAAAAGGAGTGTTTTGAATTTTGGTGAAAGCAAAAACTGAATGCAGAACTGACAGCAGATATTTTCACCACACACAGAGAAACCATTCTGCTAATCCAGGAGTGAGGAAGGGCACATGTGCCTGTTTATTCCACTTCTGTGACTTTCTCCAGTAGGAGGTAACTTTTCTTCAACCATCTTTGATGCCTCAGCCTCCAAAAGGAAATAAGCAGAGAAATCTGGCAGTGTAAGAGCAAGGTCTGTACCTGAACCAGCAGCTCCAAGTTCCTGTCATCGAGGAGATGCACCTGGCAGTGCCGGCCCTCTGTCATCTGCAAAGACAGCAACGCAGACCCATCAGGAAGGGCAGGATTCCCAGCTTTCCTGGCTTGCACCAGAGCACGTGCGGCTCCAGGACAAGGACAGTGTGTAGCAAGGGTCTAATCTGCATGGATAAAAGGAATTGACTCTACCCGAGCCAAGCGTCCTTCTCCAAGGACTCATCTGGGGAGCTGCCTCAGCTCCTGTCAACTTCAAGCTGGAATTAAGGGTGCTTATCAGCACTCAGGATCAGATAAAAACAACAGAAATGCTGTGAGAATTAAACCTGAGGATGAACCAGCCTGGCCAGTACCACAGCTACGTGTAGCAGCCGTGGCCTTTTGCTCTGGTGAGGAGCAGATGACCAGGGACCCATGAAACCCTCCAAAACTATCCAACCCTCCCTGCAAATGTGTCAGCCCAGATTGGGTCCACTGACCTTGTGTTTAGTCGAGATGGCAGTCTCTACCAGCACATTAACATTTTCCCTTGGATAATTATTAGAAGTCATTGCCTCCGTACAATTCTTATATAGGTGCTGCACACATCAAGAAGGTGCTTGAACTGCATGATTAAGAATGAGCTTTGCAACCTCTGATGCTACTATATCTGAACCACCTATTTCATGTCACATTTATCTCTTGCAAACAAAGTCTCTTCCTCTCTTTAAGAGGCGAGCAATTCAGAAATAGCTGCACATTATGCCCTTTTAATATCTGCCCTTTGAAATCTAATACATTTCAATGAAAGCTTTTACATTATTTAATATCTGTTCTAATCCTGGGTCTTTCAGCAGCTTCAGTGATGGCCAGCTTCTCAACGCTCTCCGGGTGAGAGCTGGTGAAGGAAACCTGGCTTTTATATTTATTCTCCCAGCCTCAAAGTAACTTGTTTTCCTGACAGCACAAGCTTTTTGTGGACTACAAATTGCCAGCTGCAAGCAGCGGCCAGGGGTGGTTTGCTTAGATAGGGGCTCCCAGAGGGATTAAACAGCAACACGCAACCGCTTCTCCTTTCACATCCCTCTGGCTCTGCAGGGATGAGGGCAAGGACAGGGCTCTGCTGCCACCAGCACCTCTCATCACCTCCTGCCCTGGCATGCTGCACACCCAGAGCTTACAAAGACTTAAAAATAAATACTATTTATACACGATTGCAGTGTAACTGAAGATGCCTCCCACGTCCCCCCAGCGCTGCCCCCGTTTCAGCGCAGGGCCGTTTGCACAGCCAGGGCTGCTGAGACACAGCCGCCTCTGTCACCAGCCTGCCCTTCAGCTCTAAGAACCCGAATTGACAAAGCTTCATTGTTTCAACTAAGTGAGCTCATTTTGACCAAAATGAGGGAGGGAGTGCCCTCCTGAAGAGCTCTGCGAACAGGTCAGAGATGCGCAGGCACAACTCTCTCAAGTATCTGGGAGCACTGGCAACTCATGGCACTGCTAAATGTCACATTGCTCACCAAAACAGCAATACTGGCACAACGACTGTCTGCAGAGCAAGTCGAGTGGAAAGAAATCCCTTCCTTTCCTTTTCTCCCACTGCCCTGAACACGAATTTGTACAGAAGTGCCAGATGAAGAGTGACACATTGTGCATGCAAGGACAGAGCACAGGCTGCACCATCCCGGAGACAGCAGTGACCTCTCCTCTGTGCGAAACACAGCAGCACCCCTCAGTGCTGCACCTTGTGGAGGCATCTTCCCCCATGCCCTGCACTCCCAGCAAGGTGCCACTTCCAGTGCTTCATCCCTCAGGTTCTGGACGCAAAGCTGCCACTTTCCCAATTCCATCTTCCAAGCACGCTCCCTGAGATTTATCAGCTTTCCAAACACACTGCCTAGAGCCCTTAAATCCATTATGATCCGATCACAGGTCCATTTGTTCCCGAGAGCTGAAGGTCTGCCATCGCATGCTCATAACTAAGTCACATGTTACCATCAATTAATCATTTCATCAGCACACCCTTCAAGGTGGAGCATATTTCTGGCTCTGACATACTGTTACCAATCTGCCCCTGTTGCAAAGTGTCTGATCCAATAGTGCTTTTAAATCATTCCCCATCTGTTGCGCTGAGATAGCACGAGGGTTGCCATTATTTAATTGCGAGCTGCTTTAGCTTTCACCCAGTGAAATCACATTAATCACTTCTGACTGTTTTAATTGCCTCAGTTGTCTGTTGTTAAGTAAAAAAGGTTTCTATTATAGCAAACACATCCACAAAGCCTGAGAAGAAAGGAAGGTGGCTTGGGAGGATTAAGACATAGAAGAAATACCAAGTAAAATCTGTGCTTCTATTCAGCTATCCACTGTAATTACAAAGCACCTCACAAGCAATTAAACCTCATGACACTCCTGAAGATGGGCAAGATATCATTATCCCTGATATTACTGATGATAAAACATAAGAAAACAGCTTAGAAATCTGATTTAGAGATATAGATATAGACAACATTGAGTACCTGAGACTCCAGGAATCTCATCTCAGAAATCATACAGCCACTTCCTAGAGGACTGGAAAACTCAGTCAAGAAGTTGCAGAAGATGCTAGGGTGCCATGGTGACAAAGGACCTCGAAATGCCATTGCTGTGACAAAGCTGGCAGCTCCCACATGTATCCCCAGAGCTCTATGTGGATTTGGACTCGTGTCACCCCAGGATCACTTTGTTGCATGGTGGGACACAACAGCAACATCCAGGGCCATGAAATGCCTGTTGCTGGCTATGGCTCCAGGAAGAAGGGAGGAGCTGGAGCTCTTTCCCCCTTGCTGCTGATCCCTCTGTCCCTTAGCCTGCACATCTGAGGGCTACATCCCTACCAAGATGCCTTCAACCTGGGCTGAGACACAACAAGGGTACTCACTGTGTGGCACCACAGCCCGATCGAGGAACGCTTTGCATCTGCAGGCTCCAATCCCTCAACAAAACGGTGTTAACCCGAGCAGTCCAAGCCCTTATCCTGCTCCTGCACACCCAAGGCTTCAGCAACCAGCACCCTGGTTCCTGCAGCTGTGCAGGAGATCCCTCCAAGTATCCCCACCCCATTCCTGATGGGGCAGAGAGCTCTTCACTTGGCTTACTCAGTTCCTACAAACACAATCAGAAGCAAATCACTCCTGATCACAGAGAAGCACAAGCCCATCCTGCATCAGGAATGTCGCCCACCAGAGAGGTCATCTCCAGGAGAACTCTCCTCACGTGGAACTGCCTCTCTGTGCAGGCAGAGCTCTGATACATAAGCCAATACATTTCACAAGCCTTTTTTCAGGAGGCAGAACCAAAAGCTTCAAAGGCTGTTGCAACTCCAAGCCCACCTCACAAGCTTTGGAGTGTCAACCCCCTTCCACCAGAGAGTCTTAGCACAGTGACACAGAGGTGTGACAGGACTGTGGGGCAGCAACACCACACTCCAGCACAGGTATCAGTATTCTGATCCCCTTCTCTTGCCTGAAGAAAAGCTGGAGAGCTTCATACAGAGAACTTCATTGCAATGGCATCACTGGATGCATAAAGGATTTAGCCATGAAGAGTGCCTCCAGCTCAGCAACCAGAGACTGAGCTCCTGGACCTGAAGCAGCAAAGGACTAATTTTTAACTCCCCCAGTGACACTGGTGTGATTTATTTCCTCTCAGCACATCCGCTCACAGGCCTGTTTCCTCAGGCTCTGAGAAGGGACTCATACTGGCTCCCCAGCTCTCAGGGCACTGGGCTCCTCAAAGAACCAACATCCTGGAGCCCTCGTTGATAACTTTTTTTTTTCATCTTGAATTCAGGACACCTTGCTAATCTGAACAATATAATTGATTTTCTGTGTGGCTGGAGCAATCCATCGTGAGAAGAGCACAGCTGTCTGGCTAAGTCAAGAGCTGGTGTGAGCAGTCCTGAGATATATATACACACACATCTGCTTTCAGCTTATTCTCATTGAGTTTTGCATTGTCTGTACAAATGAACAATTTTGTTGTATTTTTGCAACACCCCCCTCCAAACTGGTCTTTGTAGCAGTTATTTTTAAAAGCCTGCTAATATTTAAGCTATTATCCAGTAAAAGAATTAGAAGCATAAAATTCATGAAGCATCCCCGTATCTCATCTCATTCCCAATTACACAGCCCTATTTTTGGCAAAATAGACTGAGATACTGGGATGCTGCATTCTTATTGCTTCCCAAAGTCACCTGTATGCTCTGCACACAAGCAATAAAACCTCAAAAATGGAGAGGAATGGAAAGGAGACAAACACTGTCCAATGCAAATACACCATTATATCAAAATACTGTAGCTCTCCCAAGTTACAGGCAGCGAGCTGTCAGGAAGAATCTGACTTACCCAAATCTTCAGTTAAATTGCAGATGGTGAAGGAAAAGAAAAACACAATTATTAGAATATCCATTAAAGAGTAGGGTGAGATTGTGAGTCTACATAGCAAAATAACATTGTCATAATGGTTTTATATGATTGGGAGGAAACTTTTTTGGTCACAAAAATGGAGGACAAAACGTTGAGACATTCTCCACCTAAAATCATCAAGGCAGATTTTCTAAAACATCCATCTTTTAAAAAGAGGAAAAAAAATCAACAAGGCGGAGAGAAAAAACCCTTACTTCTTGGCTACTTCAACCAACTCATTGTGATATCCTCAGCTTGAATGTTTATTTAGGAAAAAAAGCATATGCAGGATATTTATGCTATTTCTCTTGAGCAGAAACATCCTCCCTATTCGAAGCTAGTTGTTATATGCAATATTTTTAGACCTCCACGTGTGTCATCCAGTTAGGAAAAAAAATAAGAAAAAGAAAAGAATAATTAGACAGGGTGTAAACAGGAAATCTCAAAAAAACACACTTAAGCCAAAAGAAAAAGCTGACAGAATAACATCTCCAGATGTGAAGGCAGCTTAGGAATGGGAATCATGAAGGGTTTGGGTCAGAAGAAAACCCCAATGTGTTGCACTCTGTTCCAGGACAGATTTCTCCTCCCAGAACTGGGCAAATTACAAAGAAGTCACTTGGCTATATCTGTCACTGACTTCTATTTTTAAGTCTTTTTTTTGTTTTAAGAAGGTCTGCAGTCTTCACTCCTAAGGAAAGCAAAAGTGCACCAAGCTCTCACAGCTCTTTGGCCAAGGAAGAGAGGACTATACATAAGTTGAACGTAATTAAGACAAAACTGGGAACTGTTTCCACGGCTGAAATGCTCAGAGATCTGCACATGCATCCCAGCTGCTCTCTCTGGGGATGTGCCATGATTGGGGCTCAGCAGCCCATGTGTACACACACTGCACCAGCCCAGGGACAGGGTGGTTGTGCCAGGGTCCTGCACCCACCCAAAACACTCATCACCAGAAGATTTAAAACCACTCCCCACCATCCAGTAAGGCTTCACTCCTTTAATACCCCAAGTTCCATGACAAGTCTTTTGGCAGGAGCAAACCTCTTTGCCCAGTTCTCTTCTTTCCTTCCTTCCAAGACAAACCCATTTGTTCAGCCCCGGGTGCTCCTGACACCCAAAGGGCTTTGCCTGGAAACATCCAAGCTGGGATTCAGTCCCAACTGCACTGAGCTGTGTACATCATTCCCATAAGCTCTTGGCAGGGTAACCCTATGAAATTAAACCTCACTGGCAGGTGAGTGGCTCCAGAAGACATTTTACAGGAAGGAAAAACCACCTGCATTGATGCATCCAGTGATGAGAGAGAAAGGGGAACCATTTTCACCAAATAAATGGCCAGCACACTGCCTTAAACCTGCAGTTTGGGAAGTGAGAAATTGGACTGTGGTGCATCATTAGTACAGAGATCACAAAAATTGGCTCATTTATTCCTGAAACAGGCACATCACAGTGGCTTCAAGCAGTCAGAGAACTGAAGAAAATCACAGAGGTAACAAAAAGCCAAAGAGCAGTATTTCCCCTCACAGGAGACAGTGCTGTCCCCCTTTGCCACACTGAGCCAGCCTCCACAAAGCCTGTGCCATGAGAGGGTCTCCAGATTCTTCCATCCTGCTTTTGGCCAGTGACTCAGAGGCAGCAGCGCTGCTTGGCAGGTGCACGACCCCAGAGAATCAGCACGGAACTTTAAAAGATTCCATCTCCAAATCCCAACCTGAGCTGCAGTTAACCACCTATAAAATATCACCAGTAATTTCCTGTAAGTTTTTTTTTTTTTTAATCCAAACCTCTCTTCTGTAAATCATAAGCCTGTAGGAGATTTCAAAGCTTAATACTCTACACTGACTTCAGATTTTCATTAGCATTTAGGTGGGATTTTTTTTTTCCTTTGGTCCTGAGGGCATTTAGTATCAGCTCCTCAGCTGCCTCAGATCAGCACTGCTTCACTGACTTCGGTAAAACCAGCCAGCTTATGTCTGGCTCCTGAACGTGCACGGCCTGATCAAAATATGAAATCAGATGCAAGAATGTATTGCAATATGTAAGCTGCCCTAAACTAGGCATATCTAGGAAAATAAAAGCTTTAGCCGGTCCTTCTGGAAGAAAGGGGCCTCGAAGCAGCTGGGGGGAGGAGGGAAAAAGTTACACGGTTTAAATGACCTCAGAGTTTCCTGGTGTGTCTGTTGGGAGAGCAAAGCCTCATCATGTTCCAGCACTTGGAGTTGCTCAAAGCTTTAAGGAATAAGCAGAAAAATAACAAACAGAAGTCTGGGTTTATACCAGCGTTTCTACAGGAACTTTTTAAGGGACCTGTAGGTCTCCAAAAATACCAACAATGCACATTCTGGGGAGTCTGTCTGCAGCCTGCACTCCCTCACCAGTGTTGGTGGCTGTCACCCAGTGTGCCGTGGTAGAAGGTGATCTGGGGAAAACAGATGAGGATTAGAAATGCTCCACTCTCCCACAGGAAAAGATCTGGGGAAGGGAAATATGCCCCTATCCCACTGCCACATCACACCCCACTGTGTGACCCCTCCATCACCTCCTTTCCCAGAGAGGGGTGCAGTGCAAGAGCCCTCAAGCGATGCCTTCTCTACATGGTTTCCCTCCTCTCACACTCTCCTGGACTCACCAATACCTCCCGCAAAACACCACAAGTCAGCTCTGGGTTCAAAAACTCAGGTTTTCCCCAGTCTCTGCCCACACCAGTCCAGGCAGGCAGTGGGTTCCTGCCATGACACCACACTCTGGCTCACACACACAGTAAACCCGCTGTGATCCCTTCAAAGGTAATGCCAGCACTTGCACCAGCTTTACAGGGCCAGACCATGCCTCCAGACATACTGCCTCTCCTTCCTAATCTTCAAGTCAAAAAGAAACCTTTGGCTGAAATCCTAGCTCCAGTGTAGTCAATTAATTTTGCCATTTATTTTAACAGGGTCAGGATTTTGTCTTAAATCATTAATTTTCATGCTATTAACCTTTAAGAGAAGGCAGTATCTGCTTAATGTTAAATAGCCAGTGATGTACCAAAGTGGCTGGCTACAACTTTCACCTGTTGTGCTATGGTAAGGTTGCCCAGAGAAGTTGTGGATGCCCCATTCCTGGAAGCGTTCAAGGCCAGGTTGGAGGGAGCTCTGAGTAACCTGGTCAAAATGTGCCCCTTCCTATGGCAGGGGAGTTGAAAGCACATGATCTTGAAGCTCCCTCTCAACCCAGACCATTCTAACCAGTGTGACTCATGCCACCCTCATCCTTCCCAAGTGCCACAGAGCCCACCCTGGCTCTTCACACTCCCATCCCAACTTTACCCACAGCAACTGCAGGGACTGCACAAAGCCATTCCCAACCTCAGGGCTGGGAATCGGCCAGGCAGGGACAGACACTTGAAGACACAGTTGAATGACATGCACAGAAATAATGCTTTAAGTTTTCTCCAGCCTGCCTCATATTAAGTGCAAGCTTTGCACTTCTTGCCAAACTTCAGTAGAGCCAACATTTCCATGTAAAGCATCAAAGGGGCATCAGAGTTAGAGATAAAACACAGTGCCTGGAACAGGGGGCTGAGAGGCTCCCTGGGTTGCATGGCACCTTCCTAAAATAGCCATGTGAGCTGGAGATATGATGAAAAAACTGGCTCCTGCAGAGCATCAACTGACTTTCATGTAAGCCCCACCAGCTGAGCCAGTGAAAAAGTCTGGCAGAGGAACAGCTCAAGTGCTCTCCCTCACTGCAGGCACTGTGGCTTTGCAGGGCCAAGTGCCAACACACTTTCCATGCAATTCTACTTTTTCCCATTTATTCTATTATGGGGATGGCAAATTTAAGGGACTCTTTCATTTGTTCTATTGATGGCTCATACAGGATAAACAGGCACAGCCTGTTGTGGTCATTAGAAAGATCCCACACACCAGAGCTATGGGGCTTTAAATATCATCCTCCTCTCCCAAAATTCTCAGACACAATGATGAGCACATTGCAATAAAAAAACCCTAAGCTGAACAAAACCGAAGAACAGTGGTATATTAAAATCCAGGGAACAAATTAATTCAGTCATCCTCAAAATGATAAATCCAATATCCCTGCCAGGAGATAAAGCCCTTTGCCAAGAGCTAAGTATAAGCAGGAGAGTTGCTGCTTCTTGCTCTCTACCAAGAGCATGCAATGTAAAAAATTCACCCCTCTCCCCCCCACAAAGAAATCTTGAAGCATGGCTGCTTTTTCTGATGCCAGCTATGGTTATTTCATGTACTTGCTCTCGCTCCATCCCACATAGGGATGCAGAGGTTATTGCACCAGCACAGGGATGAGCACCCTCAAGTGCACGGGCAGCATCAGCTCCTGCTGCAGGAGACAGAGGGACAAACTGCTGCAGGAAAGCCTCCCCTGGCTCTGCTGGCCCCAGACTTTCCATCTGACAATCAGTATTCAGGCAGCATGTCACCTCTCCTGACACTGCCAAAGGCCATGGGATCTCACTGGCAGTGTTATCATAGATGCCGAGTTCCTCTGACAGAGGGGGAGAGGTTAGCTGTCTTCCTGAAGGAACAGCCCCCTTGTTGCATGAGTATTCTCCTTACAGTTCTCTCATGCTGAAAACTGAAATGTTTTTCAAACATGTCATGTCATCCCATGAGTGCTGATGTGCCATTCCTACCACTTTGCAATGTGTTTAAAACAACAGCAAGAAAAGATTAGGCAGGCAACCCTACAGCTAATACTAAAAAAAAAAAAAAAAAAAATCAGGAAAATTAATAGGAAACAATCAGTACAAATCTGCCACAAATATCAAGTCAATGAAATCCAACATCTGCTTTCGTTGGCAGAACACAGCTAATAAATTCAAGTCTGGTGGAGACATGCTTATCACCAGCAGCACTGAGACACCACAGGCAAGTCATTACCACGCACAAGCCCATGGTGATGTTTTGTTCCAGTGCAAACTCCTGGGAATTCAGGGGAAAAAAAAGATCCTGTGGGATCAGAGCGCTTTCCTGATGTTACTTGACAGAACAAATGCAGCAGCAGCCTGGAGGAGAACACTGTGTGGAGGCAGCAGCTTCCTCTGCCCCTGAATGAGCAGCACCCAGGTGGCAGGACAGGCCACCTGCCCTCCCCCGACCTGTTCTGACCTTCGCTCCTCAACCAGGAGGCAAATCAGTTAAGCTCCTGCTTCTTTGCTTAAGTCTCTGCAACACGAATCTCAGGACTTTGTGCAGAACCCCTGGTAACTTTTCCTGTGTTTTACCCCATCTCACAAGCAATCCCTGTCCTGCTTGAACAAACTCAGCTTTCCCTGTAATGGGAACAGTTACAGAAAACTAAAAAAATACCCTCAATAGAAGAGTTACCAGTCCCTGGAGACCTGCACCCTACCCTTGATACCTCTTTGTCTCTCCCTAGCCCTGAAACTCCCCCTCAACTCTGATGGCTTCTCACAAGATGCTCCTCTGTCCCCTCTGACACCCCCAGCTCATCCCCCCAGGGTTGAGATCTTGAGGAAAGCCTCTTGAGGCAGGAGATACAGGCAAAGCAAGCCCTGACCAAATGTCTGCCATCCTCTCCAGGCAGCCCCTCATCCTCTGGAAGCATCTTGAATCTCCTCCTCTTGTGCCCCACCCAAGTCCCCAGACCCAGCTCATCCTCTGTCTTGTCCTCATCCTCCTCCCCCTGGACTTTTCCAGCCACTCATGCTTGGCAGCAGCCCCTTGGGAAACCCAGATGTCAGCCTTAAACAGATATTAGGTAAGAAGCGGGTGAAAAATAATTTAAGAAAACACCACAGCATAAGTCCATCTTCACTGCCTTTAAATTTGTAACTCTTTAAAAACTGCAAAAAGCAAGGAAATACATAGATCAAAAAAAAGCCTGAAATCCTGAGCCCTCAGCAAGAAGTCGAGACAGCGGGTATGGGCTGGAACCAGCAGTGGCAGCGTTCCTGCAGCAGCGAGGAGCCAGCGTTTGCAGTGCCAACACCTTGCCAGGTACTTGGTGGGGTTGGCAGATCCACATTCTGCTTTTAAAGCAAAACAAGTGCTTTGGATCAAAGGCTCTTTCTCAGCAGCCGTTACCCAGCTCCATGTGCACTGCTGCATCTCCAGCCAACCTCTTCACGAGGGTCTTTTTTGGGGGGGTGAGAGGGGCGGGGACCTTATGAGGAGACATTTAACAGTTGCGTGCTGAAAGGAGTTACTGTACCAGGCTCCGACTGCCTTTTCTCGGGGCTCATGAATCCGTGCTTTGTTCGGATTAAATCATATCTCAGAGCAGCCTATAAGAGTAATCTCTGAAAAGAGGTTTTCTTCGTAACCAGACGTTATAGACCTGTTCTCCAGCTACAGCAAAGTTACCAGCTTGGATTTAGCCCTCTCCTAAGGCAGCACTTACAAAGGCAGGAAAAAGCAGCTGTAAATGCTGGAATAAACAAACAGCCCCTTATCTCCACAACGGAGTGCAAAAGAAAATTTTATGGACTGATCATTCAAGGCAGAAAAGAGCAAGCAGAAAAGTTTCAGCCTGTACCACCCAAGGACCCCAAAGCAAGTCTCTCTGCTCCGTGCTGTTTTCTGGCTGCCAGCTCTCCTGTGCTTGCAGCTCCAAGCTTTGCACAACATTCAGCTCAGAGCACGCATGAACAGCACTAAACATTAGCTGTCACTGCCAAACATCAGAAATTAAAATATAGCCCCTTACCTCCACGTCACACACGCTTCTGGTTTAAAAGGACTGGAGAAACTCAAGAAGTACTCACAGCGTGCATGCACTAAGCCTTCATGTTTTCGGTATATTCAAGCTGGAGGAAGAAAGGAGACAAGATCTCGGACTTCTTCCGTTGCCACATACTCTGAAGGAAATGACCTTCGCATTTGTTGCTTTGATTACAGATTCAGAAACAAAAGCCCTTCCACTGTGAGTCAGGGGACACAAGGAGTTGAAATGTGATGTTAAAAATGGAGGCGAGCTAGCCAAGTGTTACAATTGTTCGGAGGGTTTGGGGTTTTTCCCTTTGTAATATTAACCCCTTTATTGTGAAACAAAACCAAGTTAAAACCAGCAGCTACCAACTGAAGGCACAGCACAGGTGTGTGTGCAGGGCAGTGACACCTCTGTCCCTGCCAGCCCCTGCACCACGTCACACAGTCGAGGAGCCCCACACCAAGAGCTCAGTGCACATTAGGAGCTGCCACCACCCCTCCAGCCCTTCCAACCCACTCATCCAGGGGATGGGAAGGGCCATTATGTTAGAACTTGCCATAGGACTAAAGCTTCAAGCCGTTCCCACTTTCAGTGCCTTGGAGCAAGGCTGAGCCCCCCTGCAGCAGGAACCCTTCACCGACCCATGTGAAGGGATACAGGAATGGAGATCACCAGTGCTTATCTTCTCAGCACACCCACCCTCACACCTGCACAGTCCTCCCTGCAACAGACACCCCCGGGTACAGCATTTTACTGGATTTTCCCAACTCCTTTCCACAGCACAGTGGCTGCCTCTGATGTGGGGCAGTGCCTTCTGGAGAGGGAACCAGGAGTGTGGATGTAGTTTATACCCTGGGCCATCAATCAGGGCTGGGCTCCAGGAGTGCACTTGGCTGCTGGTAGTGGTGCAAGAGCAAATTATCTACCTGCTGTTCTGCTGCACCCTTTGCAGGTGTAAAACACTGAGTCGTGCTTCATCTCTGATTTCTTCCCCACTGGCACATCGACCTACGAGGTTCACACACGTCCGGGCCCTGAAGCAGCAGCACTGTGTAACTGTGTCAGGCAGGGCACAGGTATCGCACAAAGGCACAAACACTGAGCTCTCCTCCCAAAGAATGTCAAACAAATCCAGTATATAGCACTGCTTTCACTGCAAACACTAAAAAACAGAACACAAAGGAACTGCACTCAAATCCCAGGAGGCTCCAACCTGACCTCCAGGCAGGTGCAAGAGAGGCAGACCTCAGATTTACACATGCAGTTACTTCAAAATCTGAAATACAAATGCAGCTCAGGATTATTTATTTCCTTTTATGTGCTATGAGTATGGGTACCCCAAGCTTTTAAATAGCACCACTGACTCACATCCGCTGGCTGCACAGTAGGAAGACTGATGCCAATGGAACAACCCACTCCAGTACCACAGCATCCACCATGGGCTGAGAGATACAGGCTGGAGAAACATCACAGAACGCTACCAGGGCAGAGAACCATCAAAACAACTTCTCCTGGTAGCAGGAAGCTCTTCCCTTTAGTTAGATGCTCTTACTCAATTATTTATGCTCCCAACTGAGAGCACAGAAAGGACCAACTATGAAGACTTTCCCATCTCTTTTTTTATAATCCAGGGAGCTATTTTAATAGAAAAAAAATTAAGCTCAACACCTGAAACAAACTAACTTGCTTGTCTCAGAATGGAAAGGAAAATCCTCGAGGTCGTGCTTTTTGAAAGCAACACCTCAGAGATGCAGCTCCCAGTTCTCAGAGGTTCCAAGCCCACCTGGTCCAGCTGAAGTCTCCCAAACACGAGGCTCTGTGTACTGAGTGTCTGAGGCCAAAGGGCTTCATGGAGTGCAAAGCACTGGGTAAAGCCAGAGCCTTCCCAAGGTGGCTGGGGAGAGAAGCAGGGCTGCCTGCTCCACTGATCACAGTGTGAGTCAGCCCTTCTCCCCCTCCCTGAAGTACCATCATTCCAGACATCTCCACAGGGCAACTCGCCCCAGCTACCCCAGACACCTGGGATGCAGCAAGGTGCCAGAGGAGCCTCGCCTCCTTGTTTAATTCAGAAGAACTAGCTTTGATCAAATAGCCACCTTTAAACATCTGCAGACAGAGTTGTCTTTTTTCACAAAGTTACTTTGTAAAAGTTCAACAGTCTCACCGTCATGAGAGTACAAAAGCTTTCCAAATAACACTGAATATCACAGGTTTCATTAAAAAAACATAAGCTGGCCCCACATCAGGCAGGAGGGTGCCAGGTCAGGTCCAGCCAGCTGGTCCAGACTGCACCAGCAACCTACAGGGTGGCAGCCAAGACAGTTTTGGGAGGAGATTTCAGAGCAACAAACTTGCATTTGTCTCCAAAACACACACTGCAAAACCCCAAAAATAAGATGGAAAATAGACAGTGAGTCATGTTTCCTTAAAGAAATGACGTGAAGGTTACCTGGGTGGTGCCAACTTCTGCCCTGCTGGGATAACCACAGGGACAGGAATAGCTGGAGGAGGGGAAGAGCACAGCTCCTCAGAGGATCCAGGGTCTCCAAACACACACAGACCTGAGCTGTGTAATTGAGCCACACAGAAAAAAACTTTTCTAAATGTGAAAAATTAGAGTTTAGAAGAAATACAGCACACCTGTAAGAGGTGGCAAGCTGTTGGAATTGAGCAGGTGTGAAGTTTCTGCAACTCTGAGGCACCAGAGGAGCTCTGAGCTCAGTTTGGGGCAGCAGTGCTGCAACCCCTCACCAAAGGGTACAAAACCCTACAGCAAATGCAGCACCCCAGCCTCTCTGGCAAGGTGAGCAGATGCAGTGTGCTTGACATGAGAGGAATTACTGCCACTTTCCCTACAGCTTAGCTAACATCACCTTTCATGCCTGCAAAGTGTGCCTGCCCAACCAGATTCCCCATGGAACCATCTCCACCAACACACTTGCCCTTCCCTAAAGACAACTGTGGCAACCAGAGATGTCCAGTCCAGCAGCAGTTGAACAAGTCTAAGCTCAGTGTGACAGCTCTTGGCTTAGGGCAGTGACCCTTCTGGAGAAATACCAACGCCCATCACCACGACAGCACCTATTCCACATCCCCTGGAAAAGCAACCATGGAAATGTCACAGTCTTAATCCTAATGTTGCTTAGACTGTCAGTGATGGGTTTTAATGGCTAAACCCAGCACATTCAGGCCCTTCTCAGCATTTTGAGGACCCTTGCTCTCCCCAGCACACCATTGATGCACGTTTCAATACATGACAGATCAATTCGTAGGGAAATGTGTACATGTGTATGTGTGTGTGGGAGGGTATTTAAGCTAATATATTCCAGCACTGATAGCTTTATCCTCTTTGCAGACTCTGAGAATGAACTGGCCTCCATCTGTACAGAAGATTAGTAGAATTACTAATCACTAATTATGACTCAGAGGTTTTAAGAGCAATGCAGACTGTACAAGGGTGGCCTGATTTTTAGAAAATGAGCAGACGAAGATAGCACAGGGTTATTTTAAGCACGCGGATAGTCCATCCAAGATCACAAAGCGCTGCAGTGACAACACTTGCAAAAGGAGTGACAGAGAGCTAAACGCTTAGGACAAAAACGAAGCACGGGGGAAAAAAGCACGTGCCTGAAACACTTTTAATATTCCTTTTCATATATCTCTTATCCAGTCAGAGCAAGCTCACCAGCCTCTCTGCACAAGGCCGAAATGGAGATTTATCCAGGCAGGCTCATACAGTGATACCTTTGTACAGGACTCTGCTTCTGAAAAGTGGCGCCAGCGACATTAGAAATGTAACGTATTTGTGAGCTGCGTCAGATGGGAGAAAAAAATATTTATACAAGCCCAAGTGGCTTGTGAATAGCAGGCACTGTTTGAAACTGGCACTGTGACACCCCCAAAGGAAATGAGATGAAGTTCACAGTCTGGTTGTGAAGTTTGTCTGTGAGAGAAGAGGTAGAAGTGGCACAAAAACCATATTTTTGTTTGAATAAACTCTCTCAAACAGAAAGCACTATATCATGAGCTCAAATGGAAATATGTCTGGCAGAGAGCTTTGGAAAGCTGCTGTTGGAAGTGTGTAGAGTCAAGTTTAACTCTGAGCTGTCAGGAGGCAGTGCCCAGAGCCAGTCCTGTCCTCAGCTCTGTCGGAGGCTCCCCTGAAACACCAACCACAGGGACACCTCCACATGTCGTGTGTGGATGTGATGGGGGTTTCAGCAGAGCCAAAGCTCCGCAGGTGACGTGCAAGCAGCACCACAGCATTAGATCAAATCCCTTCAAACTGAAAAACAGCTGGATGAAAGCAGTTAGAGCAAAGCTTTTCCAGGGCAACCGGTAAACCCCAGTGTGTGAGTTTAAATCTTTGAAGGAACACAGGCACATAACCAGTGCCCTCTCTAAAGGACTTCAAGCTCCCTTTGGAAAGCCCTGACCCATTAGGACACCTCAGATGCTTCTGCTGAGCATCACTCCCGGGATATGTCTGGTCTGGAAGAAGAAAAGCTCTGCCCTGACAACGCAGTCCCCACTTCATGCTCTCTCTCACTGTTCCAGCGCTGCTTTTCATCATTGTGAAAAGAGAAGGAAAAAGGCATCTCGACTTGCTGTCAGCATTTTTTATAACGAAAAGTTAAGGTGTGGTAGCAGAGGAAACATGGTGCTCACTATCCAAACCAACTACGTTAGCACCAGAGGAAACAGAAGTCAGCCACTTCCTCTCTCCCTCCTCCACCCCAGGTACGTATGGGCCAGACACATGTACAGGGCTGATTTATTGTGCTTCATCAGCAAAATGTTTTCACTTCACACAGAGGAAATGACCTCTAAGAAGTTAAAAAGCACTTTGTCCAAAAACCCCACATGAATACAGTTTACACTTCTATGCCACAATGTATTAGCCAAAATACCAGTGTAACTGGTAATCACAGCTGCTCATAAACTGCTTAATCACAAAGATGCTCCTGGATCTGGTTTTATGTCCAGCAAATCAATCACAACATACCATTGTATTCTGTAGGCAACCCGGGGGCAGCTTGCCTGGTTTCTCTTCCACTTGTCATGGAACAGACACATTTGACACTGACACATTCACTTGACCAGTTTTTAATTTATGAGAGTTAGTTGCACCATCAAATAGATTTTGATGCAATGTTTCATTCATGCTTCAAACATACTAAAGAATCACTGTGCTGTGGGACGTGAAGCTGGAAATTGGCATCGATACCTCAGGGGAAGACCTGCACCAAAATCTATTAGTGTTGGTGTCAGTTCCAATAAAAATCAAGGTGAGTGGTAATACAGGTGATTTGATGTTGATGTTAATCCTGGAAGTTTTTGGCTTTGCCACTACTTAACCTCATTTATGTAAAAATTTCATTTTGTTTTACTGCTCTATAATTAAATCTAAGACAGGTGTCCTGTAAAACCAGCCTGTGGAGAGCCCTGCAGAAAAGCTTTCTTTTGGAAGAGTAACAGTACGTCTAGAAATGCCATGTCCCCCTGTCTTGGGCATCAGGAGGGGCTCTGGGAAGACCCCCAAAGCCCTGCTGCAGGCCACAGCTCCACAACAAAATACAGCCCTTCCTTTTCCCTGGTAGGAAATGGAGACCCTTGTGTGAAGGCTTCATGTCGAGTTCTCACCCAGGGTTTTTTCCAAGCCCTAACAGTCCCAATAACTCAATGACTTGCTGTTAGAAAAAAGACCTGTGCCAGCTTTTCCATCAGCTGTCTCCGCAAATCTGTTCTTTCTAGGACAGGCTTTAAATGCTCCCTGCCATGCACAACACAATGTTCCTCAGCATACAAACCAAGCACTGAACAGAGTAAACTCACATTGCACAGCCCCCCCTCCCCTCACTTTGGTTCAGGGGTTATTTCAGAGTGAAACAAGGCACTCCAGCAGTGCCTTGGCTCAGAGCCTCCTCCAGATGAACAGGCTGTGGGCAAATAGGACATTCCTTCTCTTCTGGCAGGTGGGACAGATGATGGCAAGCACCATTCCCTGGAGCAGGGACCAGTGAAGCACCTGAGCTTGGCTTGCTGGGCTGATGCTGCACCAGTGACCAGGTGAAACAACAGGGAAGAACTTGGAAGGTGTTTCCCACACACAGATGCCAGAAACAGGAAAGCTAAGGAGAAGGTGACTGACAAAGGCTGCTTTGTTCGTGTTGGGGTGGGTTTTAGTTGTACTTAAAGCTGCTAAGGCAGGTAAGGGCTTTATGCTGGCAGAGAGGATTTCAGCCTCCCCTGGCCAGAGCTGCCCCGTGACCACCTCTGCACCTGCTGACTTCAAAAGACAGAGCAGAGAGCCCTGTGTAGACACAGAAAAGTGTTAGTGGCTTCTCCAGCTGGGACTTGAGCTCAGGTCTCCTGTGAAGCATTTAAAAAAAGACCAGAAAACACCCCTACCACAACAACAAATGTAGCAGCCCAGGTCCTCGAGAAGGAAGGGTTTCCTTTCACCACAATAACATACCAGTGATGAAACAGACACCAACTGGCAGCACCCAACTCGCCAAAAATAGCCACTGGGCCACAAAACTTGAACCCCAAGTACCAACCAAAGAGAACTGAAGTCCCCAGGGCTGACCATCACAAGCATCTATTGCTTCACTCTTCCCTGCTCATCACTTGCACATAGCTCAGTGACAGAGTTCTGCCTTGTTTCCTGATCATTTACACTGGGTGCACAGCATGAGTCCTCAAAGAAAGCAAAAGCATAAGTTTAATCAAGAAAGAATCGTATTTTTCACATCTGGAATATGAATGCAAAGGAGCTACAGAAATACGAGTGTTATTTTCCCTGAAGCCAAGGCGGGAAATGACTTCAAGCACCTGTCCAGGTGTCAATTTTAATAAGAACACTGGGCAATAAGGTGTTTTTATGTGGCTGCACTAAGTGCAGCACGTACTTGTAGCAAAAAATCTGAGAGGACAAAGAGCACTCCTGGCAGGTAGGGGAGTGCTGTTATAGCCATTTTACAAAGAAGAGGGGCACAAAGGAGGAAGACAATGCGCTCAGGATCTCCAGTAATGATGGAACTCAATCTCACGCCCAAGACTAGAACCAAGCCTCACAGATGTTACACCATCCATCTCCTCAGAGAATCGTCCACACAGAGAGCTCTCTACTGCACATTTGGCTCTTCTATTGCTCCACTGAGCCCAAGGTGAACAAGTGTCACCCAGCATGGCTCAGCGTTCATGTCTGTATGCAAGAGTCACCCAGCTACTGTCTCCAGCTGTTTCTGTAGCTTGGAGTGCTTAAAAATATTGGAAAAAACCATATCTGATCCAACCTCTTGCAGGGCTTTGGTATCTAAACAGCTGGGTGACATTTAATGCTGTGTGCTCAGTCCTGCACTCGCTGGACTCCGCCAGAGGTTTGAGCAGCCAAGACTTCAGCACAAAAAGCACTGTTACACAATCCAGCAAGGAAGAGCTGCGGGGCATTCTTTCAGCCATCTCGCTTTAATACACCCCAAATTATCAATAGGAAGTTCCTGATGTTAAAATGTGAGTTGCCTTGTTCCTGCTGGGTTTTATGTCCCAGGGATGACCCCCGGAGCAGTGAGCGTGGAGCAACAGGTCCCTGCATACCCTCAGCAGTCTGGCTGTGACACATTGTGAGCAGAGGAGAAAGGGGAAGGAGCACTCCCTGTCCACTCTCTTGGCTCAAGGTCTGCCTCATAGGATGAGAGAAGAATTAAGCTCCTCTCTTCACCCATTTTCATGTCCTTTAAGACATGGGTTCAATCAGTGATGCTTTTCATAAAGAAAAGCCAAGACAGGTTAATCCCCCAACAGCCACTGGGACACAGTAAGTTCGGGCAGAGATACAGCCACACTGTTTTTGAAAAAAAATCTTTTCACTTCAAGCCAACCATCAGAGAAATGCAGCTGAACAGGTTGAATAGAGCTGTTGTCAGAGCTGGTCCTCCCTGGGCCATTATTCCAGCCCTGGAGGGACAGGGCTTGCCTCCATGGGAACACAGTGGAGACCAAATGAAGTCTGAGCTCTGTGCTCTTTAAGCGAATGAACTCCAACAATAAACACCCACACAGTACAGGTGTAGCTGGATTTTATTCACAGAGGAAGAAGAGAGCCAGGACTACATCCCATCACATTCCTTCAGGCCAGTAAAGGTGGGAAAATAAAGGAGCAGTGATGCCTTGACTCTTGCATTCCCTAACTAGTCATGATCCATTTTTCTTGAGTGATACCTGTGTCAGACACATCACAAAGTGATTATATTCATCACTGGCACGAGATGCATTCAAGCATTTGGAAGCACTTTTATTACTATAGAGCCATTCTCCCACTCCTGAGCATACCTTAAAGCTAAATAATATTATCTCTCTCTAGAATTAAATAGACACAACTGTCCTTTTAGCACGACTTTCCCATGGAAGTTCCATTCTGACAGCTCTGGAGAGCTGTTAGCTAAGAGCTGTGTCATCCACTGTATTGCAACATACCAGGCAGATGGAAGAACTGCTTTGAAATATCCAACGTAACATAGCAAACACGCACACTGACACTGAGACCAGGCACGCAGCACAAGTTTACATGTGAGACAGAAATAAATAACTGCCAGCAAACCCAGACTCCAAAAACAGTGACACCACCCTCGCTGCAAGTGGATACCACCGTAGGAGTAAGTACGGGGCTGTTTCCTGCCCGCAGGAAGGGGAGCCCCCCAATTTCTGTTCCAGGACTCACTGCAGCCCCCCTCCCCCAGCAGCAATCCCTTTGCAATGCAAGACTATCACGTTACAAGCTGCCACTACTGAGAATCTCACAGAAGAGAAAGCTACAGCCGGTGTCTCCCATGGGAGCATCGTGCTCCGAGTGTCCCATGGCAGTGCAGGCAGGGCTGAGCTCTGTCCCCCAGATCCAAGTGCAAGGATGCTGACAGCAGCAGGAGGGGCTCCGAAACGGGGGGGCAGCTGAAACACTTGAGATAAACTGACAGAAAACATCTCCCCCAAACCTGAATTTAGGCAGCTTGAAAGCAGTACCAGGCATCAACTCAGACCCAGGTCAGGAACCTCTGAGAACCTTCCCCGCTCTGCCTCGATGCTCTTCATCTCCCCGGTCCCAGCCGCCCCACCGGGGGTGCGCACAGAGGTGCCACTCCGGAGAGCGCCTGTCAGGTGCCAGGATGCTTTTCCAAACCAAACCTGAGACGATGACCAGGTTTTGGTGTTTTTTTACCTGGTAGACATCCCGGAGGCCACACCATGCTCGCAGGGCTTGCCGGCACGCCCGCAGCCGGGCAGCGTACCACCGCCTCAGCGCTGCCACCGTCACCGTCCACACCAAGCGGCTCCCGCTGAACAGCAGATCCTCCACACCGCACATCAACACCGAAGCCATGAGCTGCTGCTCCCTCCCTTGGAACAACAAATCCCCCGTCCCGCCTGGCTCCCGCTCCCTCGCTCAAACGCCTGGCATGACGGCAGCCTGGGCTTTATAGGGCGGGCGGCGAGCAGGGGTGTTGCACAGAGCCAGGGTCAAGCCTTGAAACAAACTCCTCTTTCACGGCGCTTCCTGGGCAGGTTCCCAGGCATGCCCCGGCGCCTGACGCCCAGCCAGCGCCTGCAGTAGCTCAGCCCTACCAGCAGCTCACACAGCAGCCTTGTCCTTCTTAGCAGCTTATATAAAGCTCTGTTAAGCTCCAGTAGCTACCACTATGTTTTCTAATTAAATTTTAACCCTTTTGTCAGCAGCCCCATTGGACGCCGCAGCAGGAGCAAGAAGCCGCTCGCCGGCGTTAACCGCTGCCGCACTTGAGCGAGCTGGGCAGGCTCTTGACACGCATCCCCCCCCCCCGCGCTATCTGCCTCCGACACCTCATTATCTGACGTTCGGGGAACAAAGCTGTCACCGTTTTCTCCCGGCTGAGCCCGTGCTCAAATTATACACTAGAAATCCTACTTGAAAAAAGCACCTCTGGGAGCCGGCAAGTGGAGGAAACAGGGAAATAAAAAGGGATCAGAATCACAGGCTATCTTGGAAGGGACCTTAAAGAACATCTAGTTACATCCTCTTGCCATGAGCAGGGGCACCTCCCACTATCCCAGGTTGCTCCCAGCCCTGTCCAGCCTGGCCTTGGACACTTCCAGGGATGGGGCAGCCACAGCTTCTCTGAGCAACCTGTGCCAGGGCTTCCCCACCCTCAACAGTGACATGGAGGCACTAAGTTCTCTTCCAGCTGAGATCCAGCAGATACCCACAACACGGAACCATCTCTCTTCTCAACACTTCCCCCTTGGTTGTTGCATCGTATGTGTTAAGCACCCAACACCTGCTGCTAAAGAGATGATTTCGCTCTACTCTCAAACCAGCTCCATTAACACAGCACTTGCTGCATCAGAACAGCAAAGCTGCACGTTCTAGCCGAGCTATCGAAAACAGCCCACAGCAAATAAACACTAAAATACGTAAGAACCCACGAGAGACTCCAGCGTTGCCTTGACTTGGTTTTAAACTAAGAGCACCCCGTCCTTCAGGGGCTTAAACTCTTAATGCTGCCAAGCCAGACCTTTTGCTTGTGAGCTTTTTCCTAGTGCACACAAGCTAAGGGAGGGTGGAAGTCAAAGGGTGATTAATCTTTTTAAGACCCCCTCAGAGGATCTGACACTTTCTAAGCTTTTTAGGACAGAAGCTGTGGGGAGCCCCACAGGACACCATTAGCACCGTGCTGAAGAAACTACTCAAAGAGCAGATTTTTGGCTAAAAGCATCTGCAATAGCAACCTGTAAGAATAAACTCTCGTGGTACAATGAGATGAATGGAAAGGAGCAGGATCAGCTTGTCTAAAGGCTGGATGAGAGAGCTAAATCCCAGGGTATTGCTGGCTCTGCTGCCCAAAGGGCACTGCCTACCTGTCGCAAATGCTCCTCACCAGAGAAAAACACCTGCATGCCCACAGCACAGTGCAAGTACGTATTCACAAATCCCATTTCATTCCTTATTAATCAGCCTTCTCCGTATTGCAGGAGCCAGCTCCAGTATCGTAGCCGGGGTGATGTAATTCTGCAGACAGACAACTGCCTGTTGCAGGCAGGCTTCGGACCTGCGTCTCCATCATCACACTTTCCTTCCATGCATAACGGAGCAAAAAGCAGCTCTGCTCCCCTTGGTGCAGTATCCCCTTGGCTATGCTGTTGCCAGGGAGTTTCAGTCCCCCTGAGCCTTGCTTTGCCGTGGGGAAAACAACAACTTTATTTCAAACGTTACTAGAAGCTGTTACCAAGTGAGCTGGTGCAGAGAAGGATACAGCTTATTAAAACAAGTAAGTATTTGGGCTCTACATTAAAATCCAGCACCAATAATCCCACCCCAAGGGTTTTATCGCCCCTTGGAATTACTCAGAACCTGTAGCCACAAGGAAGTCTTCCTCTTCCTCTAATGTTGCCCAACACTGTTCTGTGTTCAGAGGACTCTGACATCAACCCACATGGAAATGGAAAAAGTTTCCATCTTCCACTGGGAGAACAGTGACAAATATCCACAGGGTTATTCCAATAACCTAAGCCAGTGCCAGGCTTGGCAGTGAGTGACTGTCATTCCCTCACTTAACACTGCTTTGGAGGAACCAGCCAGGAAAATCTCCAATGGCATCTGCACTGTGGTCAAGTCATATCCAAATTTAAACACAGAGATAAAAAAAATAAAATCCAATTTTTCAGTTGCATTTCTAAAAGAAAAGAAAAGGAGCTCTGTAGCTAAAGAAATAGTGCAGGGAACAGCCCCATCCTGCACCAGGAAAATCCAACCAACTCACTAGGAAAAGTTTAGGTGCTTCTGCACTGTGCCTGCTGTCCTCAGTGCCTTTTTGTTTTGCCTTCCCCGCCCCCCACATCACTTAACTAGATTGAAAAATAAGTATGATGAGGATTCTGTCCTTTAACAATGAATTTGTGAAGGGTTTTTTTATTCTGCATGTTTGTTTTTTCTCAATTGGGCTATTCTTTACTCTTTATGTTATTCTTTATGCTTTAGAAATTACAGTGAACACATGTACTCGAGCCTTCCCTCCTCATTACTCCCAGCTGCTATTCCCATCAATATTCCCATCACCTTTGTCAGGCTTTGTGCTCCTAGAGTAAAGTTCCAGCTCCATGTGTACGCTGCAGCAAGGCAAGAACCTTCTCCTACCTTTACTTAGGACACATGGACTTAATGTCCAGTTTCATGAATAGAAACTTCACCCACCTTGTCCTCCCTTCAGCAGATAAAGTAGGTGATGAAAGAAATAAGAACCAAGTGCCATCTGGACTTCACCTTCCCACTGACACAAGTACGTGACTGCACTGTCCCTTCAACCTGGATAGCACTGAACACCCACAGAACAAAAAATAACAAAAAAAAAAGTTTGTGATGCAAAGAGCAGCTAAATGCTATTTAGGATAATTTTGGTGGGGTTTATATGCAGCTGATGGTTTACCCATTCATATCAATCACGCTTTTATTGACTTCAACTTTCAGAACCTGGTTGCAGGTGGGGTAATTTGAAGTAACTAATGTCCAGGTTCCTTAGAGTCAGAACAGAGATCACAAAATACAGGAAGGGAAAGCCAGGAGCACAGATAACCCAGATGGTTTCCAAAAGCTGTAGTATCCAGATTTCTGTTCTATGAGGAAAAAGATAGGAAGAGAGAGATCTCAGGAAAGGTCTCTGTAGATCTATGTACCACTGTCAAGGGAACAGAGGAGACAGCTACTGCAGACCTCTTTGATGTACAGTCATATGAACAACACAGCATTCACTCCTGATAAGGAATAAGCCTACACAACAGGGATCTAAGGAGAATGTCACTTTAAAAGGCGACAAAACTTGATGTGTGGCAGATTCATGCTTTTTCTCCTATTATTGATTGTAGATGCAGAATAACGAGTATTAAAAAGAACAAAGGTTTACTACCAATACAATAGGAAAAGATGATCCCCAGGTGTATTCTCAGGCTTCCTTGCACCTTACCTTCTGTGCCAAAATGAATGGAAGGAGGCTCAGCTGAATTGCTGCTTCTCTTTTCAAAGTCACTCATAAGAAGTTCACATGAATAGAGGATTCATCTGTCAGTGAGGCCAGAGGAGAAGAGGATCAATCTTCTTTTACATCTACAAAGCAGTATTGCTGCTAGATATGACTTTTGATTAGACATACAGGAAAGGACACACACACACACACAGTCTCTAGTGATAGCTAATGAAACTGAAGCTTTGATCATTTTTGGTCTCTGAACCTTTGACAATAAAAAGTGAGTCATTGTGCAGATGCACAAAATGCCTAATTCTACAGGCCAGCAGATGTCTGTCCTGGCCCATACTTTGAAACACGCTTTAATCCATAATTTGTACTCATATATTCACTATGCATAATTGCAACCAATATTCATAATATTCTGTAGCACAGGCAATAAAAGAAAGACTAAAAAAGAGTCCTCAAAAGGCTGTGAGAGAATTCTGTTTCATGGGACACATCACTATTGACATCTGCTGTTACCTCAACTCTAAGGGCTAAAACCCTCAAGCCCTGATACCGTGGGGTGGGCCCAGGGCAGTGACAGGCATCACTGAGGTCCATGCTAGGACACAAAAGCCTGTGATATCACTGTCCCCTTAATCCCCAGCAGTCCCACCTCATCCTGCTTCACTCAGATACATTTCTCCGTTCTGTACAAATCTGTGGGCAGATTTTCATCAAAACCTTCCCATTTTGCTACACTTAGAAGCCAACAGCTGATGATTACACTGCCTTTCAAAAGAAATTTAAAAACTGTTCAAAAGGTGCTGTTTTATAGGAGTTTTCATAAGCATGAACAACAGGATTACTTGGGAATTAGACTCTCAGACAATGCTGAAGCTGCATATCCCCCACAACTTTATTTTTTAAATTCCTGTCATGAACCAAGCCTATGCTGCTGTGAGCATTAATGCAATTAACCCAAATAAAGATGAAGTGACTTTTCAAAAATCATTTTGCTACACTCTGGCCCTTAATTACCAACTTGAAGATGAAGTGAAATACAGACATCCGGCACCTTCTCTTTGATGTTCTAACCTCGCAGTACATAAGATGCTTAAGCAGCAGCACCAGTGCACAGGATAAATGTATAATCCAACCTGCCCTGATCAAGAGCTTTTGAAGCAAGATTCAATGTCTGGTAAAAAGTGTTTGCAAACCAATTTGGTCATTTGAGATTATTGGGGGGAAAAACTTGAAATATACTCCTAACTAACCTACTTAATCCTTTGTATTAGCACAAATTTGGGGACCTCTCAGACTTAAGTCTACATTTTCAAAAAGATTTATTTACAGTCATTCACATTATCAAACTTTGATTTAGAAAGCAAATTAAATCTGCATAAAAGGCACATGCCACTCTCCTTTAAGACCTAAGTCAAGTGACTGAGGTAGGTGAACAACTACACCCAAAATGACCCATGGCTGCAGAGGGAAGGTTTAGTGCCTCCTCTCTGGGAAAGGCACAGCCCTTAATTTTATTTAACAGCAGCCTTGGATACTTCTAAATACAGTGCTGATGTTTTCCCTGCTCTCAGAGAGCCCAGGCTGTACTATATTGCTCTACATTAATGATATAAACATAACACCGTGACAGATAAACACATTTTTAAAGATGAACAGCCACTGTGCCAGAAATATGAATCTCCTGCAGCCCAGATCCCATGGTAAACTAATTAGCACTTCACATCAGAAATGAAGTGTTACTGTCTTTTAACTTTATAAATGATTAAACAGCTGCTGTCTGATTCCTCAAACAGCAAATTTCATACCTGCCATACCTAGAAGTACAAAATCAGGTCAGGTTCAAAACAAGTAGCAGATGCTCCAGTTTCAGGAGTGTTTATCATCTTGCACTGCCACGCTATCAACATCAGAACACGTCACCCAGTTTCTGTAACACAAATTTAGTTCCTCCAGTAGCCCATGGCCAGCGCAGCAGGGGTATAATTTTGCACAGCTCCATTGGCTTCAGTGAAACCTCACGTGTCCAAACACACAATCAGGTGAGGATGCTCAAGGAGTCTACGTGCCATTGGGCCGCAGGGAGCACGACTTCTAATGCAGGTCACTATTAACATAGGCCTACATGCAAATGGTGTTTATAAAGGTGGTAGAGGTTTACAGCCTCACACTCAGTTTGCACTGAAAAAGGTACTTAATAAAGGGAAACACCACCACAGATTTATGGGAAAAGAAGGATAAGGAAATGTGAGAAAAAAAAAATTGATCTCCAGCTGGAAGAGGATTTGTTTGTATCACACACAGTCTATGAATGAATTGCAAACTACACCTTTGCGCCCTTTCTCAGCAGCATGGGTGATAGTCAGTGGAGCTGCCTGGGCACCTGCAGGAGGATGACTTCTACCCAGTCATCAGCACCACTGTCTGCAGCTCTCCAGGCACAGAGACCCACCCCAGGGACACAGCACAGCAGGTCAGGATGTGACACTGCCTTCCTTATTCCAGGATGGGGCAGTAGTCTGGAAAACCACCCTCTTGTTCTCTTCTTTATGGGAAGGGCTTCCTTCTCAAGGAAAGCTTCATCAGGAGGGGAGAGTCACCACCAGTGACCTGGGAAATCATTCTGCCCTTGGTGCTACTCCCAAGTCACATCTGGAGGAAACAAGAGATCAAACAGCACAGGGTGGAAACCTGGGTCATCCTCAGAATGGCAGAGAGTGGCACCACTACCACCTTCCCAAAGAGGGCTTCATCACCCCAAACCTCTGCAATAGATCTGCTGCAGGAAATGATTCAGCCCTGCCAGAGAGTGGGAGGCACCCCCCAGCCACCAGATCAGGGCTCTGTCTCCAGGAAGTGATGGCACAAGGGAGAGAGGCTGTGGCTGTCTTTGGAAGCTGCAGCAGGAAAAGCATTTTCTCTCCAATCTGCTGATTTCACTTTCCTGAAGGTGCTGATTTCACCTCACTGCTTCCTGACTAGTGCCCAGCCCTGCAAGCAGGTTGCTCCCACTCCCACACAGGCTGTTCTGTGCCTCCTACCCCAATCCCTCAGACATATTCCCCAAACCTGAGGAGTCAAGGAGCCTCCAAAGAGGGACTGAGACCCTGCAAAGGGACAGGCAGCTGGCACATCCCATGAAAATAAACACTAGGCAGAGACAAATATGTTTTCCCCCTACATCTGCAGTCTCAGCAGTCTCATACCTCTACCTAGCAGGGGAATAAAAGTGCACTAAATACTTCTGGCATTCTAATTTTGGAGAAAAATTTCCACCTCTCACACCCAAGTATTCAGGTGGTCATATAGTTCCTTCCACCTCCCACCCAGACCTGATGCAGCAGCTTCCCAGCAGGTCAGAGCAAAACCACATCCCTCTCTGTGGTTTAACACTCTTCCTGTCCATCACCTCACTGAAGCCATGAAATGCTTTGGGGTCTTATCACAGGAGAGACAGGTTCAAAGTCTGAAGGACCAAGGAGTTGAAGTTCCAGGCAGGACGACACATCCAGCCCCTCTAGTTTATCTCACACTTCCCTGGCACCAGGAGGATTTCTTCCCTGGCTCCCTGGCTTCCCTGCAGAGCAGTCACTCCCATGGACACCTGACAGGTACCAAAAACATGCTCAGCTTCCCTCGGGCACCAGCTCACGATGGATGTCAGCATCACCCTGCTAATGGACAAAAATGGGCCAGCGTCTCCTTCATTTTGAGTCGTTAAGGAGTATTAGAGGGAGCCTGAAAAAGCCAGGTAATTACTTATTTGGATGAAGTATTTCACAGTAGATAGAAGGACGTGAGGAGTGTGAAAATCCAGGGCTGCCCCAGCTTTACGATTATTTTATAGACTCATTAATCTCTTGCAAATGGGGTAGAATTACTACATAACCTAAACACTGGACAGAGATCTACAGCACTGTAAGAGCAAGCATAAATGAGATAGTAAAGTTTCACTATTTTGCATGATATATATAAGGACAGGTATATGAAGATGAAAATAATAGCCCAAACCTATCAGTCTCCTGACAAGAATCTTTTAAAGAGTGAGAATAAGTGATGTCTAACTCTTATAATTATATCCTCAGTGCATTCATTCTCTTAGGATGAGTAACTCAGGATGCTATAGCCTCCAGAAAAATCATGACTCAGAGCAATGCTCTGCCCTTGATTAGACTTCATGGGTTGTGCCTAGCCTAGGAGAGGTGTACACGCAGGAAAGCATTTGCCCTTCTCCCTATGCCCAGCTTCAGACCACAAACCCAGCAGAGCAGGATTCCCTTCTGTGTTCATTCAGTATTTGGCACACCAGAGTACGATAATGATAGAAGCTTTCAATCAAAATCCTTATTTAAATGAACCCATCTCCATTCTATGGCCATTGGTTGGCAGAGGCTGGAAAGGATGAGGACAGCAGCACAGGCAGCTGATGCTCTTCCAGAATCACCAGCACCCACTTCATCTCCCTCAGGCCAGAGCACCTGCATTCAGCCCCACCATTCTGGCATGCTCAAGAGAATGGTCCTGTGGAGATTTTAATCTGGGATTTCATCCTACACAACCTGAATTCAACAGATCTCATTGCACCTGCTATAGGTGAGCTCAGTTCAGAGCCTTTTGAGGCAGTGCAATGCATTTTTCCTGACAATTTTTGCCAAAGGAGAATGACAAACCAGGGGAAGGAGACAACATTGGTAAACAGAACAGGCAAAAAGAAATTGGTATTGTAAATCTCTGTAATAAATTGCCAGCACTCTTGGTGCAACAGAGTGATGTTTTCTGCAAACATGGGTCAGGTGCAACTGCACTGCTCAAGCTACAGAGCAAAAAAACAATTTCACAATGTATCATCTGTTGCTACAGCAATTAGTGCCTCATTATACTAACAAAGCACCTGTGCAGTGCTCATTTGCCAGCTCTGGACAAATAAATGGGCAATAACCGTCTAGAATTTTTAAGGAGGCAGGTCAGTGTGTTTTGTTATTAGAGCAGATGAGCTCTGGTGTAAAGCAGCTCTCGAAGGTGAGCCTGGGTTCTGGGTGTTTGGCTGTGGGGAAGGAAACAAGTTGAGCAGCTCATGGCATTTTTCCAAAGAGGGGTCACCTCACCGCCACAGGGTGCAAGGGCAGCTGAACCAAAGGACAAGGAGAAAGAGCAGCCATTGAAAGGGTGCTTTCATCCTCAGAAGGCCTCCAAAACAAACAAGCAGCACACACCATGTGCTTGATCCAAAGCCCATTGAAACTGATGGAAAGGCTCCAGCTGCCCTCAATAGCCTCACAGTGAGGCCGGGAATGCCACAGGAGCTCCACATGCTGCTACACCAACACCCTGACCCCAAAGGGGACTCTTGGCCACCCCCTCCCACAGCTCCTCCAGCTACTGCTCAGTTCTACTCTCCTTGACCTCAGCAGGCACTTGGCAATCATTACCTGTTCAAGCCATCCAAAATTACATTGAAGATATATATATATATCTTTTGAACAAGATTTCTTTTCTATCCAGCCCCAGGAATACATACAGGTCACGAATTAAGGCTGCAGACCATGTAGCTGTGGCCTACAAGATCTGCACCAAAAACGTGAACCATAATTCTGCTCTGCACTTCATGAGGTGCTTTCTGGAGGCACCGCACAGGTCAGTGCTCTACCAGTTGCCACCTTTGTACTTGCCCTGAAAGTTTCAATAGCTGGACAAGAAATCACCACAAATACTACAGAAATCCAAAGCTCCTCTCACCAGGAAAGACGGGTCAAGTTAAGACAACACACGTTTTGCACGTTCAGTCTGAGCAAAGCCACTCCAAAATCACGGAGTCTCAATGCAATTTTCCCCTCCCTTTTTAAAGAAAGCACCAAGAGAAAGGCCTGACGCCAGCAGGGCGGGAGCAGTGACGTTGGGAAATGTCAGAAACACGAACAATGGGAAAGGAAGCAGGAGGGAAAGGTGGAGGGCACAGCCAGGATGGCCAGGGTGGCTGTGGCCTCTGCTGACTCAGCCTGTTCAGGTCAGCAGGACCTCATCCCTTCAGGAAGCAGAGTGCAGGTGTTGGGGACAGAGCCCTGTCCCTGCCAGGTGAGGTTTACCCACATTTAACCCCTTTCTCACAGCCCCACCAGACATGTGGGGCACAGCACCAGGGCCCAGCTCCTGTCTGGCAGCACATCTGTCCCCACAGCTGGTGGGCATGGCCAGGTCCAGCAGATAAAGCTGTGCAATTACTTATCCCAGTATTTCCAGAGGGTGAGGACATGGGCACAGGGGGGAATTACCCTGGTCCACTACTCAACCACGGCCACTTTTGTAGCTATCTGGGGAGAACAAGAGAGAAGATGGCCAAATGGGAGAGTGAACTTCACCAAAGACCTGTGATAAAAAAACTATTCAAACTCATCTTAATATAGTTTGGATCTGGTGTTTTGTTCTGTTTTTTAACTCCTCTAAAGTCTCCCCTTGTCACATTGGCAGGGAGGGAAGCAGAACAGACATGCTGAGAGCGGTGCTTTATCCAGCCAGGCTCCCCACAGTTTCCTAATCTCTCTTCTGGCCATCCTACAACAGTATAAACTCCCCAGTGGGGGTCAATCTGAGACCATTCATACACTTAAAAAAGTTATTTCTGCTATAATGGGCACAAATGAAAATTCAGCATTTGTTAACAATTATCCCAGGCTATAACTTCAGTCTCCCTCTCATACTTCAAATGGAAAAAATGTAGGAACTGAATATTACTTGTTGGCAAATAAGTTTATAAATAGATGGATAAGAGGTGCTGAAATTGCATCCTAAAGAAATTCCCATTGCTTCCCTCTCCCTGCCCTCCTTAGGAAGCAAAGCAGGCTTGAAAACTGCCCCTGCCATTATCAGAACTGTGATTCAACCAGCATTTCACGGTCCTAATTAACATGTATTTATTTTCATGTGTGTGTTTCCTTTGCCAAGACTGCAGAATTATAATGCATTTCCCCCTTCCTCCTTGTAGAGGACATGAGAGCTTAGCTAGGGAAAGGAAGCCATTTGGAGCAGGAAGAGGATGCTTGGAAACAGAGCTGGAGTGTTCATAGTAGGTCCTTTCTGAGGTCAGAAAAATCAAACTAACATTTAAAAAAAAAATCTGCTATTCTCATTCACATTAACGGGCAAAACTGTAGCCCCAAAAGCCCTTGGCTTGACTGTGTGAGCAAGTTGCTCTGTCCTGTCCAGCTGTTCCTGGAGGATGCTTCCCAGGAACTCAGCTCCCATCCTGCACACATGGTTGGAAGGGAAGGGGACAGGAGATAAAGCCCACAGAAACTAGATCACCTGGTCTTCATCTTCCTTCAGTTTTACATCAGGAGGAAGAACAACTTCCAGCTACTGCTGATTGGACGCTGCTACACCCAGTGTCATTACATCCTGTCCCAAATACCCAGTTCTCAAGTCTTTGGAACACACACCACACAAAGAACAGAGGAGCTCAACTTCCTTCTCCTTACATGCACCTGTCTCTCTCAGCATGGGATACTGGGGGCTCCAGGCTATCAGGTGGCTCACCAGCTCCTGCCCTACCTTCAGCATCCACCAAAACTGAAGTTGCTGTTTATCCCTTGTCCCTACATCCAAAGAGTTTTCATCCTTCAGGGAGGCAAACAAGGTGAGGTGGGCCACGGTGAAGAAAAAAGATTGGAGGAACTATCAGAGACAGGCAGTAGCTTTCAGATGGGAAAAACTCCAGGAATAGGGTCTTGGAGGGGAACAGAAAGCACAGCTGAAAGTCTGAGAGGGGCTCCAATGTCCCACAGCCAGCCTGCACAGAGATACAGGCACAGATTGAGGCCACTGTCCTTTCCACCCTCCCCAGCCACTAAGTGGCCTTGGCAGGACATGGGGGCATCTGTCCCTTCTGCAGAGGCAGCAAACTCATTCAGCACACAACTAACTCATTACTAAGACTCACACAGAAACGGCAAAGGGAAAATAAATGCAGGTATTCAAAAACAAATCTAGTGGATGCTACATTTCCAGATCCTCAAGGAGTTAAAAAAAAATCACACCACAAAACAGTTACATATAACAGCCTTTACCCCTTCCCCTTTCTCCTGCTGATTGCTAAATCAAATAACTACCCCCCAGAACACAGCAGCCACTGAAATACAATTCCTGGTTTTGTGTTGCTGAGCAAGGCATTAGCCTTACAGCAGGTAAAATTGTAGCACAGCACCATCTGTTCCTCAATATGTTTGCTGCCAGCTTCCATCACAGGGATTTACTCACATATCCCTTCTGAGGTGCAGCTGAGCTGACGGGCACAACGTCTGTCACAAGAGAAAGGGATCTGTCACCTGCTCACTGCATATTTGGGATAGAATCTACTGAGAGGTGGGGACAGATCATTTCTTTTCTGTCACACAGCACAGGCTCATGGTGCCAGCTCTAGTGAATAGCCCTTGATGATGCTACACATCCTTAAAATACTGCAGGAGACGGCACATTTTCCAGCTGTTTGTGCCTTATGCCAGAGCACGTTTAGATCAGCAATTTCTTTTCTAAATATTCCAAGGGTTGCTGCAATTTTTTCCACCATGATAAAGTGGGAGGAGAAGAGCAGCCAACATTTCCACATCTTTTGAATGAAATAGTATAAGGGACTTGCACACAAGTACTTGTGAAAACCTCAGACGTTAGTCAGGCAGCTTCCAACTTCTCATATCTGTTGGTTTCAGGCTGATCTCAAACAGTAACCAAAGCACCAGGGAGTTTCAGTACAGACCCCAAAGATGACTGTCCCTACCCAGAGGGTCTTAAGGGGTGACCAGGCCCAGTGCTGGGGGAGCAGAGCCCTCCCAGTGCTGAGCTGAGGGTGGGCTGGCCCATCTGCAGTTTCTTTGTCTGACTACAGAGGTATTGCTGAAGGACAGACCTGCCAGGCAATGGAGCAAAACCCACACCCCAGCTCAACTCAGATTCCTGCTCTTCTGCCTGTGGAGCAGCTGGTGGGGCTCTGTGCTCAGGAGTGCTGGCTGCTGCTGCAGCAGTGATCACATTCAGCCCGTGAGGTTGTGGCACAGTCAGGCCAAGCCAGGGCAGCATTCCCACACTGTTCCATCCCCTCAACACCCATGGAAGACATGTCCAAATGAATGCCTGACCCACCAGCCAGCCCAGCATCAGGAATCACACCAGGAGTGGGTCTGTCATAAACAACACCCATGCAAAGTAAATTTAGGAGAAGCCTTTGAAAACCCTTCATGCTCAGTCACTTCTGACTGGTGCTCCCAGGAACACTTCCACCAACCACAGCAACATCCCCCCAGCTCATAAGGCAGCAGGGAACTCCCACACTCAAGCAAATCAACTTGTCAACTCAAAGAACAATTTCCTCTCACCTGAGACTCGGGAGACGGGCACCTTTCGGAAGTGAAAGCTGCTTGCACACCTCACCCTCTGCCCCACGCCATAAAAACTTTCCTTAACTCTGTATCCGGATACTCCACTCAGTCCCCCAACCTTGGCTTGGTTCCTCTTGCTCAGCCTCCTTCGTGGGGCTGCTGCTGGTCCAAAGCTGCTGGCCACACACCACGGCACCGAGCTGGTGGCTGGAGGCAGGGGAATTCCTGCAGCACCAGGAGAAGAGGCCAAGCACCTCCCAGGGTGCCCGGGACAAGAGAGCGCCTGTCAGGAGACGAAAGCAATGAGCAAACTGGTTCAGCCTGTTGCTGCCTCTGCTGAAGGCCATCTCGGCTCAAATCATGTGTTTGCTCCTGCCCCAACTTTGAAAGAAAAAAACCAACAAAACCCAAAACAAAAAAGTGCTTTTGTAGGATTTAAGACTTTCGCCTAACCACTTTGAAAGAGGATGTTTGATGACCGAAAAAAGAACAAAACAGGAGTTGGAGCTTCAATGCCAAAGTTGTAGTAAAACAAACCCTTCCTCCTCCTCCTCCCAGATCTTTTTTTTCCACGTATATGCCTCTCTTCTGGAGCCTTAGTTTTCTTGTTCAGTCAGGAATGGGGAGTCTTGTTTCCACTTCCCTCCAGTCTTATCTGTCTCACAGGCTCTAAGGAACCAGGACAACCAGCCCCAATTTCCCATGGAAGGCAAGCAGAGTATCCACTCACACTTCAATAGAAGTACAACCTGTGATACTCTTCTTATACCTCAAATATCTCAGTTCTCACAGTTGCAGGTTTCAGTAGCTGTTTTGTTGCCTATGGGATGCACCACATAAATGCACCAAAACACACAAGCAGCTCAGACTTTCGGATGCTTTTCCTCATTTCTCCCAATAAAATTACATCAAGCTTTTGGAAGGCACATTCTCTATTGCTGCAGCATTGTCACTGTCTGTGCTTTGCTGCATTTCAATCTTCTCATAGAGACCTGTTGCTGTTTGGGGAGAGAGATTCCCCTGGTTCACTGTATGTCCTGGAGGGTGCCTGTGGAATCAGCACCCACAAAAGAGCCCCTGCCTTGCCTACAGCTTCCAGAATGCTCCACTTGGAGATTTAGACTTTTGGGATTTAGAATATCTTAAAGCATCTGTGTGAGTGCACCTCTGGCGTGTTAGACTACTTACTTTGCTGGGAGAAGCCTTATCAGTTCACACCTGCAGTTCTCCAGCTTCTACTTATCCTCAGTTTTATACATCATGGATGGGTTTCATCCTTATTATTTCACTCTTTTTTGCGTTGTCTTCATGGGACACTACAGGGCAGAATATCTATTTTCCTGTACAAAAATCTCATGCATCCTAAATGGGAACATTTTCCCCCACAGTCGCACAGAACAACATCCCTGTGCAAGCATGCTCATATCAGACATGGTTTACAGATGACACCAGGTGCACAGCCGAGACACTGGTGCAGAATGAACTGCAGCACAGCTCCATGATAATGTTTCTGTGCCCCCCACCCCACTCAGCAGCTATGCCTGCTGCATGCCTTGCTTCATCCCAGATGCAAACCCCACCTTGCTTAACATCTTTTATGTTCATCTCTGCATAATCCTTCCCTCCATTAGGCTAATGAATGAAGTGTTTCCAAGGAACAGAAATATATATGTTACCTAATTACAGGAGTCAGGCTGGAGCAGATCCCTTAAACACATCCTGACTAAGCTTTTCCAACCCTGTTTACCCAATCTCTCCCCTCCAGCCCCTGGGTATCCCCAAAATGCAGCAGCACTTCGCTGCTGCAGGACCGGTCTTTCCATGGCCCAGGGCACCAGCAAAGGTTTCAAGCCTGCTCTTATGCAGGGAACCCATCCAACTCACCTCCTGGGTGAATTCTGCTTCAACACCCCTCCTGTATCCACACACCTGCTCTTACAGAGGTGCAGCTCCAGCACTAGAACCACCCAACACTGCCAAAATCTCCAGCTCTCCCTGCCTTTTCTCCTCAGCAGCTGCAGCACACATTGCTTGCAGTTTTGGGGACCCTCCTATAAAACTCAAGCCTGGGGTAGCTGCCCACACTGCTTGGGTAGCCCCTGGCTCCCAGAGATTTCAGGGTGGCCAACCTTATCTCAACAATTGTATTTGAATCTTAATGATCCCAGTGATGACAGCAGCTGGCAGGACTTGCATCAGTTTGAACCCTCCCTACACATGAGCACACCATGGCTGCTACAATGCACAAACAGCCAGAGAAATACAGGCCATCAAAAAGCCCCTCTTAAGGAATTTCAACCCTATGGAAACACAGCAAAACCTTTCCCAGTGCTCACGGGAAATGGTTGGTGAAATCACGGTGTGGTTGATATTAGTTCCGAGCAGCACACTGTGGTGCCCATGCCGTAGGGCAGCATGACTGGGAAGAACACGGTGCACAACATCAGTGATGGGTCTCACTATCAGGCACAGCAGAACAGAGGGGACACACTACCCAAGCCCATTGATTCCCTCCTGCAGTTGTTAAAAGTAACACTACAATTTTATTGAATTTTATTATATAGATACCATGTCCCAACAGGCACCCTCCCACCTCCAGCAGTGGCGATACTCTTCAGGAAAGCAAAATTTAACCCCCACCTTTGCTTAACACCCACTAATTGGTCAGTGATCAGATTCCTGCCAGGAAGGCAGAGCATCAACAGCTGGAGATTAAAAGGATTGCCCTTGATCAAAAGCCTCGGGAGGCCATGGGTGGAGAGCGGTGATCTCCACTCCCACTGGGATTTATCCTCACTAGAGGGCAGCCGGCACACGGCTCCACTCCAACACCCCAAACACCCACAGCAAGAAACCTCAGTCTCAGAGGGCTCCAGGATAAACGCGTAAAGGGCACAGCGGGATTCCAGAGGGGATAGTGTGATGAGCACAACAGCACATGCCTTGATTCTTAATGCCCTGCCTGCCCAAAGCAGGTCGCCAGCTCCATCGTTCAACCTCACTTCGGATGGTTTTCTCCGCAGAAGTGCCAATATTTAGTGAACAATGCAGGCTTTTCAGCAGAACCTCTAATTTTGTCTCCATGACCCCCGAAGGCAGAGGCAGTGAGTTATTTGGCCACTTACAGAGGGGGAAAAGCAATTCATAAATAAAACAGCAATTCATAAAAAACCTCAAGCCATATTTTTTGGTTTCTTGCTTATAGTACCAGACAAATATAGATCATGAACCAGCAGCACCACCTGCCATCAACACACCATCTTGTCCCAGGAAAGTTCCCTTCTTCCATGGGAATACCCATGACCTCACCTGCTAAATTCCTTCATGCCAGAACCAGTGAGATCTAACCCCACTGTTGGGAGATCTACTCTGCATTTTAAGTACCTATTCTCATGGTAAATTCTTACCAGGGTGTAATTGCCTTTGTATGACAACGATCTGTTATCCTATTAGGAAGTACCATGGGAATAGGGATTTAAGGTAGGTAGTGTAAATTCTCACCAGGATTTAATGAACTCCACTGAGGCTTAGATCAATAGTTTAACAGATCAAATATTCCCAAGGGACCCTTTTCTGATGGCATTTTGTTTATGTGAGGGATCAGCAACCTGACCCAAAGCTCACTGGAGCCTTTCCATGCCCCATCATCCCCTTCAGTGCCAACAGATGGTTCTGGGGAGGTTTGAACCCAGCACAGCCCCATGGATGACCCAGCTCATCTCAGCACGGGCTGCCCTTCAGTCAGTTCTGCACCACATTTTAACCAACCAAATTCAGTTTTATTCTAGATAAGTCTTCATAAATTGATCTCCGTTAGAAAAAAATTGCTATGAGACTAGAAAAGAGCATAATTTAAAATCCACTGCAAAATAAAAGAGCATTGATTTTTTAAGAAGAGGACAATTTTCCTCCTTATTTTATGACCTGCTCTCAGCTCTTCAAAAAGCACTGTGGTTTCAATTCTACACTCAGACCCAAGTCAGATCCCAAATGTCTCCCTGCTTTCAAAGAGTGAAACACACTGTCTCCAAGAATTTCCCTTGTGAGGAATCAGTCCCCTCCACAATCCACAGCCACTATGTAATTAATGTTTTCCTGCTTTGTGTATTTCAAGAGCTTGTTGGCAAGCTAGAATTTGTTTCATACACAATTTTTCCAGTCTGTCCCTTAATCCACCTGACATCAGAGCAAGATGACAGGACAGAGGTCACCCTTTACTCTGTTACTAGAAAGTGAGCCCAGAGGGATCACAGTGTGGGAAAGAATTTGCAGGGCAGCACATGAAGTCACTGCTCGAGACACCTGCAGTAGCTTAGAAACTTGGACAGAATGAAAAATTAGGCCTTTTCCAGTATTGCTGAACATGATCATTCCTCTCCTTGAATGAGGATTTTCACTTACAGACATTTATGTACACACTAGAACTGAGAAAGCAACATGTCCTGTATTAAAAACCATCCTAGGACTTTATAAGCAATACTTACATGCCAAACCAAAATTGGATTTTTCAATTTTTTTATGCTCTAACTCCAGTAATTTAGCAGTAGATATTGATTTTGAAAGAATGGGCCAAGCTAAGTAAGCAGGATGCAGGGGCAGCCAGGAATAACTGCTGAGCCAGAGAAAGAAATAAAAAGAACAGAAAAAAATTAAAATCGAGAAAGATTAAAGAAAGAGTCCATGTCTTCCCCCCTTTGAATGGCAAACTTCCCATGAGATTAAAGAGACCACTTAAAAACAGAATGTCATCCCCTGAATGGCCAGGTACAAAAAGGAAACCAGCTCATACTGTCCAGAGGCTGAAAGATTACTTCAGTTTATTCTCAAAAGAGAATTTTATAGAAAATACACAATATTTTTAATGATGGGGAAAAAAAAGAATGTATAAAGTGACACTGATGCTTTCCTGCCCAGTTCAAGAGCACAGGCATTGCTGGGGCTGACACAGGGACAGCAGCATCCATGACCCACTGGGGATCAAAGTCCCTGCTGGCAGTGCCAGTGCCACATGGGACACATGGAATCAGCCCCTCCACCTTGTTCTCAGGGGACTCACACCAGCAAGGGGCTGCAATACAGCAGTTGAGGCTCAGGGCATTGTTTGAGGAGGGTATTATGTTTCACATGTTCTGGATGAGCTTTTGGGCAATCTCCTACCTTCCCAAAAACGACCTGCTGCAAAAATGACCCAGGCAAACCCTCCCCTAGCCCTGGGGAACAAGGGCGACAACACAACCCTCTCCCTTCTGTAACAGCAAAAGCTGCCCATGCTCTCCTTGGAACAGAAGTGAATTCTATCTGCAAGCAGAAGAAAAAAGAAACAGTGTATGGGGACAGGATTAGTGTTCAAAATTAATTAACACATAATGCCCCAACAAATGAGTTTCATCCCAGTTTATTCACTCTGTCCCAGAGGGAGAACATCCTTCTTATCAGAGCAGGAGAGAAAGTGAGGACAAGTCTAATGAAAAGACAAGCTTGGCTTCCGAGAGTTGTTATTTTTAACTAATTCTCCCTTTTTGTTCCACGTTATTTTAATTAAATGGTTGAGATTGTGCTAAGAGCCCAATCTTGCATCAGCACTAATCTGTAGCACCCTGCAAGGCAACAAGGGGCTTGGTTTGAGTTGCTGAACACAATTTCTGAAGAGGCTGTTTTGATACACAGCACAGTTCAGTCTTTGCCATATCACCTCGGGTCCTGTGGGGCTGTGACTCTGCTGTGTGTGTCGTGTAGTGCTGTATTCTCCAGGTGATGCTGCCTAACTAGGTATGTGTGCAGCAATGATGAAGTTAAAGACAACTGTTTCTTCTGTTACATGAGTTAGGGCTGGGATTTGGTCATTTGTTTGGGGGGATTTTGCCAGTGAAGAAAAATCAAAGAAAATAAAAAGGGGAGGGGGGAAGTACTGAAGCTCCATTACATCTGCTCAGTTACATTACATCTTCATCCCGTACGACCTGGGGAAAAGAGGGGGATCTACAACACTTATGCAAGTGCAGGCTCACTTGGCACCCTTGGAAGATGCCACATCCCAGCTGCTCCCGGCTCATCCCTGGGCAGGACACCTCAGCTGGTCACTGTCCTGGCTGCACAGTATAGAGCCCACAGGGACATGCAGGACTTGAGAAAAAGTTATCAGGACCAACAACACACATAGGAAGACAAGCATCTTCCATGCACCCAGCAGAAAGCGTAGTTAGACAAGACCCCCTCCTTGGGGCAGTATCCCCATGGCAAATCCCATGTTGCAGGGGCAGCTGCTGTGCTCAGGCTGTTCAGAGCTCTTCTGGTGTCTTATCAAGTCCCCCCCTACCAGTTGTCACCTACCAGCCAGGAAGGGGCCAAAAAAATCCTGCCACACATCTGCATTGGAAAAATTACACATAGCAATTCCTGTCCTAAAAATTAAGGCAAGGGAAGGGTGCAAGTGCTGCCAACAGTAGGAGGGGCTCAGGATGCTGTGTTCTCTGCATCTTCAAACACTTATCTCTTCCCGGCACAGAAAGATTTCATGTGGAGAGTCAGAAGGGCTGGAAACCTCCCTCCCAGAGATGTATCCTTGTATTTATGAGCTGTTACTGTCCATGCCATCTGGAATTTGTGTGAGCACTGGGACACACCCAGGTTCAGCAGCAACACTCCCAGCTTGCTGGGGCAGTGACAACCAGCCCCTGATAAGGAAAAAAAAGGACTTGAGTGATTTTGGGTGACGTCAAGATGTTTTCTCACTTGCTACTCTCAGCCCATTGTCCACACTTTGTGATATTTTTCTATCGACAAGAGCCCTTCTAACAAAACTACTGGGGCAAAAGGAAGGGAAAGACTTTGACAGAGGAGTGCAGAGGTGCAGCTGGCAGCACACTCCAAATGCTGTTTCCCATAGTGTCAGGCACTTCAGGATCAAAGACGCTCCTCTCCAAACACAAGTCCAATAATTTCACTTCATCTCTGCACCAGCCAAATGAATCCCTGATGCAATTCCAAGGGGTTCCTAGTGCTTATAACTTGGAGGAGCAGAGCTGGCAAGTCTCCAGCCCTGACAGCCTGCAGGACCCTTTGCCAGAGTCCTGCAGCAACAGGCAGGAAGACCTTGCTGGAGAAATGAGCTGACACCACGCAGCACCTTGTGCTTTAACTAAGGGGACTCAGGCTAGAGACTTCTGTCTTCAATTTGGATTCTGATAAATTATGTTCCAGGGCAATAACCACTAATCCTGTAAGCGGAGACCTCGATGACAACAGCAGTGAGTCATCCTCCTTGCACACGAGTCCCCAACGCCTTGAACTCCCCCTTGCAGGATTTGATTCAAAACAGTCCCATCTGTTTTCAAAGCCTCTTATCTGTTTGCTTTAGCCTACAGCTCACAAGTTTGCTCTTTTTTCCCTTTCCTTAGGGAACTACCACGTACCATGAATGGACACGGCTTTGTAATTACTGGTCTGAGCAATCGCTGTGCCCTGAATCACATTTCTGAGCCACTACTTGCCAGGTTGTCCCACACAGCTGCAGTTCAATTCAGCCTGGAAAAACATCCATTCCATTCTTGACCCATGAAAGCTTATCTTCTTTTAGTATGAACCATTACACATCATACAAATCTAGAAGATGACAAGCAAAAAAAGTGGACACATTATAAAATGCTTATGAAGTGCAAAATATTAGTTCCGAGGTCAAAAAACGTCGGCTGTTAGTTCTGCTCATCTTGTGGGACAGGTATTGCAGTAAAAAGAAAAGGGTGTTGGAGGAATGCACTCAAAAATTAAATTGAAGGGCAAGATGGGAAGAGGAAGCAGCCCCCTCCAGCAGCACATTACTCAGCCATATCACTTACAAATGCAAATGTGGACGATCCTGTTAAACAGGCTCAAAGCACTTGGGTCTCCTAGTGCAGTTCACTGAAACTACAGGAATTTGCCCTCAAAACCTTCCTTCGATGTAGTACCCATGTCTACACTTAGAGATCATAGGAGGCATCTAACAGATAAAATTATCAACCTCTCAAAAGCTCGCTGTAAGTCGCCCACAGGGAGTCACATAATTATGGGATGAAAGATAAAGCTTTGTCTGGGATAAGACCACATAAAGCAGTGAGAAAGGCTTTAGAGAGTTATTATTTGGGCCTTTTTTCCATTTGCCTTCTGAGGTTCCTATCTGCATGATCTCTTCAGCTGCCCTGAAATACACAAACCCACTAAAGGGAGGGCACCTATTGCAGTGTTAAGACTCCAGGAGCCTGGAATTTAAAACGTAAGAAGATAAATAAAAAGCAAGAAGCCACAACCCTTTAAGGACTGGAAATAGCATGGAAATCATCACTCCCCATCATCTGTGATTACCAAGAAGGGTTGGAATTGCAGCAGTATCTAAAAACACCCATGGCAGACAGTAAGGGCATATAAAACCTCGTTCTTAGGGCACAGACCAACCACTAAATGACAGGGGTTAGGACAAAAACTTCCTCTGAGGACTGGCTCACCCATAGTCGTGTGGAATCAAGATGCAACTGTCAGCTGGCTCCTGTCCCTTAAAATTACTTCCATCTGCCTTCACCCAGCCAAGCTTCTGGCATAAACAAAACCTTTACAACCAAACATCCCCTCTCTCCACACCCCACCATGCATTCCCTGCTGGGAAGAGCAGATTCCACGCTGACCTATAGCTCTGCAGACAAGCTTAAACACCCTGGCCTCAGCTTTTTTGCAGTGCAGAAGAGGGTGGGGGCAATTTTCTCCCAAGGTAAGCTTTTTTCCTGTTGCAGAAATAGAGGCTGGCTCCTCCCCGAATCCCTTCACTAAGGGACAAAGGACATGCCCCACACCAACATTTGCAGCAAAGCCAGCCAGTACCGAGGAAAGTCACAGGCCTTTTCCGTGTTGCACCTGATTCCATCCCAGCTTCTTGTCATCCCATGGGAGAGGAGAGCATTGCCCCCACAGCCTCTCAATACACACCAAGGACTTACTGGTTATTTTGATTCAGTCACATTCAGAAGACCAGAACCCATTTTGCTCCATGAGGGCAATGCTTCAGCATTATATTTGGCTGAATCACAGTGATATGTATTTACTTCAGTGCACGGTGAGGATCCTTCTCAAAAGGCCACATTAAGTTGATGTATTTTGCCACCTTCTCACAGATCTCCCTCCCTTCTCACAGAAGAACTGAAGCACAGACCTGACGGCACACAAAAACCCAGGTCCAGAGCTGGGAGCACAGCTACATCCCAGGCCCATCCAGAGCTGCATTCCATCCACCAAACGGTCCACTGCACTGTACTCAAGCAGCATATAAAAAAAATAAACCCTGCAGTAATCCTGCTTTTGCAGCCTTATTTTGTTACTGTAAGCTCCAATTGCTGTTGGAAAGGTTTCTGGTACAGGGTCTAGGTCCATTTAACAATTCAACTAATAATTGTATTTTATTTCTCAGACTATTAGCATGTGATGGAGCAGCAGCAGCAGCCTTGGCTCCTGCTGTCTGGGCAGAGAGACCTAGTTTGTGCCTGGGTTAAGTACCTTGCTGGTCCCCCTGAATCCCAGAGCACATCCTCTTGGGAGCAGGAATCCACTGGTCTCAGGAGGAACTGGAGCTTCCAGTTGCTTTACAAAAAGCAGGAAAAAAACCCCTATCAACCGTTTCCCAGTGTTTTGTCCCCCTTTTGTTTTTTCCCCTTCTGTAGCTATCTCAAGTAACAGAAAGCTGCCTAAGTGAGATGCGCACACTCATAGAACAAGTTAATTAATGGTCTCAGCCTAAATTGGTGAAACCAGCATGCCTTCAGTAATGATTTAGCACTTCAACACTGGCTGCCAGACTTCCACCTTCCAAGAGGTCTTTAATACTCCACATTAATACTTCACTCCCTGTTGAGGAGCCACTTCCAGGCATCAAGCTCTTTGGGAGTTTGCTCTCAAGATAGAAGCATCTCAGATTCCCCACCGAGCTGAGGAGCTGGAGAACCTGCAGAGCTTAGAGGGAACCAGAACAGCACTCCTGCAGCAAGGGTTCACACCAACAGAGATAAACAGAGCATGGGAGAGGTGAGCTCTCCATCCAATCCCATTTAGACCACTGACGCAACTAATTTTTGAGGTACCAAGGTTTCTACTGAAGCAGGTTTCAAACAAATTCTATCCTGCTAAAGCCTCTTTTGATTCTGTTTTCTCCAGCCAGCATCTTCTCTGGCAAGACGTATTTTCTCATCTTACATGAAGGAAGAGAGCAAAGAGGGGAAGGCTGGGACTCCAAAACTCCAAATGATGTAACACCTTTTTGGTACCTCTGACCAAACCCAGCTGTGGAAGATATTATATACAAAAACCTGCTCCAGCACTCCCCCACCTTTTTATCCAATTATGATGTAATTTTCTCCTTCCCCAAAAGGATTAAAGCAACAGAGGGAGCACAAAGGGAGAGGTGGGAGGACTGCAGCAGCACATGAGGGAGATGAGAAACCAGGGGCTCCTGCCTTTGATGTTTGGATGATCACATCATCACAATTACTATGTCAAGGGCTCTGCAGTGTCACTGGTAAATAAATCATCCAAGGAAATTAACTGTGCAGGGAGTTTGCACCACAAGTCACAGCAGGTAAAAATGAGAACAGATAAGTCAAAGCATTTCAAACAGAAGAAAAACTCAAAAATGGTAGTAAAAGAAATGAACATTTCAATTTATTTATCTAATAAAATATGGGTAGATGCCTACACAGGGAAGATAGACTTTGGATTCACTTCTCTTCTTTAGGAAATTAAGCCATTAGTTAATCACGTGTACACTGTTGGAGATAGAGAATAAAGAACTCAAGAATTTGTCTTCCACAAGGGAGAATCTGGCACTTGATACCTGTCCTAACATCACATTAAAAACTAAGCCATACACTAAATATTTTCCTCCATCACAAAGACAACATAAGCTGTTTCTTCCCCCTCCCCTGCTATCACAATGAGGTGATCTGTGCCACATCATGGTAACACAATTTCGTATCCCACTGTGTTTCACATGCCATCCCTAGCACTCGATGACCATCAGTTGATTTGAGTTCCCTGCTATGGCTGATGCTCATTTCACAGATGAGTAAACAGATCCATACAAAGACGTTTTTCCGAGATCATTGATGCCAGGAGCAGCCAGGGCTTCTACACACCACCCTTCAGCCTTGACAAAGCACAGCAAACAGCAAATGGAGCATAGGAGACATCTCTGGCAGCACATGAGCACAGATGGGACAGAGCAAGGGGGTAAAGGATGGCTGACCCACAGACATTCAGCCTTTCTCTTCTCTTTCCCTGGTCTCATTCGGTCTCTCCAAGCTCAGGCAAGTCTAATTTCCTCTCAGCTGCTTGCCCTAAGCATCACTTCATCCCTCCCTACATGTGCTCCCAGCCCAGAGGTGCAGCTCCAGAAATGCTTTCTAAATGCGTGTTTTGCAATTCAGAACATCCCTAAACTCCTCCATCAGTTCAGTATCTGCCCGTAATCCCCTTTGGATCTGAAGTGTTTATACAGTCTTACTTGCAAGATTTAACTCAAAGATGATTAATTCAGTTCTGTGATTTTTGGCTTGGTTTTGATTTCAGGGCAGCAACAGAAACCCTGGTTTTCAGTATCTTATGGACTTTGTCAAATTTCTAAACGCTTTGATTCAAGCAAAGAGATTTACAGCCCTGATGAGCACTCAGACTTTTTTTAATATATAAGCTAGTTCCACTTTTAAACACTCCCTTTTTTGCTTAAACCCACCTAGTGATGGTGGGAGTACAAATTCCATGATCACATGCATTACAGCTGTATCATGTTTATTTTAATCAAAATCCACCCAATTCCACTCACAAGTATATAAAGCCCAGAGCTGAAGTAGGAGAGCAAACGAAAATAGGAATAGCAGCAAAAAGTGACAGCACCCACCAGCCTGGGCAATCACAGCTCATGTCACTGCTCTGCAGTCTGCCCAGGACAGGAGGATGCAAAGGGCAGGGATGGGAGAAATGGCTTCAGGCTGACCGAGGACAGGCTTAGATTAGACATTGGGAAGGAATTCTTCCCTGTGAGGGCGGGGAGGCCCTGGCACAGGCTGCCCAGAGAAGCTGTGGCTGCCCCATCCCTGGAAGTGCCCAAGGCCACATGGGACAGGGCTCAGAGCAACCTCATCTAGTGCAAGGTGTCCCTGCCTGTTGGAACTCGATGTTCTTTAATGCTCCTTCCCACCATTATATGTCTACAAAACTACTGGGGCTGTTCAAGACATACAGTAAAAAGAGTTCCTACTCATTTGAATTTTGCTAATTGAGCTTCTAATTGTTCAAGCCATGCTTGGCCTTCTCCAGCAGTATCAATGAAAGCTACGGTGCTCTTATTTGAAAACAGGCTTTAGCTGCTCCCAGGCTGAAGGACTTATGACTGCAGCCCCAATTTCACCACTCCACTGTTACCCTTTCACATGAAACTTGACACTTAAAAGACGTCTAAAACACCTCCAACTGCTGCTCAGCAAGAGCCACCAGCTAACAGCACTTCTTCCCTGTAAGAACTGTTTTTAAAACTGTTGCACCTTCAAGCATCTCTAATTTTTCATACTGATGCAGCACTAGACATGAGTCTTCCCACTCACATGGACCAATGTAATAGAGTCCTCAGTCCTAAAAAGTAAGTTATTCTTGGAACAGAGTCAGGAAAACCTTCCCTGGCAGAAGCTTTATTGCTTTCAAACTCAACACCAGTTACATTTTCACAACTGTATATGAAAACATGATTTCATCTTAGTAATACATCACAGATTGGTCTGTGAGGATTCACTGATGTTTAAGGAAACTCCAACCAAATAATGATCCTTTCAAGAGACTAAAAGAGTATAACATGCCTGACACAGGCAAAGTGAGGCAGTTTGTGATTACTGCTGTCCCACTAAAGGCAGTACGTGGGAAGTTGTTCACAGATTTCTCCAGTCCTTGGCCCAAGACGTGACAAAACCCAAGTCCCCCACAGCTCCACAGGGTGACCACACTGCACTAGAGCTGTCACAGAATAGCACAGCTCCCCTTGAGCTGTGCCATTGGCAACTAGGGCTCAAGGACCAGACAAAGCATCACAGCTGGAAAGCACATTAAAAGCTCCAAGACCCTGGATGTGGCCTTGATCAGTTTTCCCCAAAGGGAATACTGTACTTTCGCCTCTAAAAATGGATTCAATATTTATAGCAGAAAATAAGGTGGCTGACTGCAGCTGAGGATGCCACTTTCAGTTGAGTAGGTGATAGGCTGATAAGGTGCATTATGTAAATGACACCGACACACACAGGCTCCTGTTGCCACAGCAAGAAGTTTTCCCTGACCCCAAATGACTACATTTCTAACAACACAACTCGAAGTCTTTGCAAAAATCATAAGTAAGGACAAAGGAAAAAAGAGGATAATTGTTTTCAACTGTTTGCCACAATTAGGGTCACAACAAACGTGCATATTGCAGTGAAAAGCTCCTGCAAACCCAGTCCTTGGGATGGTGATACTCTGAGCTAAATCTCCATTTTCTGTCCTGAGTGGCTACACAGAAATCAAATCAGGTTCTCTGCACAGCCAGGAGATAACTGCAGGCTCTACATCTGCTGCCAAATGTTTGAAACATTTGTCCCAGTAAGAAATATAGCATATGAATCCAAAGTAGTGTTTATTCTATTCCTCTAGCAGAGGACGAGCAGCAAAGGGAAGAGCTCGCTGCCTGTATTGCTTTTCTTCTCCACTGTGAGCAACTGCATGGTGACAGAGTCCTTTAAAAACAAAAAAATCCACGTGTCTATTTTGGGAAGTTCTCATCCACCACACACCATTACAGATACTCAAGGGCTTGAACTGAGATAACATGGAGATTTACATCTCCTTATTTTACAGTCTTGGGTGGCATTATGCTTGGAGATTCAGTAGCTCCAGGAGGGGCTTCTATTTAAAAATCATCTTGACTGCAGGAAATCTTGTTTCATGACCTTTTTTAGGAATATTTTTTAGGGAAAGAATCATCAGATGACTTGTGACTTCCGAGACATGCAGATGTAATGACCAAAAAGTATAAATCCTGCTGATTTGACCCAGAAAAAAGGCACCTTCTGAAGTTCAGAAACATAGAAACAATTGAAGAGGGGAAAGAATCTTAAAGCAAAATATTAAAAAATATTAAAAATCCACAGCTGCTAGCAAAGGTACAAGGGGGAAGAAGCAGGCTTGATGTGTGAGAGCAAAAAGATGGGAAATCCTTTGTTTTACCTTACATGGGTAACATTAAAATACAAACACACATAATTACACAGATTTTCCCCTGGGAACTCCAAATTTATGCCTGGTCTGTACAAGAGGACAGCCCAGCTGTGACAGAGAACAGACCTGTAATTATGTCTCTGTTGTGCCATCAACAAATCCAGCATTTATGAACACACATCCCCAGGGATGTGAATCCCTTGCAGACACAGTTGAAAGCTCATATATCTCCCATTTGCAGCCTCACCTTCTCATGCATTTCATTCTGGGTTTGATTATTAGATGCCCACAAGCACCTATTAAGCAGGCAGAGGAAGCAGAGCAAATCCCAGCTCTGCTGTTAGACAGGTCCAATAAACCAGGAACAAAGGCTGCGGCAGCGCACGCTCGCGGTGCTCCTGCCGAGGCACACACGGATCCAGGAGCGAAGATCCTGGAAGAAATGGCACTTGCTCACCTTGGTGGCATGCTGTGAAATAGTTTACCACTGCTCTCCTACAAGTGCAAGGTATGGAGCTGTTTTCACTGCTGAAGATGCAATGTCTATTGCACTGCCTTTTAACAAGGGATGTTGAAAGGACCGCCCAGAAAAACCAGACAGGGCTCCTCCAAAGGGCTCTTGGGGATACCAGGCTGCTCTGCAGAGAGGAAAACAAAAGCCTTTGCAAATCAGGAGGAAGAAAGTAAAACTAGCACATGGAGCTGGGGATGAGGTACAGCAGCAAGCACACATCACAAACTGTCCAAAGCAGGATGGGCTACAGCTCTCCCCATGGGAGCAGGAGTGGCCAGCATCTAGTGCCTGGCAAGTTGCTCATCCATCTGGTCAGGCACTCAACCCTCAAACCAGGAAAAACTCCCTGTTCTGAAATGTTAAATCCTCAGCACAGACAGCCACAGACGTCCAGAAGACTGAGTGTAAGAACAAGGAGGATATTTTCTACAGCAGCAACATGTTCCTTGTTTCCTGTCACAGTGACCTACATACCTGCCAGGGAAAGGACCCTCATTACCAACAAATCAGAGCAGAAACGAGCTTTCTGTCCCAATACACACATCTAGCCCGTTAATAAAAGCACAGCTCCAAGATTTGTCTACTGCTTGTATTCCCTACTCTATCCCAAAGGAAGGAAAAAGGCTATTAAATGCTTTTTTGGACATGCCCTGCAACCCCAGAGCCCCTCTCTCACCTCCTTCCCTCCAACATCATGTGCACAGACACTGCTCCTGGGCCAAGGAGATCTCAGCAGAGAGCTGACCTGCTCTTCATACCCACTGACAAGGGGAGAACACGTGCTACAAACATCCTCATAAAACAAAACCCTTTTGGGAAAAATCAGTGACCTTGCTGCTCTCCCCTGCCAGCTGCACAAGAAACGCAGGCGGGATATTGCTCTTGTTCTTCCCTGGGCAGAGACCTCCCTGGGAATATATTGTACCTGCCCACACTGGTTCCCACTGCAGGGCTATAAACTTCCACACCATATAAATGCACAGCTCGCCATGAAGATATAAACTCATTTTGTGTATGTTTTCACTCTTCCCTTTGCAGCTAGTGGCAGTGCTGTGGTAATTTAAACACTGACTCGGGATTCCTTCCTGGCAAGTGCCCACATGGATTTTAAATAAGGCAGGCTTGGCCCAAAACCAGCCGACAGAAAGTGGATTTTCCTTTGTCTCCGCAATGTAGGAAACAACAGCTACGAAAAGAGTCAGAGACCACATTGTTATTGAGATGGGGAGGCTGAGCGGGGAGACAAGGCAGATTATTCTGCAAATACCTTGTGACAGATTCCTAAACACAGCACCTAAAACAAGGAGACAAAAGACAACATGAGAGCAAAGATGGTAAGCAGCAAGAAAAACATATGGGAGTATTTCCAGTGAGTGGATCACTGCAGAGCAGCAGAGCCACTAAAGAGGCTGTATCCCCACAGCTGCACTCGCCATGCCCGGCAGCACACGCACCAGCATAATGTGCTCATAACTCACAGAAGCATCAGCAAACAGCAGTTCTCCTGCTCCCTGTATAATTTAGCAAAGGCACAGACACTGGTCTGTCATATTCCTCCTCCCTCAAGCCCGCAGCATCACTTTTTCAAGGGTTATTTTGGAGCTGATTTAGATTTTTCTCTAACTCTGGATTAAGCAACCTTTATACTTAAGTAGCAGGCTGGATTCGCTTGTTCAGGGCAGCCCTGAAAGCCAGATAGCTCCTAACAGTGTCAGATTTCACTAACAGCTTGAACGAGAACACCTTGGCACATATCCCTGCACAACAGCATCGATGTGCCTGGAAAGCCTGGAGATTAATACTCCATTTAACACCACCAGGCATTTAGTGATCGGCTTCCACAAATACAGGGACAGTAGAAGACAGTTTCCTTACACACAAGGCTGTGCATCCAACATAACTACCTGCAAAAGTGGCTCGATTAATGAGAATTCCTGGAAAGAAGCCATGCAGTTAATGCTGCTCACAGGCATGCTCCTGCACACCCCATGGAGCAGCTGTGCTGTGCACCTTCACATCTCACACACACCAACAGTAGGTGTTTGCCTGTTAAGGGAATTTGCTTTTAAAACGAGGCAGTGAAAGATACTGATAGGGTTAAGCCCTGGACTTCATCTCAGAGCCTACATTTCTACATCCCCTTTTGGAAGGCCACTAGCTATGGTTACTCAGACCTGAGATCATCTGCAGCTACAGAGCAGCACTGGACAAGTCCCTGCCTGTCAATTCAACCCAGACACGGGGACTCCCCCTGCTCCATCTCCGCTGCTATTTGCACTAACTTTGTGCAGCACCAGTTCATTCAAATCCCCTGCTTGACTGCCCTCAGGTCCAGCAGCTGCACCCGTCTGACATGGCCATCCTCCCTCCAGAGCCAGGGGCCAGACTGCCACCATCCCCCAGGAGTGCCAGAATCCCCAAGGACAGCAAGCCAAGGCTTGACTGCCAGGTAACACAGCATCTCCCTCCGAGGGGGAGGAAATAGTGCCCACAGCTCCTGGTAAACACCTCTCCTCCAGGACCCTTCATCTTCCCATTGATTTCTAAGCAAGCAGGAGAGGTGCAAGAAGAGCAAGCTCAAGTACAGCACTATGCCCAAATGACAGGCTCTGTGAGGCATCCAGGTTTTCATGCAGAGACTGCCACAACAAGGGCCAGAAGTAGTAGGTTTACACTGCAGAGCTGTGCATGCATTTAGAGAACACAAAACCAGCTTTATGTTAGTAATTTCTCTTCTTTAAATGCACCTTTAAGGTACACCTGAGGAGGTTTCACATTTCTGCCCAGCTGTTGTTTTAAACTAGACCCTCCCTGCTCACCACATGCTTAATCACAAATAACCGGCACAGCAAAAACCAAGAGGTGCCCAAGGCTATTTCGAGAGGTGGAGCCTCAAACCCTTTTGCAGCTGTTTTCTGGGCAGACATGTCATGAAGAACTCCTCTTACCTCCTCCTCTACATACACCAATTTCATCCTGCTTGTGTGCACAGACAGGAACCAAATTGGAAGATAAGAAAGCCCTGGCAGGGGTATTGCCTGGTTTAGTTTTTCAATATGTATTTCTGTGAGCCAACCAGGACTTTGTTTGCTAAGCAGCGACAGAGTGTTTAAATGATGCTGAATAAAACCATTCAGTCAAGACATCATGCCTTTAGAAATAATGGCGATGTTTAATTTATGCTACAGCTTTTTTTCCCTCCCCCTGTCCTGAATTCAGCAATTCAGACTGTTCCTCCAGCAAGCCAAACACACGGATGATTAAATTCTTGCACCTCCGAAGCATAAAGGCATGACAATATTTGGCTTTTTTCCTAAGCAAGGTCTAAGTAAATTGGAGTTTTACCAGGACTCAAAATCACTTGAATACTTCTGGACACAAGCCAGTTTCTAATGAAATTGAAAAAATACTTCTTGGGAAAACCCACCCCAGCACACACAGAACTTTTGAAGATCAGCTCCTAAGGAGCTGGTGCTGCCTGCTGTTGGAGATGGGATATTCAACTACACCGTTAATTCAGATAATTTCTACAGGCTTCACTTGAGACTTGAAATTTTTATTCAGTTTTCATCACCTTCACAGTGGCCAAGCCGAAAAGGCGTTTAACCTTTTGAGAACAAGAATTTCATGGTGCACTATGATAGCAGCACATGATTTAGTGCACTAAAATCACAAACATCACTAACTTGTTAACCCTCCCAGGCGATTGTAATTGTGAGTTAAAAGGTACTTGTTGCCTCTCATTCAAATAACCCCCTGGGGTTTTACTGTCTGGGAAGAGGAGAATCTTTGTTTGGGACAGTGACTTGTTGGGAAGCGAAGTGTCTCCGATTCATTTTGCCCCACAGGTAAAGCCACCCAGATACTTTCTAAATATGACAACACGAAGGAACATGAATTTTGGGGCCCTCCCTGCCTTGGCTTTTACAAACTTGCCCTCCAAGCACCCCACACTTGTTCTATGAATGCAGTCCCCAGATAAGTATTTAATGATACTGCTTTATAATAACCTCTCATTTTCCATCACACAGTAGTTTTTAATAAGAAATCTGCAGCAATCCAGGACATAAACCAGATAAAATATTCAAGGAGTAACTGGCCTGGGACCTGTACAACTGTGACAGGCACATCACGCCTGCACTGGAGCTCCTGACCAGCTCAGAGGTGATTCATGGAGAGAGGAGGCAGAAACACCAAACAGGAGCAGTGCAAAATGCTTCTGGAAATGTTTTGACAACAGTTGAAAACCACTACACTCTTGTATTACCTTTAGCAAGTTTCTCTGAGTCAGCTCCTTCCCTTCAGCCTAGAGCAAGTCTTAGGCTTTTTTTTTTCCCCCTTAAACCCAGTATTCCCTATAGGCCAGGAGCTAATTTATGGCAATTCATTAGGCTACTCTAACTCAGGCAACAACCATTCACGCTCTAACTTTCCGAAATTAATTCTTCACAAAAACGCTACCCCACCCTGGCAAAAAGTTAATTAAGGATCCTTTTGCCTGCTCTCTGAAGATCACAGGGCAGATGCTGTCAGACAGGTTTGCTTTCTGTTATTACCAATTTCAGCAGCAATTCATCTCTCCTAACCCCATTCCGAGTATCAGGTACTCACAGAGACACATATTAAAATGAAATAAAGAGGATTATTGTAACCACCCAGGCAGCAACATTGCTTGGGATGGAGCTTGCAGAGAGGACAAAAAAGAAGTAATTGGGGATGAGTTACACTCTCTAAAATCTGGAAAGCATGCTGTTTTTCTGAAGCCTCCCCTGGCCTTCCAAATATTTGCTTGAGGTTTGCTTTATATGCAGAGTTCCCTAGCGGAATGGTGAGCATGCAGAGCACATTCCTCTGCTAAGTGACTTCTTCAAAATTTGGGTAAATACCAGCACATTCCTGCCCAGCTCACACAAACAGTTTGGATTCTAATTGCAGGAGCAGATTCTGAAAGAACAGCTCTCTCATTGCTGCTGGTTTTCACTAAAACCAAGGACATGACTGAACTGATTTTGTCCTCTGATAATCAATGCAATTAAATTCCCCAAGTGGAAATATTTATCCCAGTAAATAGTTACTCTAAGCTGTATTATTTAGACAAAAGAGTAGCTGTAACCAATGCCAGGAGGTTCCTGTAGGTAAAAAAGACTCCCATATGTAAAGAGCTATGATTCATGGTAATGAAGCCATTGCTAATGTTACATTACTGTTATGCCAGTACTGAGAATTTACTGGACAGTGGAAATTTCAAATTAAATTTTTCTTCCTGCCTTGTCCCATCCTCCCCTTGGACATGGGTGTCACAGCTGCAGAGGAATTGCTGGCTTGAAATAGTTACACAGTGAAAAGGGAAATAAAACTTTCAGAACCTTTTGTCCTTGAGAAGGGCAAAGAGCAGCATCAATAAATCCCTGAGTCCTTCCTCCCGACAGACTAAGGTGCCATGCCTTACCTAACACCTTACCTGGGTACAACACCAGGCCACCAAGATGTAGCATAAAAAAACCCCCCAAAAGCTCACACAGTTTCAAGCAAAATAAACAATCACAATATACCAGAGGATAACTGACACAGTCACATGGATATTGTTACAAATACAAATATATTTCTTACAGCCCTGGCCAGTCACCAGGAGCGCGATGCTAATGTTGAGAACTGCATAAAGTCAAAAGTCCACCCCCTTGGATCCTGTCAGTATGTCTGCTCCAAGATTAATCTGCTTCAAAGCCTCTGCTCTGCCTTGAACACTCTGCTCGTTTTTCAAGCCAACAACCTGGGGCCTGGTAGGGATTTTTATCTAAGAATTCCCTAACCGAGTATCCCCAAAGCAAGCTCAGCTCTCAGTGCTATCGCTCCTCCCAACACTGTACCAGTGCGATCTCCTGCCATCAGATTTACCCCCATCCAATATTTGTCATGAGGTTTTTTTACACTGCCCTGTGCAAACCCTCACTTGCTTTGATGCTCATTTGCAGCCCTGGCCTGTGCTGTGAAGAGCCCCTCGACTCACAATTGCAGCCCTTAAACCCATTTACTCTGCACCAGCTACTAAAACCAGCTCACAGAAGAGACCACTAAACCACGAACGTATTTCAAGACTATCTTTCCAACTTGTGAAAAACAAGGGGAAAACAGGTTTTACTTTGTTTTTTAACATTCCATGACTTTTCTTCCTATGCAGGAATATCTTTCACATTCCACAGAGAATTAAACTCCGAATTTAAAGTCACAAGCCTTGGGGACCACCTCTCCCATTCCACAAATGAAGCAACGAGTTGCAAACTTGCAGAATTTCTCAAGATAAAGAAACCAGTTAAGATGATCCAATTCCAAATAGCCTTCCCTTCATTTTCTAGCAGGTAAACAATGCTAAAGCAACATAACCAGCATCAGGACTGACCTCAGGACCTCCAGAGCTCAGAGGGGGTATGGTGTGAGTCCAAAGCCTGCACCAGAGCCAGTATATCAGGGACTGAATGTGATATGCAGCCTTAAAAGGGAAAGTCCCTGGAGCCTGAGGTGATGGGCATTGCTGCTGAAAGCAACTCTTACACCTGTTTTAGTGGCAGGGGAAGAAAGCAAACTACACACAGGTGTTGTGATTCATCTACTACAAGCTTCCTCATCAGACATCACCTCCTCCTTTTCCCCAACCTTTTCTTCTTTTTCCAGAGCCATACCCAGAGTGTTATCAGACATCTTTTTCTCTTCAACAGGAATTTCCACTCCCACCTGCCCCAGGAGGCAGAGCAGCCCTCAACTCCCTCTCCAGGCCTGGGAGAGGCCCTGGGGTTTGATAGCTCTGGGGTAGAGGATTGGGAAGTGCTGGGTGGAACAGCTAAAGATGCTATCAGAGATTCCACTCCTCTCCCATCCAGTATTCACTCACTGCTGCAGCACATTCCTGACACCCAGCATTGCTGCCACATGATACCCAGAATGGTGATTTTACTCAGACAATTTTGCAGAGGATGACAACAGGCACAAATGATAAATTGCCATGAAAATCCATTTTAACCACAGTATGATCTTGGCATCCTGGTGAAGCAGCACTGACAGCCCTTGAGTACCAAATGCAGCATAACCACGTGCCCTGCTCTCCTATAGGATGCTCAGACGAAACAAATAACCCATTTCCCCCTTATTCCCTCCAGTTCATTGTACAAAACAGTCTACTTGGACTGCTTCTTTCAATGGGGTGAACAGGCTGCTGCAGGAACATCTCAGCAGCACAGCCTGTGGTACCACCTGTAGATGTGTTAGATCCTCCAGTATGTTCTTCTAAATGGAAATGACTGGAGTTCATCTCTTTGGCTCCATTTCCTCTTCCTGATTTCAAGACTAGTCCTGTGAGAAAGGAACCAAGATCTAATTTTTTTTGCAAATAGTGGCTTCGTTTGCCATTTCCTCCTTCCATCTGGCAATTGTGCACAGCCCCACTTGGCAGCCAGAGGATACAAAACCACATGGGAAGCTTGTACCTAAAATCCAGGTGTGTAAGGGCCAAGTCCCACTGCTCTGCAGCTGGGAGGGGTGTGCAGGACAGAGCTAGGTCAGACTGTAGTCTCTGACCTTCCTCCTCCCTCAGTAACCTACTACCTCCCTCCAGTGTATTAAAGACACTTAACAGCTCCACAACTGAGTAAAGTATGCCCACTGTTGTTTAAGATTAGCTGCTACAACTCAGGCCAACACACCTAAGTGTTACTCAGGGACTAAGTATCCAAGATTTAAAAGGCTGGACTGAAACTATGGAAACTACTGGCACGTTTAAAACAAAACAAAGTAAAGAAAAAAAAGAACTTAAAAGCAACTTCTGGCAGAGCAAAGCAGGGGTTTGAGCCTTCATAAGGCACATCTCTAAAAGACTCATCACGGAGTTGCACCATTAAATTCCAGAGTCCCAGGCTTCAGCCTCCCAGCCTGCTCCTGCTCTGGGAGGCAGCCACATCTCTCCCTGCAGCTTCCACAGCCCAGGACTCAGCTGAGAGAACAGGACACATCTCCCAAGCCTGTCCTCATGTTTTTGCACAAGGGAAAGGAATGACACACCACCATTCTTGACCGATACAAAGAGCCATAAAAGCAAACACTTCTTCCCAAGCCTGCAGCAGGACTGCACACACTCAATAGCAATTAGACTACAAATCTCAGGTTACCTTTCCACTTACCTGGAATTAATGAGTGAAACTTTCTAAGGATACACTGCCAGACAGTCCATTCCCTGCAGTACTTCCACCCTGGCCACTCCCCACTGTGTTCACAGAACACCACTGGCCTTCGTCCCTCCTCTGGCTGCTCTCCACAGCTCAGTCCCACCCATGGCTAGCTGCTCTTACTCGTTGGTTTTGGGTGGGTTTTTTTCTTTTCCTCTCACATTTTATTTTAGGAGGACAGGACTACAGAACACCACTAGTATGCAGAAACAAAACCAAACAAGTACAACTTTGCAGAGGAAGTGCCAGACACACAGTCTGCCACACAGCACAACCCGCCACTCTGTACTTAAACAGCAGAGCTGGAGACAACAACTGTTAAAGCAAACTGGAAGTCTGACTCCTGGTGCCACTAAAATCCCACGCAGCTATGTTTCAGATGAGAGCAACGATGACACACTCAAATGTATTTGAGTAAACATTTCATATCTCAGCTACTGCACAGCTCAGGCTCCGTTCAAGCATTACGGAGGAGTTTGGAGCAGGGAAAGGGGTTTCTGACACAGGGAGAAGAGGTAAAGATTTCTCTAGAAAAGCATATGATGCTGTGATAGGGTGTAATTTCTGAAAGACAAGGTGTTAATGCACTGCTAACAAAACTTTGTCATTAAGTATCAAAGCTAGTAGTTTTGGGTTACGAAAAGGTTCAGGCTGAGAATGAAGGGGTTAAAATGAGTCTAGGTACCAGCTCCCCAGTGCTCACAGTGAAGTTAGCAGCAAAGTGAACTTCGGGCAATAAGATACAAAATACTTCAAAACAGGGCTAAAGATGGATTATACACACACTCCAAAAACACTTCCCCTCCTTTCCAAACCCACCATGTACCCACAGGGCTTTCACTCACATCCTCCCTTGACTAGGGGTGGACATTCAAGCAATTCCTATCCCTAAAGATCACTCAAAGGAATAGTGTGATGCATCGCGAACAACGTTCCTGCAAGACCATAGCAGTGGCCAGTAATACTTTTAAAGATGATCAAGGATTGCAGAGGGAAGCAAGATCTTTTGTCATACCAGTAACCCCCAGTACACACAGGTATCCCCATCCTTCCCTCCCCATACCCACTGTCAGGCCAACTAGAGAAAGCCCTTGGTTTTCCTCTCCTTACCGCAGCGATAAACTGAAGGTTTATCATCCAAGTGATAAACTGAAGACACTGATACTGGTGTGTTGATCAAGTTCACACGATGTATTTCCTAAAGAAACTGCTGTCCAACTTTGCTGGTGTCTCCTGAATGCCCCAAACTGACACGACACAATTACATTTCAACTTCATTTCCCCTTCTGTTTCATGGAAACCTGTCTTTAGACGATTCCTCTCTGGTTTCCAGCACTCACATCCAATTCTCACAGTGATTTTCTCGTAAGTGCAATGAAAGCAACAACATGGAAAAGCAGTTATGCTGTTGCCAAGAGAGGCAGACTCACAGGGTCAGCATTAGGAAACACTGACAGATAAGCGCATAACCACTCACTCTGTGCCAGATAATGCATCAGCCCCAAGGCTGCCAAGCAGACACCTCCTGGAGCTTCCTATTTCTGCCTCCCATGTAAGCAAAATCAGGTGGGGCCAGAGAAAGGGTTAGGAAAGGTTACTTTTCCAAACTTTCTCCTCTGCACAAGAGCACAGACTTTTAAATCAGAAAAAAAAAATTAAAAGAGGCAACTGATTTTCAAGGTATTTGAGACAACAGCGACCTTGAAAAAATTCTGTTACCTAGATTTAAAACAAAAAAACAAACAACTTTGGAAGCAGAAAGGATGAACCAAGTCCAGGCATTTGGAATCTGGTAGATTACTGCCCAATATTCCATCTCACATCTCTATTCCACTAAGAAGGATGCTTACAATAAATGCCAATTGTATTTCAGCTGCTAAAACACTAGATTCTATAAACTCTCTGCTAAGCTTTCCTGACAGAGGAGGAGGAAAAAACTACTTGAAATACAGCTTATTGTATAGTAAATTTGAGTAATATGGTATTGATTAGAACAACTCCTACTGCAGCACATCCTTGAACAGTTCCCACGCTTCCCATTTCTGCTCCATGTGCACATATCATATGTGGTGCAGTCATGTTACTGAAAGAGTATTACATATGAAGATTTCAGTCATTTTAAATTTGCTTTTAGCCAGGCCCTGCTGTCACAAAGCATTTCTGCAAACAAAGACATTTCCTTCATATTATGCACAAGAGAGAACTCAGTGTCAGAGTTAAATATGCTTAAACTGCTGGCTCTGCAATCCAGAGGGGTTTGTAGTTTGTTTTCTAAAGTAGGGAAAGAAGTCTAAATTGACAGAGTAAGGAGAAAGTGACAGAAGAAAGCAAGAAGGAGAAAAACAAATCATTATACAACTACAGTGCTCTGTGTTTGGGACAGTTTGGAGAAGTTTCCCAAGCCCCAGACATATATTTTCCCATCATTATCACTGTCAAGAACAAAAAGCTTGATAGAACATGTGAAGGTATAATCTTAAATATGAAGATTTCCCCTCCCCCCCCCCTTTTTTTAACCTTTTGATACTTATGCCATTTTACCTTTATAAGAGCTGCTTTCTTTACTGGTTTGACTGAGCCTCTTGCACAACAGCTACTCAACCTTTGTACATCTGCTTTCCATAACAGCCAAGCAGGACTGTTAAGACAGATGCAGTAACCATGTTCCAGTAACCCATACACTTAGCACTGCAATGCCTCTAGAGGTGCTCTGTCACATGAAATACATCAACATGCTCTGATCTCAGCCCAAGGCTAGATTTGGGACGGCAGCCGCCCTTTGTTCGGTGCCTGGCCCAGCCCAGAGCAATGACTCTGCCTCGCTTCTCCTCTTCCTCCTGGTTTTCTGGACTCCTCTCCCTTTCCAACCTGTGTTTTCTTCCAGCTCTAAAGCAACCCGACATCTTCCTATGGCATTTCTCATCCTCCACCTCTCCCTTACGAGAACCTGAAACCTTACGAGAACTCCTGAAAGGAGTGAGAGCTTTGAACATGGACATGTCAAACTACTCCACAAGATCTGACTAAAAAGCAGCAGCCTCTGCTGTGTTCTCAGGGCCAGGGAAGGCTCACTGGAGTGCAAACACTCCCCAGAATAGCCACTGATTATTTTTATTGCTTTCAGACTTTTCTAAACTAGAAAAAGTGGTCTCTGTCCCCAGATATTTCTAATGTGTCCCCAAGTGCTTCTAGGACTTGTTGGTAAAGCAGGAAAAGGATGCACAACTTCTGCTGATTTGTTTAACCCACTGTTTAAAAATAATTGAAATATTCCAGGTGTCCATCTCTAATCTTATGCTTCACTTCAAAGGGGTTGAAAAATCAGCCAGATCATTTATTCATAAAGCTGGAACACCTGGGAACTGGTATTTCAGTAAAACTGCAATTTCACATCTTAAAAGCATTTAAAAAGCACATGAATACAGTATTCCAAAGAAATGCTGATTTAAAACTCCAGGCAAAACTCTGGCCTTAAGATTCCCATCTCTTCAAGGGGGTCAAGATTTCATTATCAATTTTGCATCTTTTGTCTCTTGATTTTCCATCACAATTTTCAGGATTGAAAGCCTTGAAAGTCATCTTTCTTGGGAGGTTCTTTGCAGAGAGAACAATTCCCTGAAATCTTTTATTTTGACACCACACAGCAAAAATAGCCCACAATGTGCAGAAAAAAATGTGTCTGTATATGTGTTTTGTTTCTGCTTTCAAGTACAAGGGGTTTGTTTTCAATGCAACACAAGGTAAATGGATTTGTTTCTAAGCCCATCTCTCCTCTACACACTGGGATCTGAAAAAGATAAAGGATTAATTGTATTAAAGAGATTTATATATGGGGAGATTAACCAGCCTATGGAGCTCTCTTTCAAAGGAGCTAAAGACAGCTCAGATATTAGCATGAGAAAAACTGTAGGGCTATATTTCTTCGACATATTAAAGGATTTTAGATGCCCATCTCCCAGTGCAAAACCCTGGGCACACAGCAGAGATTGACCAGGTTGTGCCCATTGGAACTGATCACTGCCGATCAATAACCACAATAATTGATCACCTGCATTATCCAAGACCAACATGCAGTGACTGAAATAATTCTTTTGGCTCAATAGCTTGACCATAAATTCTCAATACATACCTAGAGGATATGAAAGAATTCAGCTTTGAGCTAGAGGAGAGGAGCAGTGATCAATCCTGGCCTGGCAGAGGAATGAAGAAGCCAGGTGGTTTGGGCCTTTGTACATTTGAATTCTGGGGCATCTTGGCAAACACTCTTGGATAACAGATTTTATAATAGTTTGTTAAACTGACAGATAACCCCGGTGGAACTGCATTTCTTCTCTCCCTCCGGCAACCCCCTTCCTCTGCACTGAAGTTTTGACAACTGCAGAAAATCTGAAGCTCATGTCAGCTCTACACACAGCTGACTTACCAGTTTGGTCTCTAAACAAAGGGGCCATTGCATATAAGCATATCCTTTCCTGACTTCACCCTGTAAACAGACTACTCAGGAAACAAAGGACCAAAATTACAGTTTGCATGTACTCAATGTGCAGGCTATGTTTTTCAAAAATTACTAGAATTTTGAAGGAATTGTGGCTTTATGGTTTGTTGCGTTGCTTTAAGTAGCAAAAGAAAACAAAAATCCCTTCTTTTACTAATCTGTATCATTTAACTGTAAGCCATTGCTGAAAGCACTGATGCATTATGACTTGGGGCAAGAGGAAGGCTTAATGCTTTGACGTGGCTGTGACCAAACAATAGCAGCATTGCCTGTGGCTTTTCACCATTACATTGGGTGCAAACTGCTCAGCCTGTCCAAAAAATAAGATATCCATGCTCCATGCTGGCCATGGAATTGTTCCTACAACTAAACATTGTCATACAACATCACTGGTGATGGACACAAGAGAAGACATGGTCCTTGTAAACAATGTCCAGCAACCTACTTACTGCCCTCGACTCCTAACTTAGTCATATTCTCAGCAAAGAGTTTTAACTATTGACCAATCTTGCAGCATATGCATGTGTTGCTTTTTCTGAAGTCTGATTATAAATGTGGAGGTGTCGACTCCAAGCCTCCCATCCAGTCTTTCCTTTAGACTGAAGTCTAAAAACCTTGATCTTTCTCTCTTGTGGCTCTGCAACTATCCTCAGCTGCTCAGGAACCCTTAAATCAAAACACAGCTGCTTTATAAATCCTGTTGTCTGCAGGCAACTATTCACATTCACTCTGCAATCAATTTCCATGTTCACCACAACAACTGTTTCACTGTCGTACTCCAGTGAGGAATAAATAGAACGCGAGTCCAAACCTAGTATTGGCCTCTTAGAGAATTTGCTAGTTTATTCTTTATGTTTGGTATATAATCCAAGAGGAAAAGTCTGAACTGTGATTAAACCACAAGGGTCTCACAGCAAACAAGCTCAGGAAGAACTGTAACTTTTATTGCCATGAAACCAAACCACACAATGTCTTTGCCTCCCCAGGACACACTTGGAAGGGGTGACCAAGAGCATCTTCCAAGTTGGCTCCTCTCCTGGTGTGCCACTTCTCTGGGTTGGCTCTGCCACAGCTCAGACCACAGAAAGGCAGAGCCTGGAGCTGGTCTTGAGTTGAACCTGTTAGCTGAGACCAGCACAGACAGCAAGGGACACTGAACAACACCAGTGCTGTTGAGAAACTGAGTGAGCTGGAAGGATCTCAGCTGCTCCCACCCATGACACTGGATTGATTCCAGTCACTAATTCAAATACATTCACAATTAGAATGAAAATCTACACAGAACAGAAAGACCAAAAATTGGTGGGCTGAGCATTTTCTCATTTATCCAAGTGTCAAGCCAGGTACTTCTGTTCAGATGAATAAACATCTTTAGTAAGCCATCCTCCCCCTTCAGCTTCACTCCTCTAGATGTTAAAGCTAAGCCAGACATACAGAAAGAGGAGTCCCTGATGGGGACACTGCCTGACAACTTCAGGATTTAGAAATCATTTAATACCAGATTATAGCTCCTCTGCTGGTCTTCCCAGGTTAGCCTGTACAACACCACATGTGAACGATGGGTTTCTCTGAACTCTGGGATTGCAGAGCTCTGCGTGACAGCCAGAGCACACAGCTGTCCATGGCTCAGGGATCACCAAGGGGGCAGAGTCCTAATTCAGAGCTGCCTTACTGTGTCCAAGTAACATCAGCCTGCCAGAGGGAGCACAACCAAAGCTTCCCAGCCGTGTTTTCCAAACAGCCAAGACTCTCCCCCCCCACCCCTTTTGCTACTCTGTATATCCATGTAACTGCTGTTACAGCATCCCAGGAGGGGGAGAAAAGCAAACAAAAGACATTATAACCAATTTGTATGGAAAATCAATTAAGTTCAGACATCTCATTAACCTTCTAACCTGCTTATCCCCCAGCTTTAATTTATACTACCGCTTGCAAATGGATTTGACACATTGGCCCACCATTTCCCTGGGAAGGTGCAACAGGCACGAACAGAGTTCTTGGATCCCAGAATACTTCATTTATCCAGGTCCTTCCCTCCCTCCTCCCTGCCATTCACTGGATGCTAAGAAGCATTGGAGGAACAAAACAGGATACAGAAAATATGCAAAGGCTCTTTCAAAATTATGTAAGCCCTGCAGTGGGCCTCCTTTTTTACCTTCTGCTGCTTTCATTACCCGAAACTACAGCAGACTTGCCTATATGTCCATCCATGGCCACAGTCAAGTCCCACAGTAGCGGCAAAGCCACGCTCACAGATGTCTTTTTATGCCAGACTTCACTTCCACACAGCCACAAGACTAAGCCAGATAATACACACTGAAACTAAGTTATAGGTGGTGCATGGAGTTTTGTTTATGTTGAAACACAAAGGGTAGGAAAGTGCCTTGATTCCTATAGCTGAGATGCACTCACACCCTTTACTCTGGGGAACTCTGCAGCAATTTCATCTCACTAGCCAGAAAACACCCAGCTTGAGAGAGCACAGCCCCAGCATTCTCACGGGAAACCACAGAAAAATGGTCACCTGCACCTTTAGACTTCAGGAATTCATTCACTCCTGTCACGTTTTCAAAATTATGGAATTCCAGGGCTTGTCAACACACTGAAAGGTTTCTGTATAATCTCAGCCTTTTTACTAAGATGACGTATTTCCAGTGGACTGAAGAACACATTCTAAGCAAAGATTTTTGCATGTTCAGTACATCAGGCTCAAACTGAAAAGATCAAGTCAGATGTGGCTGCACCCATGCAAGTCCAAGGGAATCAGCAAGATGAACAGCTATATAGAACAAAATGCCCAATCCTTGAAATCCACGCTATTGCAGGAAATACAAATCTTTCCAAGGCAAGCATTGCTAACTTCTGCACAATAAGCGCTCCAAAAAAGAGAGAAAGGGCAGCTTCAATAAAGCAATTTTTAAAAAGCAGAGAACACAAGTGAATATATGTACATTTTTCTGAACATATGTTCCTACCTCTGTGTGAGCCAGGCAGAAGTAAAGCACTGCAGTCTTGCCCAGCCTGCAGACATGGCTCTCCAGCCAGTGCCCCTGCGGCTGCTCAGAGATATCCCAAGTTAAAGCCAAGTAAAAATCGATTAAATACCTGACTGTTTCACTGCAGCTATTTGGAATCCAGGAAAACCTACATGAATGACATCAGCTGCTCTTTGCTTCCTATAAGGCAAAGTTCTAAATAAAGGCAGGGCTTAAACAACACAGTTCCCTAACAGAAAAACCAACAGCCCCCCAAGGCAGCAGCTGAGCACTGTCCTGTTCCAGCAGACACATGCCAACACTTCCTAATGAATCTAAGACTGAAAAACAACACACTACAGGAGATGGGGACTGGACCCTTTGGGAGACAGCTTAAATAAGCTCCTAACCTGGCCTCTCCCTAGATTCCACCCTCTGGCCACTACAGGCACTCCAAAACTTGCTACCAGGAGTGATGTGTTCAGTGGAACAGCCTTCAGCTGCATCAAGCAAAGCTATGCTCTTTTAGGCAAGGATCCATCTAATCATGTGTATATAAAAGAAGGGAGCAGTGAGGTCAAAGGCAAAGCATTACCTTATTTTACATCATACCAATGAGAGGTTAAAAAGCCCAGTCTGGAAGAACACAGTGCTTACTGTAATTGAAACCAATATCGAGTAGTTCAGGCAGCCAGAAACCTCATCCTTGCTATGCAGCACGTCCTAAGTGAAGTTGATTTCAATTTAGTTCAAACCCCGGGAATGACAGTTTAAGTCAAATTTAAGCACTGAGGAAAAATGAGAATTTTCTCAAAATAGGCAAGGTCTGGACTTAAACTCCACAGGGGAGAAGGGAAAACGCAAGTTAAGGCATCACATCTGCAAAGAACCTGTGCGAAGGACGGGTGGAGGAAGAGAGAGGCAAGAGGAAACACACGGAGAACAATACTGGGAAAGGGGCTATTCTGGGCGAGAGGGAGGATGCGAGGCCAGACTGGGCAGGGAAACAAGTGCAACAAAGGCAGAGGAAGGGCTTCCTCGCTCCACAGGAACGGAATTCTGTATGAACCCGTCCTGCCCTGGCAGACCCCGTGCCGATCCTTCCTCCCGGGGAAAGAAGGGACAGATGCCCGCAGCGGTGGGTCCCCCCTGCATGACAGAGAGAAAGAGGCTGGGGATGCCCCACGGAACGAGGATGAAGATGCTCTCGGTCGCACCCAGCCAGATGCCGGTCATTCCCTCAACAAGAGCGGGTCTCTAACCCATCACTGCCCCCCACTGAGAATTCCATCCTCCCCGAGTCACTCCAGGTTGGCTTCTCTCGGCGGTCCCTTGCTCCGCCAGACCCCGAACTTGAACCAGGCGGCTGCGGGGCCGCGGGTGGGTGGGCGCACCGCGGTCCCCGCGTTCCCCTCCCGCTGTCACGGCGCGGGGATCCCTCGGCGCCGCTCCCCCACCTCCCCGGGATGGGCGCGCCGTG